>JAMJFZ010001895.1:4480000-4815000 GCA_026225945.1 Cricetomys ansorgei | reverse complement strand
TCGGATGCGTCACCTCTGGGGTCATCAGCGCCATCCTCCTGTCTGTGCTCTCGGAGCAGCAGCATCTCCTGGGTTTGTGCTTTAAAGCTGCTGGGCCACATGCAGTCAGAAGGGTGATGTCATCTTGGCAGGTTGGAACCTGGGACTATGTCCATCACGGGAATTGGCAAGCACTGTAAACCATTGTTTCTCTAACCCAGGGGCAAATTTAAGCCGGTTGTTAAAATCTACCCGTACATCCCTAGCTCTAAAGGTAAGAAACAAACAAAAACAAAAGACCAACTGAGAAAAGCCAGTCCTGGGTCCTTAGGAAGACAAAGTCACGTTCTCACTGGATCCTCAGTGCTCCTGCACAGTCCTCCCACGGACCAAGTTCACAGCCCATGAGCAGCTCAGCTGGGAAAGGCTCCAGGGACTCAGGATGTCTCCACCGCAGCCTCCACACCCCCTGCCTCCCTCTGGCGGGTTCTCAAGGCAGGACCTGCTCTGAATGTCTGTCCTAGCCTTGGGACTAGTGGTGGGAATGGCCCGGTACCCCTGGTCCAGCCCACAGGAGGCGGCACTGAGCCTGACTGCCTGTACCCACCACGTGACCTCTTCAAACTCCATCCATGGTGGTAGAGCGCTTGCCTAGCAAGTGAAAAGCCCTCGATTCTCCCCCTAGCACTGTGAAGATGGACAGGAGGAGGAGGAGGGGGAGAAGGGATAGGGGGAGGGGGGAGCAGGGGAGGAGGAAGAGGTGGAGGACCAAAAAAGAAGGCAGAAGAAACCCGGCCAGTCCCCCTCATCCCTGGCCAGAGCTCAGACCCTCCTCCCACGCAAGGGATTTCGAGACGTTCCCTGCCCTCTTTAGCCAGAAGAACCAGGCTCCAAGGCCTGCAGAGTTCCGTGGACCCCATCGTGGGAGGAGCACCATCAGCACAGGCAAACCGGCAGAGCCTGCAGTGACCGCTAGGGGGATCCCGAGAGCGCAGCCCCCTGAAAGGCCCCAGTAGGTAGAAAAGGTTCTGTTCCCGCCTCTCCTGCACACACAGCGGTGCGCAGTGTCACAAGCCCCACGGGACAGGCTCTGGAAGGTCCTGGACAGCTAGCAGACAGAGCGCCACCAACACTAGCGTCCCGGGCTTCTGTCAGCCACAAACTTCCTGCATCTGGGACCTCTGTGGCTGCAGATCAGCAGAAACGGAGGGGTGTCTGTCTGCTGCTCCGAACGCCAAAGAGGAGCCTGCCTGGATGTGTCCCTCGGGAGCAGGAAGTCATCTCCCCCTTTCTCTGTAAGCAAATGATTATTCACAAGGATCAATGGTTTTTCCTAAATATTTTTTCCTCTTTTTTTTTCTTTTTTTTTTTTTGTGGTTGGTTGTTTGCTTGTGTTTTCAGACAGGGTTTCTCTGTGTAGCCCTGGCTGTCCTGAAACTCACTCTGTAGACCAGGCTGGTCTCGAACTTGGAAATCTGCCTGCCTCTGCCTCCCAAGTGCTGGGATTGAAGGTGTGCACCACCATGCCCCTCCCCCCTTCTTACGTAGCCCAGGCTGGCCCTGAACTTTAAGATAACTTTAAATTTCTGGTCCTCCTTCCTCTACCTCCCCAGGGCTGAGATTCCAGGTGTGCACTTCACACCTGGTTTGTGCAGTGCTCGGGATGGACCCCAGGGTTGTGCGGGCTAGGCAGGCAAGCTCGCTATCAACCGAGCCCCTACGGTACTGCTGAAGCACACACTGAAACGCACAAGACTTGAGCGCACAGCCTGGTGGGGTTGGCAGTTGCTCACCGCAGCGTATCCCTCACCTCTGCCAGAACTCAGATTGCTTCCCTCGCCCTGGCCCGGTTTCTCACGCTTCTTCCCCGCTGGTGCTCCGCCACTGTTGGGCCTTATGGCCAGGCAAGGGGCCTGTGGTCCAAACTCAAACCAAGCTCGAGTTTAGAGACCTGTCTCGGCGCCTCTAGCTCCGCCAAACGGTGACTAAGCATAGCCTATTCTGGTGGTGACTCTGCCTAGTAACTGCTACGTGTAAAAATCTTGCTGACTCTCCCCACTCACTCCACTTTACCTCACACCCTACGTCACTTCTCCTCATCTCCTAGACCCTCCCATTCACCCTCAGCCTATAAAAAGGCGGCTCGTAATAATAAAAGCGAGTTCCTGCTTGGACAGTTCTCCCGGCTCGTGTGTCTTTTCTCCCCATGGGGGAGTGGTTGGGCTGTCGATACCATCCCGCTCAGCTCTGAGGGGGACAGGCTGGTCCCGCTCCCCCTCAACGACTTGTTCTGTGGGAACGCCCCGACATGCCACCACCGCAGGGGCGACCGCTGTTCCATTTCTGTCACCACAGACCAGTCTTGCTGTTTGTAGAACTCCACAGAAATGGAATCACACAGAACTCAGCACAAAGCCAAGTAATTATTTTTAAGCAACTTTGAATTTTCTCTGCAGTCTGTGCCGAGGACCTCTTCTAGATTCTTTATGTTTCAATTCAAAATAGCTTCACTTTGTAACCCTGGCTGTCCTGGAACTCACTCTGTAGACCAGGCTGGCCTCGAACTCACAGAGATCCTCCTGCCTCTGCCTCCCGAGTCCCGGGATTAAAGGCGTGCGCCGCCATGACCGGCTTGTTTTTAACTATACATATACACAGATGGGGGTATGGTCATGTGAGTACACTTGCTCGCAGAGGCCCGAGACTTATCAGGAGCTGGGGTCACAGGCTGCTGTGAGCTGCGGGTGCTGGAACTGAACTCTGAGCTACTGTTAAGTGATTGTCTAAGAGCTAAACTAAAAAACCTTCTCTAGCCATCATCCCCTTTGACTTTGTCTCACTGTCAGCTAAAAAGCCGCCGAAGCGCCTTACAGGGTGGTGCTGATTTTGTCTCAAGGAAACCAAGACTTGCAAGCCAATAACAATTGAGGGCTCTCTCAGAGTGACAAAATCTAGATTAACTAACAAGCCTGGACGGTTCCTTTCTGAGAAAAGGATACTGTTATCTGTGACCAGGGTGACTTACTGCACAGAGAGACAGAGACAGAGACAGAGAGAGAGAGAGAAATAGAGAGAGACAGAGACAGAGACAGAGACAGAGACAGAGGGGGGCAGGCTAATAGAAGGGACCCAAACAAGGGGAAAAAAGGGAGGACATAGTCTTCCACCCTAATAAGGACCCTTCCCCTGACCCCCAGAGGTCCCATGGTGACCTGCTGCTGTCATCCCTCTTTCTGCCCCCACGTGAGCACCCCTAGATAAGTAACCACTCCCCTCCTCCTTGTAAAATGCTTGGAGCTCTGGAAAGCTGCCTGATTCAACATGGCAAGCTATAATGGTGAGCTTTAATTGTCAACTTGACACCATCAGGTGGCCCTGTGGGAACTGGAGCGGTGTCTTAATTAAGTGGTATAGGAGACCCAGCCCACTGTGGGTGGCACCATTCCCTAGGCAGGGATCCTGAACTGTATAAAAGTGGGGAGATCAGGCTGAGCACAAGCAAGCAAGCAAGCATATGAGTATCTATCTCTCTCTGCTCCTCACTGTGAGTGTGATGTGACGAACTGTTTGAAGTTCCTTTGTCCTTGACTTCCCCACAGTGGCAGACTGTAACCTGGCATGGTAAGCTGATTAGGGAATCATAAGCTTATGGGTAAAGTTTTGCTTTTTATCAGGGTATTTCATCACAGCAATAGAAATAAAACTGGGCCAGGAGCATAAGATGGACCCCTGTCCCTTCAAGAAACTATTCTCCTCTTGCGTGCACAGGACTTGAACCCAGAGCTTTGCATGCTCTCAGAAATGTCTTCCCAGCTAAGCTACACCAAGGTTTCAGATCTCCAGTTAGGTTCCCTGCCATCCTGACCACATAGACTCTGGAGTCCCTCTGCCTAGAGCCCTGGGAGTGTGCTAGCCTTGGCATCCTGCTCTTCCTTTCCCAAGGATAACACCAGCTTCGCCTCCAGGGTCTTCCCAGTCTTTGGGTCTTTGTCCTACCCCAGTAGTGTCCACTGCCCTCAAAGGGAAGACTCGGCCCTCTTCAGCCTCAGTCTTTACTGCCATCTAGTGGCCCCAAGGCTCCCTGCAGAGAGGAGGATTCAGAGCAGTAGGGTTCCGGGGACAAAGTCACCTCTGCTGGGATTCCGGGCTCGAAGAGCAACTGGTCTGTCCTTCACAGTCCAGGCTCGCGGGCCTCTGGGCAGGGCGCTGGGGGCTCTGTCTGCCCACAGAGCCTGCTGCTCTAACCCACCCTGGGGTTGTGTCCGCAGTGCCAGGTCTGGCGTGCCTTTAGTATCCAACATACCCCAGGAGAGGACAGAATCCTGTTCCTGTGGAGAAGTGGGTTTGAGGGGGCAGGGAGCTAATCAGATCATTCACACAGCCATCTGTTCGGAAGGCTTAAAGCTAGGCCCTGGGGAGACAACACAGTCCATAAAGCGCTCTGGCACAAACATGAGGACCTGGGTTTGGCCCCAGCACCCACGCAGACAGCGAGCTATGCTGGTGCCTGTAACCCCAGCCCCAGCCTGTCTAAGGGATCGCACAGACATAAATGCAGAGGCGTGGCCTGTGGTTGCCCCAAGTTTGTCTCCTGGAGCTCGCTGTCCTACCAGAAGATAGTAGCAGAACAGCTTAAGGCAACAGAATGTATTGTCTCCTCGTTCTGGGGACCAGAAGTCCAAATTCGGTGTGCCAGTAGGGTGGCGCCACCTGGAGGCTGCGGTGGGGGATGCTGAGCTGGCAATCCTGGGTCCCGCCTGTGCGTCCTGGCGTGTCTGTCTCTTCTCTAAGGATGACAGTAACACCTGAATAGGGCCTGCCCACTCCAACACGACTTCCTGTCCTGGCTAGTCTTATGTCAACTTGACACAAGCTAGAGTCACCTGAAAGGAAGGAACCTGAAAGGAGAAGATGCCTCCGTAAGATCCAGCTGTAGGGCACTTTCTTAATTAGTGATTAAGGTGGGAGGGCCCAGTCCACTGTGGGTGGTTCCATCCCCAGGCTGGTGGTCCCGGGTTCTGTAAGAGAGCAGGCTGAGCAAGCCATGGGGAGCAGGCCAGTAAGCAGCACCCCTCCATGGCCTCTGCATCAGCTTTGCCTCCAGGCTCCTGCCCTGTCTGAGTTCCTGCCTTGACTTCCTTCAGTGATGAACAGTGCTGTGGAAGTGGAAGCTGAATAACCCTTTCCTCCCCGAGTTGCTTTTGGTCACAGTGTCTCATGGCAGCAACAGAAACCCTGACTAAGACGCCCCCCCTTAGCTTTGACTCCATCTGCAAAGTGCTTCTCCAAACAAGGCTGACTCTCAGGAGCAGGGGTTAGAACAGGACATGTTTTGTTTTCTAAGTTTTTACATTTATTCAGTGGTGTGTGTATGTGTATATGTGTGCACGTGTGTGTGTGTGTGTGCATGCACTGTGTGTGTGCACATGTGTATGTGCACTATGCATGTAGTGTGTGTGTGTGCATGAGTGTGTGGTGTGTGTGGTATGCATGCATGTGTGTGTGGTGTGTGTGTGCACTGTGTGTGTGTATGTGTGTCCACATGTGTGTGTCCACTATGTGTGTGTGGTGTGTGTGTGCATGTGTGGTGTGTGTGCATGCACCTGTGTGTATATGTCTGTGTGTGGTCTGTGTGTGCACTGTGTGTGTATGTGTGTCCACTATGTGTGTGTGGTATGTGTGTGTGCACATGTGTATGTGCACTATGCATGTAGTGTGTGTATGTGCATGAGTGTGTGGTGTGTGTGGTATACATGCATGTGTGTGTGGTGTGTGTGCATATGTGGTGTGTGTGTGTGTACTCTGTGTGTGTATTTGTGCCCACATGCGTGTGTGCACTATGTGTGTATGGTGTGTGTGTGCACATGTGTGTATGGTGTGTGTGCACATGTGTATGTGCACTATGCATGTAGTGTGTGTATGTGCATGAGTGTGTGGTGTGTGTGGTATACATGCATGTGTGTGTGGTGTGTGTGTGCATATGTGGTGTGTGTGTGTGTACTCTGTGTGTGTATTTGTGCCCACATGCGTGTGTGCACTATGTGTGTATGGTGTGTGTGTGCACATGTGTGTATGGTGTGTGTGCACATGTGTATGTGCACTATGCATGTAGTGTGTGTATGTGCATGAGTGTGTGGTGTGTGTGGTATGCATGCATGTGTGTGTGGTGTGTGTGTGCATGTGTGGTGTGTGTGCATGCACCTGTGTGTATATGTCTGTGTGTGGTGTGTGTGTGCACTGCGTGTGTATGTGTGTCCACTATGTGTGTGTGGTATGTGTGTGTGCACATGTGTATGTGCACTATGCATGTAGTGTGTGTATGTGCATGAGTGTGTGGTGTGTGTGGTATGCATGCATGTGTGTGTGGTGTGTGTGTGCATGTGTGGTGTGTGTGTGCACTGTGTGTGTGTATGTGTGTCCACATGTGTGTCCACTATGTGTGTGTGGTGTGTGTGTACATGTGTGGTGTGTGTGCATGCACCTGTGTGTATATGTCTGTGTGTGGTGTGTGTGTGCACTATGCATGTAGTATGTGTCTGCATGAGTGTGTGGTGTGTGTGTGGTATGAGTGCACATATGTGTGGTATGTGTGTGCTTACCTGTGTGTGTATACATATGTGTGTGGTGTGTGTGTGCACTGTGTATGTATGTGTGTACACATGTGTGTGTGCACTATGTGTGTGTGGTGTGTGGTATGATGTGTGTGTGCACATGTGTGTGTGGTGTGTGTATGCATTATGGGTGTATATGTGGTGTGTGTGTGTGGTGTGTGTGTGCACATGTGTGTATGGTGTGTGGTAAGTGTGTGTGTGTGTGTATGTGTGGAGAGTGACTTGCAGTAGTCAGTTCTCTCCTTCCACCATGTAACTCCATCTCTCCAGCCCTCCGAGTGAAAGCTCTCCTCCCCTGGGACCCTAACCCTCCTGAGGTGTTCTCCAGCCCAGCCTTGAGTCCCAGACTTGAACCTCACTGTCAATAGCCTGTCACTCAACCTTAGCCACAACCAAGCAAGGCCACTTTGGGACTTCCACACAGGGCTGGTTTGCTCCTGCCCTGGAAGAACACGCAGCTTCAATCTTCACATGGGATTCCATCATCCCCCATCCTGGGAAGACGATGAAGTTCCTGACCCCTGCGAGCGGTTCCCAGGACCAGTCCCCTGACTCCTGACGGACGCCCCTAGGCACGGGACGGTGACTGGCCACCGGCTGTGGAGACATGGCAGTTGTCATGTCTGAGCCTTTCTTCTGAGTGGAATGTCCTCACTGGCAGTGGCTGCCTCAGAAGATCCCTTCATGGCCAGCTCCCTCAGGACCAGTATCCAGACCACTGCTCTGAGTGTAAAAGAATGTTCTAGAAATCCAGGCTTTCTTGGATAGGGTGGTAAAGGATGTGCTTACCAAAGATGTTTGTGATATCCAGCACACCTGGGTGGGAGAATCTGGGGCTCCATGAACAGTACGGGGGGCGGGGGAGGGGGTGTTGTTGCTGCTCTCACCTTACCTGGCTGCAGCTGGTGCCACCCCCAACCCTTGGCAGTGAGTCAGGTAGGTGAAGAGACACTAGGGGATGCTGGGAAGCTCTTACAGAGTGAAGTCCTCTAAGCAGAGCAACCCTCCATCTCCAGATCAGCTTGCCTGCCTGCAAAGCCTGTCAGTGTGGGCTGCTGTGCTCCCGCAAAGAAGGAGGAAGCGGGGAAGGTCCCTGGACCTTCACCCGAGGTTCCAGCCACGGCTCCTGGCCATTTGTGTGGAATTTTGCCCTAAAGGAGGAGGGCCTTTCTCAGGAGAAAGTGAGCTGAAGGAGGCTCCGTCTACGTGGCTTCAGGGACACCACCATCCGCGCTGAGTGAAGACTTCCCACGTGTCTGCTTTGGGGTCACCATGCTCCAGTCGGTCACCCTCACCTGTGCTCACTGGCTCCCCGGGTGGGCTGTGGTGGACTCGGGGTTGGTTTGTGGCGGGGACCTTAGTGGAGAGGCAGACATCGTTCACACCGCCCCAAGGAAAGAATCCTCCCAGAAGACGTGAGGCTGAGAGGAGGAAACCCCGCTTTGATGGCGTCTGCAACCCCATCCGTGCTCAGCTAAGCTGGGGAAACTGAGGCAGCCTTCTGCTCTCTCTGGCCCACCAGCTTTTCCAGGAACTGTTTCAGCGCCCCACGGCTGCCGTGGTGGAGTCTCACAAGTGAGTTTCAACGCTGGGAACGGATTTCCTCAGGATTCTGGAAGCCAGAAGTCACATGGGGTCTGGGCAGGGCTGGTTCCTTCCGAGGGCAGTGAGGGGCCAAGGCCTCGCTCCTGTGTCTCTTCGGGTCATTTTTCCCTGCGTGCACCCGAGTCCACGCGCCCTCTTTTCTGTGCGCTTGCGCATGACTGGTCTCCGCCTCCCTCCTGAGAAGCCAGCTCGGCCACAATCTTTTTTTTACCTGGGTTCTGGGGATTGAACTCAGGGCCGCACTTTACTAACCAAGCCATCTCCCCGGGCCCATCATGTTCCCTCTTTTTAAGAGCACCAGTCACGGGGCTGGAGAGATGGCTCGCAGCGGTTAAGAGCGCTGACTGCTCCTCCAGAGGTCCTGAGTTCAATTCCCAGCGACCACGTGGTGACTCACAGCCATCTACGATGGGGTCTGATGCCCTCTGCTGGCTTGCAGGAGCATTTACAGCTAGAGCACTCATATAAATAAAATAAATGAATTTTTAAAAAAGGGGGTGGGGGAGAAAAGAACCCCAGACACCGTCTGGGACGGACAGGGGCCCGAGGAGAGGAGCAGGCGCGCGCGGCCCTGAACACTCTGCAGCCATCTTCGATCTTACTGCAACCTCCAAGACACTTAATTTTCATCTGGACTGTGCTTCCAATTTGGGGAAGAAGAAAGCCTTTTCATCTCCTCCACCCCACATTTTTTTTTTTCTCGCTCTCCCCAGTCCCGAGGGAAGCTCCGGGATGAACGATGAACGCTCTGCCTCTTGCCGGGGGTGGGTGGGTGTTGGGGTTGTTTAGGAGTCCCGACCTCGTGCCAACAGCAGGGTGCAGGACTGACAACCCCTTCCCAAGTGGGAGCGCGGCTGCAGCGCGAGGCGTCCTAGCCAAAGTGCAAACTGGTGCGTGGGACCATCCCGCGTGGCGGGGAGCAGGTGGGGGATGCAGAGACATGAGGAGGAAGGGCGCCCCTGCCACCCTCGGCCACCTCCCACCTACCGCGAGCTGAGAGTGCTGGGTGGAGCCCGCTCCTACCTCTCGGCGAAGGCAGCAGCGGTGTCCAGGCTCACCAGTGACCGCCACCCTTGCCAGGCCGCCTCGCAGCTGTAAGAAGCCATTTCGGTGTGAAGATTGATGGCTCTAAGGCTAACCCATGCAGCCCTCCTTGCTGAAGGAGCTCCCACCAGCGATCAGATGGGCGCCAGCGGTGGTTAGCCTCGGGGTAGGCTAAGCTACTGAGACTCGGAGGTCGCCAGGCTATGTGGGCAAGTGAGAGAGGAGACAGAGCGTCAGGGAGCAGAGGCCTAGGGGAAACTGCGACTTGTGACTTGCTACCATCCTGTGTTCATTCAGGTGTCGCTTGGTGCTAATTATTGGCGCTGTTACAGGCTGGAGAGACAGCTCCATCAGTAACGTGCTTGCCCAGCAAGCTCTATGCCGGGAATCCAGCTCCCAGAAGCCAGGTAAAGAGTCAAGCCTGGCGGTGCGTGCTTGTAATCCCAGCGCTGGGGAGGCGGAGACCGGCAGGGCCCTGACACTGGCTGAGTACTTGATCAGTGAGACACCCTGTCTCAGAGAAAGTTGATGACACCCCAAGCGGTCCCCTGTGAGGATGTGCTCACGCATGTGCACAGACCTATCCTCCTCTTCCCTATCCTCATGGGGCCTGAATCTTACAGAGTATACAGTTAACGACGTATTTCCACCGACTCCTGCTGACTGCCGCGTGGGGGAGTGTCTCTACAGGGGTGTGTGTCGGGAGTTATAAATGCCAGAGCCTGCTGGGAGGGCCTCAGACCACCAGGAAGTTCTCACAAGAGGGCGGTGGAACCCTGGTGTCCCTCTGGCTTCCCATCTGGCAATGTGATCTCCTCTCCCTCTCGCACTCTCCTGTACCCCACGAGGCCCTCCCCGGAGCCAAGCTCAGGCCGCAGCTACGCTGTTGTGCTCTCTGGAACGGTGAGTGAAGTCAGCTCCATTTCTTTATAAAGCTACTCACCTCTGGTATTTGGCTACTGTAACAACAGAAACAAAAAACGACTACTACCTATCAGCAAGGCGTCCTCCTGGGACAGCGTCTGAGCCAAGCAGACTCTGGTGCTCCATGGCACCTCACCTCCACCCTACGGCGCTGTGGCCGTTATGCACACAACTTGTGCGATACCACCGTCCAGATATCGTCTTCACGGAAATCTGCGATTGACCCAGGACAACAGTGACTGACATGTGAGGGCTTGCAGGAGCCGGTTGCCAAGGATACAGATGCGGCTCCACTGGGTGCTCATGTAGAGAGCCCTGGCCCAGGTGGGGTGACCTCCAGCGGCCTGTGTGGACTCGGGGGCTCCCTTCTCCCCAGTTCCATCGAGTTCTTCCTCGGAGGCCTTTCTGGACGCCGTTGGAAATGGCGAGTACCAGGTGTGTGGGCTCGCTCACCCTCCTCCTGCCAACCAGGACAACTGTGAGGTAGAGATCTGTCAGAACAGCAAGCGGTGACACTCTGCTACAACTGACCGCTATGCTGGCTGCCCGCCAGCCCCAGGGCCGCGGATCACGGCTGCTGAGCCCGCCTGGGCTGACATCACCAACATCTCTGTGGCAGCCTGGGGAGACAAGAATGGGGCTCTACATTGTTTCATTGGCTGGAGAGTCTTTGTCTCTCTGGCCTCCCTCCTCCCCTGTGGGAACGTCCTACCCTGTCACCCGTGTCTGTCAGCTCACACGGGCTGTGACGCTGGGACTCAGAGGGCGCCTCCCTCCTTACGCCCGTATCCGTTCCATTTGTACCGCAGATGTCAACATGAAAAGCAAAACTAGTCTAATCCTGGACCGATCTCAGGGTAAATATTGTGATGCTAGAATAGGCCTCCTTTTGTGTGCCTGTGACTTAATTTGCATTTTAAGCAGATTTCGGGCCTCAGCTGGGCTGTGGAAGGTGCTGGCAGAGAGGGGTGGTCTGGGGCGCTGGGTCCCCAAGTCCTTCCATTAGCATTACCCCATAGCCATGTCCTATCTAGCTTTGCCCCCACTGACACAGAGCTGACCTGCCCCCCCACACACACCAGGAAGCCGACCTGCCCCCCACACACACACCAGGGAGCTGACCTGCCCCCCCACCAAATTGACTTGCCCCCCCACACACACTAGGGATCTGAACTGCCCTCCCCACCTGCCCCCCACACACACACCAGGGAGCCGACCTGCCCCCCCACACACACACACTCGGGAGCTGATCTGCCCTCCCCACCACCACCACCACCATCAGGGAGCTGCCCTGCCCTGCCACACACACACTAGGGATCTGAACTGCACTCCCCACCTGCCCCGCCACACACACACACACACACACACACACACAGAGCTTACCTGCCCCCCCCCCACATACTAGGGAGCTGAACTGCCCTCCCCACCTGCCCCGCCACACACACACACACACACACACACACAGGGAGCTGACCTGCCAGGCCCTTTGTCCTGGTTACACTCTGTTACTGTGGCAAACACCAGGAGGAGCAGCAACTTAGGGAGAAAGAGACTTGGCTTTTACGTCTGTCCACCGTTGAGCAGGGTCAGGGCAGGACCTCAAGCGGGAACAGGAAGGCCGGCATTGCCTCCGACCCGGGAACTCACGGCAGAAGGTATAGATGGACGAACACTGCTTGCTGTTCCCCTCTGAGACCCAAGCTCAGCTGGCTTTCTTCTAAGCCGAGGACCACCTGCTCCAGGAGCGAGGGGCTGGGCCCTCCTGCAGACAGGCCCACAGGCCAATCAGATATGCGCACTCCCTCCGGTGAGGGTGAGGCTCCCTTCTCCAGGGACTCTGGGTGGTTGTCAAGTTGACGGCTAAAGCTGACTAGGACAGCGGGGCTTGGTGGCGTGCACCTGCAATCCCAGCACTCAAGAGGCAGAGGCAAGAGGATCTCTGTGAGTTCGAGGCCAGCCTGGGCTATGGAGTGAGTTCCAGGATAGCCAGGGCTGCACGGAGAATCCCTGCCTGGAGCCGACCAGGACACCTCCTCTGCCGAGATGGATCGTACCCACCGAAGCCATGAGCCGAGCTTCACTCTGAGGGCTCGTTCCCCTGCCCGTCAGACCCTCCGCCGGGCAGCCTCTCACTACCTACAACTCCAGGCTCAGGACTGTCCAACCGGGCAAAACAGACAATGGTGCATAGTCTGCTTCAACTTCAAATTAACAGTGAGCTGAAGTAAAAACATACACACAAAATTCACCCCTCCCGTGACTGTTTATATACATTCCGACTTAACTGAGCTACCTATATTTTATCCTGCAGGTCTATTCCGTTAGGATGACTGTAAATCCCCAGAGCTTCCTGCCTCTTCTGTCATTCAAGGCAGCAGTAGAGGCGGGCAGGAGAACCACCAGTGGAGGACGCAGGGAGAGCCCTTCCCTTCCTCTTAGGCAGCCATTCTGTGGCATGGAACCACCCCTGAACCTAGAAGGCCTCCTAAGGCATGGCTCACTCTATTGGCTCAGGCCTGGGCACTTACACCAACAGACGGACAGGGTTTGTGAGGCTCTGATTGGCCGAGAGCCTCCCTGAGCTCCTTCTTCAAAGAGAGGGAGCTTGGCTTGTAAGAGCTGTTAGGGTGGTCACAGTGAGTGCCTTCTCTAAAGAGAACATAATATGGGGGCTGGAGGGAGGGCTCAGCAGTTAAGAGCACTGGCTGCTCTTCCAGAGGACCTGGGTTCAATTCCCAGCACCCCACACCACTGCTCACAACCACCAGCAACTCCAGTCCCGGGAGACCTGATGCCCTCTTCTGGCCTCTGTGGGCACTGCACACAGGTGTGAATGCACACAAATAGTCATATGTGTGCGCGCACACACACACACACACACACACAATAAATCTAAGCCAGGCATAGTGGCGCACGCCTTTAATCCCAGCACTCGAGAGGCAGAGGCTGGTGGATCTCTGAGTTCGAGGCCAGCCTGGTCTACAGAGTGAGTTCCAGGAGAGCCAGAGCTACATAATGGGACCAAAAATAAAATAACCCCAAAATAAACAAATACAAATCTAAAAATATTTAAGGAGAACATAGTGTGGCTGCATCTCCCTCCATGCTGCCTCCTCCTCATGTGAAAGCTACCGGCTCTCCAGGATCTCCGCCCTCTCCAACCCTTCAGCACACCCTGGGTGCCTTGCTGGGTCTCAGTGGTTTCCTGCCTCCTGGGAAGCCCTCACCCCACTTCCCCTAGGAAGTACCCCTTCCTCCCAAGCTCCCTTCTCTAATCTCTCTCCGCTCCCCGAGGACTACCCTCAGCACGCCATCTTGGGGTTCTAGTCACAGAACTAGGGATTCCTTGCAAACAGGAATTGTGTTTAGTCAGGAATGTTGCAAGAGTCTGTTGATAAAAGGAGTAAGTGAATGACAGGCAGCTGTTGCCTCCATGGAAATCCTCCTCCCCTGCTGCCTCCATGGAGACCCTCCTCCCCGGCTGCCTCCATGGAGACCCTCCTCCCCGGCTGCCTCCATGGAGACCCTCCTCCCCGGCTGCCTCCATGGAGACCCTCCTCCCCGGCTGCCTCCATGGAGACCCTCCTCCCTGGCTGCCTCCACCTCCCAAGGATTAGCTCCTTGCTGTCATCAGCTGGTATGTGAACACACACACATGCACACCCATACACGCACACACATGTATGCACACACACATGCGAGCATACACACGTTCACCCGCACATACAGAGACAGAGAGAGAGGGAGAGAGCGCCAGCCAAGGGTGAACTTGTCTCCTAGCAAGAGATTTCACGTAGTCTTGACAGCTCAGACCACCTTGCAGGATGGAGAAGAGCACACCCAACCAGGACTGCGTGGTCAAGCATACCTCCTACCGCTCTCTGCTCATTCGCTTGGTGCGTGCCTGTATGCGTGCGCATTCAGACTCTGCCGCTCTCCGTCTGATTCCCTCGAGGCAGGGTCTCTCACAGAACCTGCAGTTAGCTGGCGACCACGTCCCATAGACCCTATTTCTGTCCCACAGAGCCCTGGGTTACAGATCCAGGTTGCTCAGTCGTCTCTTTATGCTCTGGGGATTCAGACTCAGGTCCTCACACTTGCTGTGCAAGCAGTCTCACCTGTTGAGGGAGCACTCTCACCCGCCGAGGAAGCACTCTCGTCTGCTCAGGGAGCACTCACCCACCAAGGGAGCACTATCACCCACTGAGCAAACACTCTCACCCACTGAGCAAGCACTCTTACCCGCTAAGCCGTCTCCCCAGCCCTTTCCCTCCATCTAAACCTAAACATCGTGCCAGGACCCTGAGGATGAACTTGGGGTGGTACTGAGATCACTAGATCTCTTTATTTGTTCCTCTTCTCCATGCAGCCACAACGAATAAATCTCCTGTCTCTGCTTCTCACCATGATGTGTTTTTGTTTTATAATTTGTTTATTTATTTTTAATGTGCATTGGTGTTTTGCCTGCATGCATATCTGTATGAGGATGTTGGATCCCCTGGAATTGGAGCTACAGACAGTTGCGAGCTGCCGTATGTGGTGTGGATTCTCTGGAAGAGCAGCCGGTGCTCCCAACCACTGAGCCATCTCTCCAGCCCCTATAGTGCTCCCTTTTAATTGCATATTGAGGATGGGTGGCTCAGCCTAGCTTGTCAGGGCTGCTGGGACCAAGGCTTTAACCCTAAAAATCTCAGTAACAATCCCAACCCATCATCATCTCCAGCTAACCCATCAAGCCAGCAAGCGAAGAGAAAACCAGACAGGCTTCTGGAGATCTGCAGTCCCCACTCAGCAGGGGTCGGAAGAGCACACGCCACTGTCAACACGTGAGGTCACAAGAACAGGACTCAGAGACGGTTGAGAGGACCACCTTCCAGTCCATTCTTGAACCCAGTGCTTTCAATCTGGACCTAGGCAGGCTATGAGGCGTGGTCCCTTACAGAGGCGAAAGAGCTGAATGGACAGGACGGGGCCCCCTCCCCCTCTGCCGGTTCTTCCCAAGCTCGGGAAGGAGCAGAGCCCCGGCTGAGAAATATGAAGTGTTTGTTGTGCTGACGGGCGAGGCTGGAAGCAGCAGAAGGGTGATGGGTAATACGTCCGGGCACCACAGAGACTAGACGAGCTCCCAGGCCTGGCGCTGACTGTAATCAGATGTTTGCCGGGAAACTGAGACGGGGTGGGGGTAGGGGAAGTACATCTGTGCCTGCTGTGCTCAGGAAGACCAGGCAGAAGCAGGGTAGTGAATAGCACAACGCATTCAGGCTGACCTGGTGTACAGCATGCTGGGAACATGCTCCACCAAAAATCCAAAAAACTACAACAGAGCGCCCCGCGATTTGAAGAACGCGTCCCCCAGGGCGCTTCTTGATGTCCTTGTGCATCCGATCCTTGTGCATATGCTTCTGAATCATGTGCCCAATAAAGCCAATGTCCCTTCCTAGGCAAATGTCCAGACATAAAAGTGACCATCGGGAGCTGAACAGATGGTTCCGAGGTTAAGAGCGCTTATGTCTCTTGCAGAGGACCTGGGTTCAGTTCCCAGCACCCACATGACAGTGTACACCTGTAACTCCAGTCTCAGCAGACTGGACTCTACCTTCTGGCTTCTGTGGGCATCATACACATGTGTGTGTGTGTGCACGAACACACACACAGACAAGTAGAACATTTAAATGAGCATTTGGGTCTGAGGAGAGAGCTCAGCTGGTAGATGCTTGCTGTGTAGGTGCAAGGACTGAGTTCAATCCCCAAACCCACATTGGATGGAGAGAACTGACTCCCCAAAGTTGACCTCCTCTTGAGCACTATGGCACATGCACACACACACACACACACACACACACACACACACGGGGAGGGGGCCAGGTGTGATGGTGTGTACTTTTTGGTTGCTTTGCTTCATCTTGTTTTTTGAGACAGGGTCTCACAGAGATCCGCATGCCTCTGCCTCCTGAGTGCTGGGATTGAAGGTGTGTACTACCACTCTGGGTGGTGGTATGCACTCTGCACTTTCAGTCTGGGGGGAAGTGGGAGAGTACGGGAGGATCCTTGGGGATCCCTGGCCCCCTCAGCCTACTTACTAATATCCAGGTCAATGAGAAAACCCTGTGTCAAAACATGTGGGCAGCACTTAAAGAACGCCTGAGGTTGTGCTCCAGTCCACACATATGCGTCCACACACATGAACACACACACGTGAACATACACTCGTGCATGCACAAAATAATAAAGTGTAATTTGAAAAAGTTCTTGACTGAGTATGCGGGGCACAGCTTAATCTCAGCACTCAGGAGGCAGAGGCAGGTGGCTCTCTGAATTCCAGGCCTGCTATGGTCTGCAGAGTGAGAACCTGTCTTAAAACCAAACAAACAAAACCCTCACAACCATGACAAAAGCTGGGCATGTTGGCTCATTCTCGGAACTCAGGAAGTAGAGGCAGGGGGATTACTGCAAGATCAAGTCAGCTTGGTCTATGTAGCAAGTTCTGGGCTAGCCAGGGCTACATGGATAAACTCTGTATACAAACAAAACAAACAAACAAAGGTTTGCTGAGGCGGCTCCGCAGGCAAAGGCGCTTGCCACCAAGACTGACAATCTGAGCTTGGTCCTGGACCCACTTGGTGGAAAGAGAGAACTGACTCCTTCAGGTTGTCCTCTGACCGCCACACATGTGCAGCAGAACGCTACAATCTTTTACCCTCAATTTACGGAAGGAGGAAGGAAAGATAGAAGTCTTCATTGCTTCTACAAGCCACCTTAACACAGAAAGAGAGAAAGGTAGAACTCTTCACAGCCTCTTTTTAGGCTGTCCTAAGCTCGAATCTCTCCCACCTTTGCTCTCACACTAATGACAGCAACCCAACCAACAAACCACCAACCAACACCCACCCCGACTCTCGGGGTTCAGACCTTTTATGCCCTAAGCCAAAGGTTCCCATAAACCCATGCGGCACACAATCCCAAAGACAAGCTACAGCTGCCAGAACGACTGCACCCGACCAAATCATAGCCACCTGCGTCAAGCATTCCAAACCCAACTCGTAAACAGCTACACCACGGCTGGGGCGGGAACGCAACTCTAATCCAAATGCCATTTTGCGCTTTTAAAGGAACCGAAATAACAGAAACCTCTTCCGAGTGTTCCCGTACACACATGCACGCCAAATAAACACATGAGATGTAATTTAACTTTAAGTCATTTCCAGTTTTTCTTCTCGCCTTGTGAGAGTGCTGGACCATGACATCACCACACAGCAGGGGCCTCTGCGCATCAAAAACAACAAACAGGACAAATAGGAACCTTGAGATTTATTTTTATTATTTTTAATTAGGTGTGTCTGCCTGTGGGATGCACGTGCCTTTGGAATCCAGAAGAGGGTGCTGGGTCCCCTGAAGCTGGAATTACAGAGGGTGGCGATCCACTGTGTGGGTGCCGGGAACCAAACCCAGGTCTTCTGCGAGAGCAGTCAGTGTTCTTAACCGCTGGGCTGTCTCTCGAGCCCCAGCAAATGAAAATACTAAAAATGTCCATTAATAATGACATAAAATATTTGCAATAAATCTCAAAGCTCTGCCACGCCCACTGGGCAGACATAAACGCCTCGCCGAAGGCCGTAAATGAACCGAGGTGCTCCATACTCGCGCATGGGAGGGAAGACTCGCCATTATAGAGACGTCAGCTCCCCTAAATGACGTAAAAACGCGATGCGGTTCCTATCAAAGTCTCACTAGGACTCATGACGCTTGACGCGGTGGAGATGAAAAGGCTAAAAATGAGGGAGGCATTTCAAAGACACGGAACAGTCTCTCAGAGAGACGGGCCGGTGTCTCCGTGGGGCCCGCTCTCCCCACCACGGCCTCTGTGACACAGGCAGACTCGGGGTCCCGACCGCCTCCTCGCAACACCCACACCTCTGAGTTGACAGTCCTTGCCATCACCAAATAAGCCCTAAAGGGAGAGAGGGCGCCGACACCCAAACTCGGGGGCACCTCACTATGGGGAGATTATTCCTGACAGAGAAAGGAAACAGCAGGCCATAAAGAATGGAACAAAGCCTGCGAGCACAGACCACCATGTCAGGGTCCCAGCCACAGCGGTCCCCATCTGGACGTCCTTGCTTCATTTCTGCTGTTGTGAAAAATGTCTCCACAAAAAGCAACTTAGCCGGTCAAACAGTACATTTCAGCTCGCAGTTACAGTTGCAGTCCCTTCTCCAGGGGAAGTCGAGGCAGCAGGAGCTTGAAGCAGCTGGTCACTCGCAGCCACAGTCAAGAGAAGAGAAATGATCGCACACATCAGCTAGCCTTCTCTGCCCTTACACAATCCAGGCCCCAACCAGGGAGCCACACACCTTCACACTGGATCTTCCCACACCAACTGACGATTGAGACAGTCCCCCACAGACACGCCCACAGGCCGGCCTGGTCCAGACAGTCCCCCACAGACACAGACACACCTAGGAAGGCCTGGTCCAGACAGTCCCCCACAGACACAGACACACCCAGGAAGGCCTGGTCCAGACAGTCCCTGACTGAGATGCTTCTGGTGATTCAAAACATGGACCTGTGTGGGACTTTCACAGTCAAACCATAACAATGGCATCTCCCCTTCCAAAGCCCCCTCCTTCCACAGGGTCAGCCTGGGAGATGGCACCTTTTGGGCACCAGGAGTTGAACCCAGGACTTTGAACATATTAGGCTACGCTTTCAGACTCTCTTTACTCTTTTGAAACAGGGCCTCACTAAGTTGCAAGGGTTGTCCTTGAACTGCCAATCCTCCTGCCTCAGCCTTCCAAGAACCTGGATTGTAGGTGTGTGCCACCACGCCCAGCAGAACGCATCCGTGTGTAGGTGTGTACACACGTGTGGGTACTCATGCATGTGTGCGCCTGCATGTGGACAGCCAGAGGCAAGCTTGAGGACTGAGCTCAGATCCCTAGCACGCATGTCTGGGTGTGGGCATGGCAGTGTGCCTGTGCCTTAGCTACTGCTCTGTCGCTGAGGAGAGACACGGTGACCACAGCAACTTGTAAAATAAAGCATTTCATTGGGGGCTTGCT
The DNA here is from genome assembly GCA_026225945.1 of Cricetomys ansorgei. Lineage (NCBI taxonomy): Eukaryota > Metazoa > Chordata > Mammalia > Rodentia > Nesomyidae > Cricetomys > Cricetomys ansorgei. Next base: position 4,795,778 of record JAMJFZ010001895.1, on the reverse strand, counting down.
TCAGTTTCAGAGGGCGAGTCCATGACCACCGTGGTGGGGATCACGGTGGCAGGCAGGCAGGTGCTGGAGCAGTAACTGAGAGCTCACGCCTGGTCTGTAAAATGGAGGCAGAGATGGGGGGGAGGAGAGGGAGAGGGAGAGGAAGAGAGGGAGGGAGGGAGAGAGAGAGACTGAACCTGGTGTGGGCTTTTGAAACCTCAAATCCTAGTGACACACCTCCCCCAACAAGACCACTCCCCCTAATCCTTTCTAAACAGTTCCAGCAAGTGGGACCCAAATATTCTCATTCAAACCAGCTCCGCCTGTAATCCCAGCCGTTGCTGGACCGTTACAGGTTCCTGGCGATCCAATCACTACATGGCACACAACTCACTGATAAAGAATATTTTACTGGAATTGAAAATGAAGAAAAAGGGAAAAAATGAAAAAGACTGACTAGAGAGAGAGAGAGACAGAGAGAGAGAGACAGAGAGAGCGCCAAGGACACAGTCTCAGAACCAAGTCCAGGACTGTGACACTGAGTTGGAATTCTAGGGTGTTTACACTAAAACCCACCACCACCTGTGTCAACAAAAGCGGAAGTCCATCAGATTTTCGGTCCACCGCTAGCAAAGCCCATCCTGAGCCCAGGACCCTTTAAAGATCAATCGCAGTCTATTAACTCACAGAAAACACCCTGTTTAAGAATCACACCGCCCTTCAGGAAGACGCACAATAAAGAAGCGGCAGGGGTCCTGGTTAGCTTGACCCTGGGGTCTGAGCTCTTCCCGTGAGAATCTGGCTTCAGCCTGGCCCCGGATTCTCCTTTGGGTCCATTGGCTGGGCCGGCCGGCTCACAGCTGGAAGCCAGCCCCGGCAATCCTCGTTTTGACGTCTACAGAACCATTCTACCAGAGGTTCCCCTCGTCGGTGCTTTGGCCGGCCCATCTGCCACTTGGGGCTCCTTTCTTGGGAGTTCCCAATGACTCCATCAGGATATTTTGAGGCACTCTCTTGTCGCCATTTTTGAGGGTGACTTCAGCTTGGACAGAACTTCAAACCCCCATTAGAAGGTTCAACTTACCAAACTCCCTCGCGGCAACCAAGACGTTGGCGGCCCAGCTGCCTCTTTTAGCCTTACTGCGCATGTCGTCAGCCCTCCCTTGGTCTGCGGCTCCTGCTCCGCCTTAGGAAGCCGGGAAGCTCCACGCACTCGTCCTTATCAGACACCTCTCCGTGAGCTGTTGAGTGCACGGCTGTGAGATGTGCTGAGCTAGGCTTTCTTTCTCTCTAATGAGGTTGAAAAGGAAAAGGACGCGTAAGCAAGCAGGTCACAGGCCAGGACTGGGGTCTAGTCTGTTTCCAACCTCTCCTAAGGCATGGCACGGTGGGCTGCACTACTCAGACCCACCACCAGGGGGCACTCGGGGCCGTGGAATGCGCTTCTTGTCCGGGTCCCTCTGCTGCTGGCTGGCAGACTGAACTAAAACAATAGGTGTGAGCAGGGAAGAGGGGATGGGAGGCCCCCGGAAACCTCACGGGCTTTCTCTCACAATAGTTTCCAAGTGTCTTCAAGACTGTCAGATGGAAGACTCACACCAAGAACAAATGACCTCCGAATGTGGGCCACACACCTGGAATCCCGGCACTGGAGAGGCAGAGGCAGGAGGATCAGGAGTTCCAGGCCAGCCTGGGCTACATGAGACCGGGAAGAAGCTGTTCCTGCAGAGACTGACTGCCTGGAACTCAGTGGTGTGGAGGGGTTGTAATGCTGCAACGTAGGTCAAGAGCCTAAATCCCTTATCTTGTGCTAGTTTATGCCTCTTAAAAAGCCATTCTTCGCCCACCTCTGTCAGTCCTCACATCACGTGACTAAGAGAAAGAAAAAAAACCCTTCTAGAATCTATTAACTTAACAGACTGCTAGCTTCCACCAACCCAAAGCTTCAGATAGTGCCTGGGACCTGTAGGAGAGACTCCCCATCTTGCAACTGCCTGTCTTCTGTCTCCAACTATGCATTTTAAAAACGTACTCATTTTTATGTATATGAATGTTTTGTCTGCCTGTACATCTATGTACCATGTGCATGCCTGGTACCCCGGAGAGACCAGAAGAGGGAGCTGGATCCCCTGGGACTAGACTTACAGATGAGTGTGAGTGGCCATGTGGGTGCGGGGATTGAACCCAGGACTTCTGGAAGAGAATCCAGTTCTCTTAACTACAGCACCAATGTTCGAGCCCTCCAGGGATATATTGTAAAAGCGCTTTGTTTTAAGACTTTCTTTGTTCTGTTTCTTTAAAAACTCCACAAAACCTGAAGTAACCTGGAACTTGGTCACTCAAATTTGGCTCTAGCATAAATTACCTCTTATTTCCTTTGAGGCAAGAGTTTTGATTTTACATCAACAAGATCCAAAAAGGGAAATGTACAACCTTGGGGCAGGGGGTATGCTGCTCAGTGATTAAATTCCCATCACAGTGAGATATGCAAAACCATTCATTTCATATCAAAGATGCGTGATGTCCATTTATCCATTTTACTGTAAAATAAAATGTGCATACCTCATCCGCCCTCCCTTCTCTATCTGACCTGTAGACCCACTTGATTCCAGTTAGTTGGTTAGAAGGGGCCTCTATAAAATGCCCGCAGCTATAGGGGTAACTGTCGTGTGACAACTAAGGAGATGAGGCAGACATGTTTACCTTCTCCAATGGAGTATCAACAACAGACCACAGTAATGATATCACCAAAGTCCAACCGGTGAAGCAGTGAGTTTACTGGGGTTACTTACAGGAGCGCGGATAACCCAAAGGCACCTGCATCACTAAAGCCCAGCCCAGCATGAGTGACAGCTCAGGAGAGCTGGAAACGGGATGACTGGCAGCAGTCCCTACTCCTTGGAGGGGGGGGGGTGTCTTGTGAATCCGCTATGTTTCAGGGACTTACTGAGACTTGTGAGTTGTTTTCTGAGTCCTAAGGACCCTCCCTGTAGCACTTTCTCAAGCTTCCCTCACGGATGGGATGATTCCGTTCAGAGGAAATCACTACACATCACTGACTTGGCCCTGGGATAATTGATCAAACTCTTTGTGGAATTTCCTATTTGAACCCTGGGAATGCCTTGGAATGACTGAAGCCTGGTACCGTGTGCAGGCGTGGATGCCATTTTGGAACTTGGGGGGTTTAACCCCGAGATGCCACACCATGCTGGACAACAGTGGGCTGTCCCTCAGGGCTTTCTGTTGAAGGCTGGATTCCAGATACAGCCCTGTTCAGAGGAGTGGATTTGGGGAGCCATCACATTAAGAGGTTGCTGACTTCATCGAAGGGTCAGCTGATCACAATGACGGGTTCATACCATGATGGCGGCTTACAGGTCTGCGGCAGGACCGCCTGGGGTTCAACAGCCTTTGTCACAACCAGGCTGGCTGGCTGAAAGTCACGTGACCCCGGAACCTCAGGTTTCCGGCCTCACGTCCTGCACAGGCTGGTGAGTGGTAAGGGGACTGTAGCCAGCTCCTGGCGCCCAGGGGTCGGACGATCCTCCCGCTAATGCCCTTCTAGACCAGGTCCGACAGCCCCGAGGCGGCTGGGGCCCTTTAAGGCCTTGGAGGACCCAAAGGCTAGAGCGACCCTTTAGCCGCTGTCTCGATGGTAAGTCTTCACTTCCGGTCGGAAGTGCATTTGCGGAGCTGCTTCCGCTGGGGGAGAAGAATATGCGTGTTTTGTGCAGAAGGGTGTTTGGTCTAAGTATCGCGGCCCGGAGCCGCCGCGGACCCTCCCGCCGGGGCTCGGGGCTTCAGAAGCCGCCCGTGGGGCTCTAGAAACAGCTCCCGGGGCTCCAGAAACCGCTCTGCGGGACTTTAGAAACCGCTCCCGGGGCTCCAGAAACCGCTCCCGGGACTCCCGCGGGAGGAGGCCGACCCCGGGCCCGCACGCGGCGGCGGGATGGGCGGCGGGTTGCAGGAAGGCGTTGTGCCCCGTGCGCGGGCCTTTTCAGCGTGCAAGCATCACGAGGCCATGCGCTTAAAGTGAATTGTACTACTTTTTTTTTCCCACCCAGAAAATGAAATATCCAGCCCCAGGGACTGCACGAAAGCACGCAGTAACTCCTCTAAGGAGAGCTTCCAGTGGCCTCAGCTTGCGTAGCCCAGGTATGTCAAGCCTGGAGGTCCAGTGCTCTCGGGTGCACGGTCTGGGGAAAGGCTCCTGTGTGGTTGACCCTGCCCGAGGTGGGTGCAGCCTTGTACCAGACAGCCCGACCTTGACCTAGAGTAAATTCCCAGAGGAACATCTTCCCTGGGGTTAGAATTTGCAGTAACAGGTGTGAACATCCTAGCAGCAGTTTGATGATCATGTATGATACTGCAAACAGGACCCTGCTGACGCTGCCAGAGGCCGAGTTCCGCCCAGAACTCCCCAGAGCTCTAATGCCGTGTGTTTCCTTTGAAAGTAAATATTAAAACACTTAACTTTTTCTTTTATGTGAACGAATGTTTGCCTGGTGCCCGCAGAGGTTACAAGAATATACCAGGTCCCTGGCTGTGAGCCCCAGTGTGGATGCTGGGAACTGAACCCAGGTCCTCTCTAAGAGGAGCAGAGCTCTTAACGGCTGAACCATCTCTCTATCAGCACCACCCTTTAAGATAGGGTGTCATTTCAGGCTGCCCCAGAACTCATGTAACTTAGGATGACCTTTGAACCTCTGGTGCTCCTTCCTCCACCTGGATTTCTGAGGTTACAGACACCCTTTACCACATACGGTTTGTGTGGTGTAGGGAATCAAACCCAAGGCTTTGCTCATTGCCAGGGGAGAACTCTACTTACCGGGCTGCGTGTCCGCCCCTCGTGGAGTCCAAAGAAAAAGACATACATATATTTGTGATTTCAGACGCTTCTGTAGAAGGCAACATTACCACCCAAACAAACTCCGATGACTTCCCCGAGGTTGCTCGCGCTTCACGTTGTCGTCTCTGCAGTGTGACTGAGGGACTAGAATTTGTATTTAAGTAGCCACATGGGGCCAGTCATCACCATGTTGGAGGGCCTGGGTCGGGCACAGATCAGAAACAAGCCTCTGCAGTAGTTAAGGCCTGTCATGTGCTAAGGCCTGGCTGGAGTGTGGCTCAGTGGTAGAGCGTGTGCTTAGTGTGTCTGAGTCCTGGTTGTTAAGGGACTTAGCATCTGTCGGAGTAGACATCAGCAAGCTGTGTAAGACAACAGGAAAGAGACCTTGTGCACTCAGGGACTTGTCAGGAGTGTGGTCCTGTGGGGGGGGGGGGTGGCGGGGAGCACTGTGCTTAGGGATCCACTGAGGACTGACTGACTGGAGGCGAGGGAGGAAAGTCAAATAGGAATGAGTTTCAGCCGGTGCTGATCTGCGGGGCCTTGACCACCAGAGACCCGGCCTGGGGCTCTGTTGACCAGCGGGTTTCCAAGGAAAGGCCACAGTTAGCCCAGCCAGGGAAGGATCAGGACGTCACGGAGCTCCTGAGTAGGGGCCAGTCCTGGGTACCTGCAGTTTCTGTGCATTTAGAAGGCCATGCCAGAAGCAGTCAGCACCCTGTACACCCTCCCGGTGGGGATGTTTGCGGGCTGGCGGTTTTAACCCGTGCTGAGGCTTGAAGCCGAGTGGAGACTGACACACGCTCTCTCTCTTCAGGCCCTTTGACTGGAAGGTTCGAGTGTGTGCGCTGAATGAGAATCCCGCCCTGCCGCCTGCACCTGGACCTGTCGGGTTTGACTCGGGCATGCTGTTGGCATGTTCACCGGCTTCAGACTGCTCTGCATGGTAGCCGCTAATAAATGGAGTCCGACCACGCCGAGTGAGCGTTTGTTTGGCGGCGTCCCGCCATGTAGCCAGGCTGGCCGGGTACTCAGATCCACCGGCCTCCCGGGTGCCGGGGTCAAAGGCCTGGGCCACCACACCCGGCTTCTTCACACTCTTGGTTTCTGTGCCTGGGTTTATGGCCGACAGGTGCCGGGCGGCCATGTTCCCAGCCGCTTGGGGCACAATGCACACAGCTCTCCAGAGTTCTGCAGGGAGTGTAGGTGCTGGGGCACGGTGTCCTTAAGGAAGTTGAGTGGTAAGAGCGTCTGGTTCAGGTGATGTCCCGTGCCTCTGGGCACTCCTAACACCTCTGTGAGTTACCAGAAAGATGTCTCAGCTGTGCGCTGGGGCTCCTGAAGCTGGCCCTGCCTCTGCTGCTGTGTCGCTTGCTTTCTTATTCCTTTATGTGTATGCTCTGAATGTAGGTCTGTGTCTTTGAATCAAACCTGGGTCCCCTTCGAGAGCAGCCAGCGTGTGCCTAACCTACGAGCCATCTCTCCAGCCCCAGCACCCCTACCTCTTAAACACTGGGCCCCTTTCTTGCTGGCTAGCCTTGCAGATCGGTGGCAGGGGCACTGTACCCCCCATAGGGACCAACCGCTCCCTCTCTGGAGAGCCTTAGCGTCATGGCTGTCTGGGGGCACAACCTTTGTCCTGAACTCTTGCTCTTCCTGGCCCTGTGTCCTCAGCTAGAGCAGAGCTACCGTTGTCCCCCACCTCTGCCCAGGTGCTAGTATGTCTTGGGGACTTTGTCACAGATGGGGTACCCTGCTGGCAGTGGGGTGTTTGGTCGTTTACCAGAACAAAGCCAGTTGGCTGGCCCCCCACATTGTGCTTGGATAGCTGGTTGTCCATCCCGCGTTATGTTAACGAAGACACGTGAGACATTTTTAAAGATACAAGCCCAACAGACTTCCTCCGAGAGCGCCGGGGTTCTGTTGTCTTAAACAGCCTCTCCTCCCTCTCTCTTACAAATCCAGCTGCACCACCAGAGATACAATGGCTCTTTCTCCTCCCAAACCTTCCGCTGTAGTGTGTTTCCACATTTATAGTGGGGTGACCTCCAACCAAAGGGGCTAGGCCACACCTGTCCAAGCCATGTCCACATCTGTAATGGAGTAGCCACGGGCAATACTAGAGGCCAAGCCACGCCTACTGCCGCTTCTGGCCTGGTGGAGTGCCCACGTGACCTTTATCAGTAAGTTTGTTTTCACTGAGCTAAGGGAGAGCAGCTTTTATTAGAAAGCGGGCCTTTTCAACTGTAGAAATCACACGTCCTGCTGGGCTTCAGGCTGCTGGCCTGATCGTACAGGGGTACACACAGCTATCGTACATACGGTATGTGGAGATACGTTCAGATACACCCCGACATGCTTGGGTAGTTTTGTGTGGTGTGGAAGGCTGGCGTGGACTGTGACCTCGCAGTGCCCATACAGGCTTGGGTTACTCACTGGGCTTCTTCATGGTCCTACATCCCATCCCATTACCCAGCTAACCCCTGGAGGGCCTGTCCAACTGTTGGCAGAGCTGTCAATTCAGTACTGTGATGTAAGGTCTTCAGTGGTTTGTGACCAATAATATTAAGTCAGCTCCTGTGACGGTGCCATGGGCGTTTCTGGTGGACAGCAGCCCTTCAGGTGACGGAGGAAGGGCTCAGCGTGGAGGCAGAAACACCTACGGTCCCCACAGGGGCTTCAGGTGCCAGCTCCAGCACCAGCCAGCCCTGTGGACATGGACATGTCACGGCCATGTTTGTTCCTGGAGCGCTTTGATACGGGGATTGTAACGGTGACCATGCTCCTTCGGGTAAAGTGAGTGCTACCGAGGCGGGGGGCTACGGTAGCTGCAGGCTCCTGGCACCGCCTCAGCATCCACATTCTGGGCCTCACCACCGTCCACGTGCTGTCTCTAGAAAAAGACTGTTTGCTGCCTAAATTAATGTGTTGCGATGCGATGTTCACTGGAAAAAATAGCCTGTACTGATCTCTCTGGAGTAGACCGTGTTGGCGGCAGGTCCCTGACTCAGCCCGGCGTGGGGTGTTTTTCCTGCCCACAGAATGTGGTGTCTTCATGGTGGCTCCGGTGTCTGCCCTCAGAACTTGTCTGGGCAGCTGGAGCGTCTCTTTCACCAGTCCCCAGGGGACCAGTGAGGTCCTGGCCTGGCAGCCGAGGCAGACACCATCTCCTGGGCCTCTCTGAGCAGGTGTCTGGTTGACAGCCTGCAGAAGGCTGATGGGAGTAGCTGAGGGTGGTGGAGCTGCTCAGAGCCCATGGTTCTTCCAGTCACCCCAAGCGGGTCCTGGAGTGCAGGACCTCCCACTGCGATTCTGAATGACTTGATACTTAATGTATAGTCCAGGCTGGACTCAAACTCCCCACAGCCCTGCCTCATGCAGGCATGCACCTCCGTGTTCTCCTGGGGGTTTGTCCAGGCTGGACTCAGATTCCTGACCAGGCCGCAGCCCTTCTTGCTGTGGGACAAGTGTCGCCACCACGTGAGCACTGGGACTTCTTAGCCAGAAGCTAGCCCAGAGCAGGGAAAGCACTAGTGGAGAGATAATCACCAGGCAGGGTGGCCCCAGCTGAGGTGCCAACCCTCCCGGAAGCCCCTGCATCTTGTCCCACTCCGGCTGAAATGCCGCCGAGGTGGCTTCCCCCTCTGCTGTTGTCTTTATTGACAACACAGCAGTAGACTCCCTTGACTAGCTTGCTGGCGGCCTTCAGGGCGCATGGGGGGGAATACAGATTCCACGGAAGCCCAGAATATTTCACGTGTCTGGAAGACTTCCCAGCCAACCCCTTCTCCCTGCTATCTCCTTCATGGATCACATGACCAGTGCCCACCTACGTGTAACAGCAGCTGACTAGCTGACCCCAGACTCCACCCACATGCTGAAGAGGAGAAACCTCAGCACGTCCTGGACAGGCCTGAGCCTCTATGACCGTCTTTCTGGATTGCATAAGGATTAGAGGCCCATGAAATCTGTGGTCAAGAAGGCCTTAGCCCTGGAGAGATATCTCAATTGGTAAAGGACACTCAAGGACGTCCATTTGACCCCCTGAACCCAAGGTAGAAAGCTGGATATGGTAGTATGGGTTTAATCTCTACCGGAGAGTGACAGGGCCAGGCAGATCCCTAGGGCTATCTGACCCCCGGTCTAACCTATTAGGTGAGCTCCAGGCCAGTGAGAGAACATGTCTCAAAAGCAGGGTGGACAGCACCCTGAGAGAAAAATACCTCCTAGACACACACCGAAAAGAAGTCCTTAAATGTCGAAGCTGTCTGTAACGGAGGATTTTTTAACTTCTCTTTTTGCCCACTAGAGGGCGCGGCCCCGCACCAGCCGCGCTTGTGCAGTGGCCGGTACTACAAAGCCAAAGCGGGTGGTTTTTAAGCCAAGACTTTTTTCACCAGAAAGCTATGCGGGAGGTGCAGCTGCAGGGCGGGGCTCTTTCTTAGGAATCCATCAGTTGGTCCCCGCGGCGCTCGGTTCCTGGAACAGCTGAGCCCGGTGTGGGCTTGTGCCCTCGGGGCCGAGGGGCATGTTCTAATGTGTCTCTCCACGCAGGATTCGCGTGCCACGCGGACCCCCTGAGCGCCAAGGGTTTAGAAGCATCCGAGGCAAGAACATCCTTGTCCTTGACAAGCAGGAGATGGAAGCCGGGCGGTGCAGATTATTGACCGCCATCGCCCTGGAAAAGGGGTTCCAGAAGTGTGGTCCTCTGCACCAAACACGTTTAATTGCGCTTCCCGATGGATCCCAAGGAAACTTAGTTGAGCACTAACCGCTGCTCTCTCAGGCTACAGACGCCCCCGAGGGAACTTTCGATCCCCGGGGGAGGACAGGAAATGTATCAGGTGTGGGAAAGGAAAGCCATTAGGCCCGGGAGGATCTGATTGGGGTTGTGAGTCCTAGATAAGGAAGCCAGGAAATGCCAGAGGGGTGACCTTTAGCAAATCCTAAGATCTGAGGATATTAGGGGGGAGGCAGGGAGAGCCCCTCACAGAGGGCAGTCAGCCCTCTAGGCACAGAGGATTTGGGGGTTCAGGGTCAGTCTCCTGAGGCCCAACAGGCTTCGAAGTGGGAAGCTTTAGGTTCTTGGAAATGGTGTCAGGAACTAAAATTTGTGCATACTTTCTTCTTTGGAGGGGGTGGGCAAACTTTCTCCTCATGAAGCAGCTTCGGTTAGAGGCCTTTCTGATGATGAAGAAGAAGAAGACTCCCTGCTGCCCTTCCCTGAGGGATGAGCGGAGTGGAAACCCTCTAACAGTGGGGACAGTCAATTCCACATGAAACCCTTGTCCCTTCACCATAAAGCTGCTGCCTCCATCCCAAGACTGGTGCTGTGTGTGTGTGTGCGCGTGTGTGTGCTCACACGCGCCCTTGCACATGAGTGCAGGTGCGCATACAGGCCGGGGCCAAGCTCAGTAGCTCCCCGTGTGTGTGTGTGTGTGTGTGTGTGTGTGTGTGTGTGTGTGTGTGTGTGCGCGCGCTAAGGTTTGAACCTAAGGCCTTGGGCGTGCTGGGCAGGTACCCTGCCGCTGAGCTATGCCCCCAGCCCTGTTTTATTTCGAGGCATCGCAGGGGTAATCTTCAACTCATCACTCTGTAGCCTGGACTCTGAGGCCTTGAACTTGTGACTGGCCTGCCAGCGCCTCCCAGGGTAGCGGGGCTTACAGGCCTGTGCCTCTGAGCCCAGCTTGCCTGAATGTGCCCCGGTTCCTGTGCACACTCTTACCCCTGCCTGAGCTGCTCAAGGGTGGGAAGCCCTTAGGACTTGGCTTTTCAACAAAGACTGGCTGTGTTTGTTTCGTTTAAGTCTCTGTTTAAACTGTTAACAGGAAGACCACAGAAGTACATTCTCTCATGATCTTTACAAGTAGAAGCCTGTCTGGGCTTTGGATGGTTCGCACAGAACAACTATTTGTTCTGGGTTTTGTTTCCAGATCAATTATGCAGCTACAGCAGAAAACTGGCTCTGTCCTTGCATGTGTGTAAGTCATTGGAAGGTCATTTGTCCCCGGACTGTCAGCTGGGAAAATTATGTAATGGTTACACAATGCCGATAAGAAGCGGCCGCCATCAGCCACCTCGGGCAAAGCAACTGACCTAAAGCAAGACCGCGACCGTCTTCCTCTCGCAGCAAAGGGTTTGAACCAGGGCCTTGAGCATGCGAAGCCAGCGCTCCAGCAGCAAGCTCCATGCCCAGCCCTGTGGATCCTTCTTTCCCAGATCTCAACCTGTGCTTCCGTGGTGCTCTGTCTTCCGACACAAACCTCCTGGAAAGCTTAGTTGTCAAGTTATAGGAACCCCCCCTCTCCCATGAATGTTCCGGGGCCCCTTCAGTGACGTCTTGTACCAAAATTCTTCACCCTTTTGAAACTCAATGGGGGGAAGAGGAAAGCAACATAAGAAAGCCATGCTGAAGTGAAGCCTCGTTCTAACATGGCCTGTCTGTTTCTTCTTCTGTTCCCTTTCTGCTTCCGAGGAAGGGTGACAGACCCATGGACTGACCCTGCCCTTGCCTGTTGATCCTCTGCGGTAGGCTTGCACGAAGCCCTTGCTGACCACCCCTCCGCCCCCTCCCAGGACCGCCATCCTCAGGGCTCTGGACTTTACCGTCTGCTGAGCTGGCTCTGGAGTTAGGCTGTTAAGCATGTGTGAAAATACCCACCACCTGCCATAGCACCGGGCGGGGAACCTGTGCTGTACAGTTTCCCCCACTGTCCCCTTGGCTGCGTTGTTTGTCCCTCCGCCGAGCAGCCTCTGCCCTTCTTGGTGGGCTTCCCACACATCCTCCTGGCCTAGAAGCACAACTTTATTTCAAGACAGTCACATGACGTGAGCTGCCCCTCCCCATCTTTTCTGAGACGCGTGAAAACCTATTAAGGCAGTTTAGTTTTAGTATGTTGAAATTCTGTGAGAGACGCTGGAGAGTTGGCTTGGTGGCTAGATCACTTGTTCTTCCAGAAGACCTGGTGACTCACAACCCCCCGTAACTCCAGCCGTAGCGGTTAAGAGAAGTGGTTGTTCTTCCAGGGGTCCTGAGTTCAATTCCCAGCAACCACGTGGTGGCTCACAACCATCTATAATGGGATCAGGCGCCCTCTTCTTCCAGCGTGCAGGTGTGCATGCAGACAGAGCGCTCATACACATAAAATGCAGAACTCTTTTTAAAAAAGAGACAGAAGAGACTCTTATTGCATAAGCCAAAAGCCAAGGAGCAGCGTGGGCAGCTGCTAGCAGAGTGGACAGAGAGGGGTCCCCTCTTCTGTGACTGTTGTGGCCGCTGAAGTTGAGCCCTTTTCCCAGGAGACAGTTTCCTAGACGGTGGCAGTCGTGAGGGGCTCCGGGGTTCCGGGGAACCTGGAAGAGATTTATGCTCACTCGCACAAGGCAGAGACGTCAGGACAGAAAAGAGTAGTGAGGGCCGTTCCTTTTGTTCCGCGGAAGAGTTCCCTTTAAGGTTTCGTTCATTTGGCAGTACTGTCCTGAACCCTCTCCTGGCTGCTTTTCATCCTGAGTTCTCTGACACCTTGAACCAAAGAGCCCACATCACCCTGAACCACAGCTGGGCGGGCCTCCCGGATGTGATGTGACCAGTGTGTCTGGCCGGACCAAGCGGCTTCTCATGGGAAGTTCAGTCCTGTCCCCAGCGTGACACTCTGGCACAAACGAGATTGTAGATTAGAGGTCGGAAGGATGGCGGCTCTCACGGGGCCTGTATAAGTAGCTATTTTCCAGGAAGGTGGAGGGACCACAGGGGCTGCTGTGGCTGCAGTCCACCCTAGGAGTACTTCTGTGGGCCGTACCAACCTGTGTTTTACTAAACATGAAAGACTCTGGCATCTTCTTTTTAAATTGAAATCTCAGGTTTGCTCTAGTCCCGTGCGGGAACCCTGAGGTAGCACATCTCCCTCTTATTTCCCCTCTGTGAAGTGGATCCCACAGCTCCTTTGCAGTTATCTCAAAAGGCACAGAGACAGGACGTGAAGGGTGCTTCCTGAAGCGTGGGGTGCTCAGGAGAGCAAAAGCAAGGCAGTGGCCTGTGTCTCTCAGTAGCAGATCAGAGAACTTGTTCGGGATGCACACGGCTCTTTGTTCTGTCCCTGTCTCTCTCTCTCTCACACACACACATACACACACCACACACACCAAAACACACCACACACATGTACACACACACATACACACACCACACACACCAAACACACCACACACATATACACACACACATACACACACCACATACACCAAACACATCACACACACACACACCACACATATACACACACACACACATATACACCACACACATACACACACCACACACACATACACACACACACACACACATACACACACACACATACACCAAACACATCACACACACACACACCACACATATACACACACACATGACCACACACCACACACACACACATACACACACATACACACACACACCACACACATATACATACACACACACATACACACACTACACACATACACACCACACACACCATATACATACACCACACACATACACACTCCACACACATATACATACACACACACATACACTACACATATACACACCACACACATATACATACACCACACACATACACACACAACATATACACAGAGAGAGAGAGAGAGAGAGAGAGCAATATACTTTCCACTAGTCTGTTAAAGCTAGACATGGTGGCTCATGCCTAGAACCCCAGGACATAGGAGGCAAAGGCAAGAAGGTCGGGAGTTCAAAGTCATCTTCCTTCATCTAGAACGTTCTAGACCAGTCTGGCAACAAGAGATCTTATCTCAAGGCAAAACCGAAAGTCCTTTCTTCCTGAAAGGTGCCAGTCACTCCCTGGACTTACATATGAGAAAAGGGAACAGGGTTCAGAGGATGGGGAGGGAAGGAGCTGGGCCCCTGGAGGGGTGGATGGAGCAGGAACAGCTAGGGGAGGGGAAGGCTTTCAGTAGAGAAAAGGTAAGCATGTGTTTTAGGGGGATATTTTGATACCCACATTCAGATTTAGCAGTTCAAGTTACAGGACACGCAGCTGAACAAGAATAAACATTGCAGAGGGAGCCTTGTTTAAAAGGTTTATCAGAGAGAGCATGTGTAATTGATTGCCTCTGGGTCACCTCTGGCCTCCCTGACTCTGGAGACTAAAGAGACTTTCAGGATCCTGAGAGAACGCACCTTTGGCTCCTTCGCTGCTGACTCGCTCAGAACTGGTGAAGTTGGTTTTTATCTGCATCTGAATTCCAGGGGCCATGGCTCAGAAACAGCCTTGTATTAAACGGCCTGTCACTGTGACCACTTGGTCACTGACAAGAAGCAACTTAGAGGCTCATGGCTTGGTGGCTAAGAGCACCCAGCCACTCCATCTCCAGGGAGACCGGTACCCTCTTTTGGCCTCCATGGCCAGGTACACACACACACACACACACACACACACACACACACACATTTTTATTTTAAAAACACTTAAAGAGGGCAGGGTTTATTTGGGATCATGGTCTGAGAGTCCAGTCCTCACGGCCGAGAGCACGCAGCAGCTCGTCACAGATTCCCAGTCAGGACTCAGGAAAGACGGGGGCTGGCACCGAGCTCCAGTTCCCCTTTTGGTCATCCGGGGCGAGTCTTCCCTGTTGAGTCAAACTTCTCTGGAAACACCCTCAGGGATACAACCAGAAGTGAGTCTCCTGGGTGGGTCCTGCTCCAATCATGTTGGCCACGAAGACTAGCCCTCCACCCTTTCTGAACACGCAGAAGCAGCTATGGCGACGTCAGACCCTCCCCCACGCCCCAAGGTACCCTTCACACCTGTTTGCCCAGAGTCTCCGTGTTCCCATTCTTGGTGTCTGCTATCTGTGGACCTGCTTGTGCCCACCCATCACTGGAGGCAAAGTATTTACTAATGAGACTTGTGTAGGGAGTCTCCCCAACCCTAGGCTCTGAACTTAAGCCCAGTCTCTGAGTGAGCCAGCACACAGCCCCTCGGGGAGGCTCTTACAAGAACGAGACCCCAGGCTGACTCTCTGACTGCCACCCCCCTCCCAGGCTCTCCCACCCCAGTCCTTTCCAGCTTTTCTCAGCCTTCTTCATCAAGAAGCTTCTTTCTAGGCTGAATACAGAGATGTACACCCACAATCCTCTCATACATAGCAAGTTGGAGGCCAGCCTGGGCTACATTTGAACCTGTCTCAAAAAAAGGGGGATGGGGGTGGTGGTGATCGTTCAGGGAGCAGTTGCCAAGCCTGAGGACTTGTTCCATTGCTGGGATTCACATAGAAGAAGAGAACCAACTCCTGCAGTTGACCTCTGACCCCTGTACATGCACTGTGGCATTGAGCATGCTCTCTCTCCTGTGTGCACACAAGCACACAAAATAAATGTTAATTTTTTAAAAAACTTTCTGCCTAAATCCAGAGGCACCAGCCCTGGGATTTCCTTCTTTGGGGTGGGGCGGCATAGGGGGTGCTGGGAACAGAATCGAGGGGTTTACGCATTCTAGACAAGCACCCCGCCTGAGCCAATAGCCAACCTCGTCTGTGTTCTGACACAGCAGCAAAAAGACCTGATTCTACTGTGCGGCAACACCGACATGGGGGGGGGGGGCCCGGCTGACCCTTGGCTGGGTCTGAGACTGCTCAGCTCTGCAGCACAGGTAGGAGAGCTGGGAGGAGGCTGAAGGCTGGCAACCAGTCAGAGCCCGGGGACTTCCTTGTCCTGAGCTCAGGCCAGACTCAGCTTTATCTCTCAAGTCTCTGAAGGTCAGGTAACAGCTTTGCCAGGTGACAGGGAAACTTCAGTGCAGGTGACCTGGGTCTGGGCCGGTCCTTGGGGCAGAACACAAAGCTGAGACTGACCCATGGCTTCAATCTATTTCACTCGCCAGCAGGAAACCTGGTCCCCAACACCAGAGCTGGAGCCCCAACCAAAGCCCCTTCCTTTCTGTCTGTGTGCTCCCTCGTTCGTCCTTCCTTCCTTCCTTCCTTCCTTCCTTCCTTCCTTCCTTCCTTCCTTCCTTCCTTCTTTCCTTCCTTCCTTCCTTCCTTCCCTCCGTCCTTCCTTCCTGTCTCTCCTCAGCTAGGAAGCCCCCCAGGCTGTGGTGACTGTCTTACACACTGGTGAGCCCTTGCGACCCAGCACAGGGCAGGAGCGCACACCACAGTACTTATGAATAAACACTGAACGGTGGCCTGTGGCCTCGGGCTGTCGCTGGCCCCGGGTGAGCCCACTCTACAGCAAAAGAAGGGTTCAAGTAGGGAGCATTGGCAAACTGGCATTTAGTAAGCCTAAACTAAATTACGCTGGGCTGGGGGTGCGGCTCAGTCGGTAGAGTATTTGCCTAGTAAGTTCAGAGCCCTGGAACAGTCCTCAGCCATAAACAAACTTGTCACAGTGCCTCCTGTTACCTAACACCTCCAGTTCCGCCAGATGTACAAAACCTTTAGACTAATAACCGTATCATAAAAGGATGTTAGCTCCTGTGTCAGGGAGAAAAGATACTTTTCTTCTATATGCTTTGAAAACAAAACAAAACAAAACAAAAATAGGGTCTCACTATGTCGCTCTGGCTGCCCTGGAGCTCTCTGTGCAGACCAGGCTGGCTTTGAACTCACAGAGATCCTCCTGCCTCAATGCTGAGATTAAAGGTGTGACCAGCACGCCTGGCTTCTGCTCTCATTGTCAGTAAGTGGGGACAAAAATCACACTGACAGAAAGCATAGACTCACAAGAGAAAAGGTTGTCCTCGTTGTTTTTAATAACTATTCGAGTACACAAGAGTTCACAGAAGAAATGTGCCCTGAAGAGGTCAGAATCCGGGCTTACAGACGGCCCTCGTGAGGGAGGGGCTTTCGGTTGGATGTGAGAGATTGGTCCCTTTTGCAGAAAGTTTCTATAGGTGGATTGCTACGTGTTTTCAATTTTTATTCATTACTATTAAGAGTGTTTGTGTGTGTGTATGTGCATGTGTGTGTACGTGTGTATGTGTGTGTATGTGTGCATGTGGGTGTATGTGTGTCTATGTGTGTGTGTGCATGTGTATGTGTGCATGTGTGTGCATGTGTGTGTATGTGTGTGTGTGTATGTGCATGTGTGTGTATATGTGTATGTGTGTGTATGTGTGAGTGTGTATATGTGTGCATGTGTGTGTATGTGTGTGTGCATGTGTATGTATGTGCATGTGTGTATACGTGTGTGTGTGTGTGTGTGTGTGTGTATTGACTCAGGTGTGCCACCATGAATCTGTTCCCTCTCTCTCTCCACCTTGGGATTCTAGGATTGAACTCGGGTTGTCAGGCTCCGGCAGCAAGCCCCTCACCCGCTGAGCCACCCCTCCTGCCCAGTTTGGGTGATTTCTTTCCCTCTAGTGACAAGTACAGGAATTGAACAGGAATTGAGGAGACTGAACCCCAATCGTAAAAACTCCAGAAAGGGGCTTAAGACAAGTAAATTCTTCTTCAAATAAGGGAGGGAGGGGAGGAAGCTTATGGGGAGAAAGGCTAGGAGGGGGGAGGAAGGTAGAGAGAAGGAAGGTTGGGGGGAGGGAGGTTAGAAGCTGGGAGGAAGGTTGGGGGGAGGGAGGTTGGGTTCTTTTGGAGCTGTGGATCAAACCCAGAACCTTATGTGTGCTGACCTACACCCCCAGCCCTTTAAAATATATTTATGTAATTTTGTTGGAAATCAAGGAAGGCACTTCCACTCTGTCCCAAGTAAGGGGAGGCTGAGATTCAGATTGAGAGACAAGGCTCAGCACTTGCCCACCCTCCCTGCTGTGGCCACCCTACTCCACCCTCTGTGACTGCTCCAGCCCATCTGGCCCACAGCTTCATTCTGTGTACAAGAGCAGCTAATGCGTGTGCCACCTGAGAAAGCTCCCAAGGCCTGTAATCTCCCCTAGAGTCGCTAATGCTTGTGGAGAGCTGGGGGCAAAGGTCCCGCTCCTGCCCATTGGGAGGGGCAAAGCTCCAGGTGGGAGAGCTTCCGCTTGAGGACCGCTCAGCCCAGGCCAGCTTTCCTGAGCCTCCCTCTCCCTCAGGGGCTCCTGCCATGCTGAGCATGTGCCAGGAGACTTTCCAGTCCCAGCCAGCGAGTGTGGATCGGCTGTAGGTCATGCGGACTCAGGACTAACGTGAAGAGTCTCGTTTGCATTGATTCTTTATTTTGTTTTATTTTTATTTTATCCTATTTGGTTCTTTGAGACAGGGTTTCTCTGTGTAGCCCAGGCTACCTTGGAACTTCCTCTGTAGACCAAGCTGGCCTCTAATTCGTAGAGATCCACCTGCTTCTGCCTCCAGTGCTGGGATTAAAGGGATTTACCAACCACACTGGCATATTAGCATGTTTTTAAATGAAAGAAAAGTGTACAACTATTAGAGATACATACGTATGCACGTACACCACAACATACACACACAGGGACACTGAACACCTCACCACACACAGCAACACACACACACACACTGTGCACAACACACATGCAAATACACCACACACTACACAATATACACTATTCATAAACACATGCCCACACACAAGCACGCCCCATGCAGACATGAATACACCACATACCACACATGTGCATGCATGCACACAGTTTCTTCTACAGACTTCCATTCTGCTTTCTGCTCAGTTAATGAAGTCAAGAGAAGGAGAGAAACTCTGAAAAAATCTACAAACTGGTGGTAGACTACATCAGAACATGAGAACAGGAGGGAGAAGACGGGAGCCATGAGAGGGCCATGGGCTTCTCACACTGGGGTGGGGGATGGTGGCCTCCCAGTCCTTGGGGCTTCACCAGCTGGGTGGGGGCGGGCTGTTTTGCTGACATGGCTTTTTCTCCGGGGCCGTTCGGCAAGGCTAATGGCTCAGTGCCAGCACCATCCACTGCACCTGCAAAGGCCTCTGAGCTGGGGACTTCACCTGCTGATCTCTGAGTGTGACTGTGGGCTTGACCTTTGTGTTGTGGTTTACAGAGGCCTCAATTCTATCATACCCCGGTACGTACCGCCGTTCACGGCCCCCAGTGCAGCCTAGCTGGTAAGTAGCAACTAAACATGTTCTCTTTTGTTGAGACAGAGTCTGGCTAGAGTCCAGGCTGGCCTCCAACACTTAATCCTCCTGCCTAGGTCTCCTAGTGCTGGGATTTCAGGTGGAATCATCACACTCTTTGACTAAACCCATTCAATGAAGCCTCCATGATACTGAGCACAGCGCTGTGAACTCGTCCACTGCCTTCAGCCAGTGTCCTGTGATCTGCTACAGCAGGTCGAACAACCCAAGCTGTCACGTGGGAGCCCTTGGCTATGGAGCTCGGACCAGGAGACTGGTGGGAGCTAGCTGACCTCAGGTGCTTTCGGGTCCTTCTCTCTTATGGATTAAATAAAAGCGAGGGAGTGTTGTACATGTAGAGGTCATTTCAAACCCTTAATGATCACTCAACTCAGCTCTGTTGAAGTGGCTGCTAGCCAGATGTGGCAGCTCACACCTGTAATCCCAGCACTCGGGAGGCTGAGGCAGGCGGATCTCTGTGAGTTTGAAGTCAGCCTGGTCTACAGAGTGAGTTCCAGGACAGCCAGAGTTAGGACAGAATAAAAGATGATTCATTGCTCTTGTGTATATGCACGGCTTGTGCGCGTCCAAGTGGAGCAACACAGGTGTGAGCGTCCGAGGACCGCTCTGTGAGGCCAGCTCTCCCCTTCCACCTTTATATGGATCCCCAGGGTCAAACTGAGACCGTCATGCCTGTGTGACAAGGGCCTCGACCCACCGAGCCATCCTGCCAGCTCCCCCAGTTAATGCTGCTCTCGGGAGAGACCTGGAAGGTGTCTGAGATCAGCTGTGGAAGCCAGGCTTATTCTAGGAAGACTGAGAGGTCAGCAGTCTCCTGGGAGAAATCTTTCTTTTGTTTTAAAGGCAGGGTCTCTGTAGTTCTGGCTGGCCCTGAACTTGCTATATAGTTGAAGATGACCTTGAATTCCTCATGCCCTGCCTCCACCTCCCTGGTTCTGGGATTATAGGTATCTATCTATCTTGCTTGTCAAGAAAGACAGCTTAAAGGTCACTGGCTCTGGTCCTGGCCACTTACCAATGTTGGATTCGATATGCCAAGTGTTGCATAGGGCGCATCGTCTCTCCTTCCTTTTCGCACGTGACTCAGAGACAGACCTTTTGTACCCTAGGGACCCCCATGAAGCCAGGAGTCACCCAACTGCCTGGCTGTAAGAGCAGCTTCCTCAAGTGGACCGGGAAGGGGCTGGAGGAGACGGTGCCCAGAGCAGAGCCAGAGGGAGAAGTGCCCTGCCTCACAATAAAACAAACCGAGCTAATATCCTGACGGGGCTCTTTTGGGGAAGTGACGTCATCGCTCCTCAGGATGTGTGGGCTCAGGAACATTTTCCTTGGAATAAACTGTGTCCCCCGGGCTTCTTAATGAGCCCTTTCTGTGGAGACAGCACAATAGGTGGAACCAACTGCCTGTTTTCACTTGGTCCTGTTATCCGGAACATGGGTGTGTGGTGTTTACTTGGTTTCCACCGAGGGACATTCTTTGTCCTCCGAGGAATACATAAGGGTTCCTGTCTCAGGACGCGTGAGGCTCTGAAAGGTAGCTTTTCCAGGGAAGTCATTAGGGTGGCTCACTGAGCTCGACTCCAGATAGGAAATAGACTATTGGCTGCCAGGCCACAGGAACATTGAATGCCCCATCCTTGGGACCGAGATGGGGTTGTTTCTGAAGGCCGAGGCTTGCTGCCCCCCTTCGAGAGCCTTGATGCCTCAGTAATGGCTGTTGAAAGTGGCCATGGCACTGGGCGCTTGCCTGGGGTGATAATGACACTCAAGGAACCAGCAGGCTGGGGGTGGATTTTTCTCCTGGGTAGACGCATTGCCATGAGTAAAGGAAGCCTGATGCATCTTGGGTATTTAATTCTCCAAACTGGAAGCAACCAAAGATAGTCACTTAAAGAAATGTGCATACAGTTGTACAGGGAAAAGCTCCTTAGACTATTTTGATGAGTGGGGTGCGGGGGGGGGGGGGGGGGGGGGGTTACATCATACTGCGTGATTCTATTTATGGAATCAGAAGGTGCTGCTTAGTTTTTTGTCAGTTTGACACAGACTAGAGTCATCTGGGAAGAGAGACCCTTAACTGAAAAGATACTTCCATCAAACTGACCTGTCGGCAAGTCTATGGGGCATTCTCCTGATTGATAACTGACGTGGGAGGGCCCAGTCCACCGTGGGCGGCGACACCCCTAGGCCGGTAGTCCCGGGTTCTGTGAGAAAGCAGGCTGAGTGAGCCACGGAGCAAGGCAGTTAAGTGACAATTCTGCGTGGCCTCTGTGTCAGCTCCTGCCTTGGCTTCCCTCGGTGACAGACTGTAGCGAGGACACGTCAGCCAAATAAACCCTTTCTTCCCCGACTTGTTTTTAGCTGTGGTCTTTGTCACGGGGATAAAATAGAACTAGGACACGGAATCAGGCTAAAGTAATTCCTGGGGGCAGAGGTCAGAAAAACAAACAAGCCAAAGTGCTTCTGGGACCTGCACGTTATGTGACTCCCCAGAGCAGTTCATGGGGTGCGTAATTATAGAAACGCACGTATGATCTGTGCATTCCATGAATCCCAGAAGAGGACACACACTGTGCGAGTATTATGCGATCCCATTTGCAAAGTCCAAAAACGGTAACTCGAAGCTCTGGAGGCTAGCGCTGCAACTCGGGAGGCAGAGTGCTTGCCTGTCATGCACAAAGGCCTGGGTTCCATCCCTGTCACCATGGAAACAAGGCCTGGTGCCACTGGCCTGTCATCCTAGCACTTGGGAGGTGGAGCAGGAGGATCTGGTGTTCAAGGTCATCCCCAGACACATAGTGAGTTTAAATCCAGCCTAGGAGATCCTGAATCAAAGAGAGGAGACCTTTCTAGACACTTGGTCACTCCCTATACCGTAGGAGTGGGTAGGTCCTATACGGTAGGCCACTACCCCACGGTAGCAACTCACCACCACACATTTAGTGGCTAACAACGCACGTGTATTTGTTGCGGTTTTCGAAGGTGAAAAGTCTGACTTGGGTCTCTGTGAACCACAGTCAAGATACAGGTAGAACCACGTGACTGTCTGGGTCTGTCTGGTAACCCAGGTGGGTCTCCCTCTCTTACAGTGAGTTCATAAGAACCTCAATTCTACCTGCAACCCCAATTTCCCTTTGCCTTGTGCCCGCAGTCATGGGTTCCGAGGGTTAGGAAGCATCTTTGGAAGATGGTCAGTAAAAGTTATAGAAAAACACTATTGGGCGTCTACTCTGGGCCCCAGAAGACAAGAGCCAAATTAAAAATGGAGTCACTGGTGCTAAAATCCCAAGTCACCGCTGAGGCAGAGCTAAGGTAAGTGAGGTTCAGGAGAGCGAGACAAAGGATGTTCCTCATCAGCTAGCGAGGAGCATCCGGACACCCTCTAGTCCTTACGGAAAAGGCAGCCTGGTGAGCTACCAGCTGTGTTTACATTGCCCCGACTCTTGCTTTTGTCTTATGAGAGAAGTAGCCTTGAGGACTTACTCATTTTATTTTGCACATGAGTGGTCTTGCCTGTGTGTATGTACGTGCACAGCTTTGTGCCTGGTTTCCCTTGAAGGTCAGAAGACAGTGTGGGATCCCCTGACACTGGAATTATGGGTGGCGGTGAGCTGCCATGTGAGTGCTGGAACCAAGCCCAGAGCCATCTCTCCAGCCCGAGAAAGTAACTCGGAGATGATTGCCTTCTCAGGAACCCCGTCCCTCGTTGTCTTTGTGGAGACAGAACCCAGGGGCTCGCACACTCTAGGTAAGCATCACGCTGTAAAAACAACCGCCTGGGCTCAGCTCCCTGGAGTATTCATTCTGCCTTTGGAGGGAAGTGCTGTGGGATCTAAAACCTGCATAGCAAAGCTGGTGTAAGCTGTTCGCTTGAGTGTGGTGGCAACCATCTAGAACCCCAGCGCTCAGGAGGATGAGGCAGGGGGATTGCTGTGAGGTGGAGGCCAATCTGGTATACACAGACCCTGTCTCAAAAACAGACAGCCCCTCCCCACAAAAAACCCTTTAGCTATTTCATCGTGACATCTGTTCTCGGACAGGGATGTTATTCTGCAAACCACAGACAGGTACACAGTGGGTTAATAATAATCATCTCTGATTGGTCATATTTTCCCCTATGGACCCATCCCACGTTGTTTTCTTATTTTCCGAACTTCTCCTGGAAGTATACAGTCTACTTTTGAGACGGAAGGTTGACTCTCGGTTATCCGCACTGGTGACGTCTTTATAAAGTATGTTGGGTCCCTCTCAGGCTGCTAGTCCCCTCAGTACTCCTCACTGCTCCTGGTACTCCTCGGTGCCCCTCAGTACCCCTTGTGCCCTCGGTACCCCTCACTGCCCCCCAATGCCCCTCAGTACCCCCCATACCCCTCACTGCCCCCCGGTGCCCCTCGGTGCCCCTCAGGCTCCTGAGGCAGAGCTGGCTGCTAAGACAGGTGCACCAAGGGCAAGCCGGCGGGAAGGAGCACGGTCCATCGCAGCCCCACCAGAGTGGAGAACTTTCCTACAACGCTAACCACGTGGTCACTGGATGCCCTGCGACCTCGTGGCCAGCTCCTCGAGCGTTCACACCCACCCTTCAGTCCTGACGACAGCAGTAAGGGTGCAGGACCCGGGTGCAGGACCCGGCTCCTCGCCTCGGGTTCGGTTCCTCGCTGCTCTGGATGGTAGAGCGCTTTCTCTGTCCTCATTCATTGCAATTGTGCCAAAGAGACCATTCCTGCCCCATTCCTGCTCCTCCTCCTGCTCCTCGGGGCCCACACTGCTGAGCCCAGGTTTGGGTCTCTTGGCAAAGCCCAGGAGGCGGGTGGGCCTGCAGTGTTAAGCTCTGGGTAGCCGCTGTGCTGGGGCAAGGGCGCTTCTGTTGATGACTATATTTGGTGTAGGCCCTTGGGGCCAGACCTTTGTTTTCAGTCGTGGGGGTTCGAGGAGAGCATCTGCGCTTGGGTCCCGGGTGGCTCCTTCCTGTCTGACGCTGCCCACCCCCTGGAAAGGGGATGTTCTCAGCTCAGGTGTCCCTGGGCGTCATTGAGAAACACAGAAAAGGAGCTAGTCATTTCCTAAGTGGAAAGGCACGGAATCAGCCCTGAGAGAGGTCGTGGGAGATGCTTCCGGAGTACCTCGGAGTCCTTGGCAGCGTGAGGCAGGAACATTCGAGTTTAAAGTATGCCTCGTCAAGGCTCATTTGGTAGTTAGATCGTTGTGTGGTAAAAAGGAATGCAGACATTTGATAGCCTACAAAAATGGAAAGATCTCACACCAGAACTGGGGGATATATCGGTAAAGCACTTGACAAAAAGCAAAAAGATATCGCATCCCTTGAGGCACCGGGGTGGTGAGCTCTGGTCGGTGGGACAGATCGGTGTGCCTTCCGAAGGATGTCAGCAGCCAGAGCCACAGCCAGTCTCAGAGGAGAGGAACTAACCTCCCTTAGAAAGGAGCTAAGAGGGAGGAAGCTTCATGCAGCCAGGAGGGAGCGGTCCACTAACCGGCCTCTGGGCTGGCTGCAGCCCGGGCTCTGGAGGGTGGTGTGTGGCTGAGGGCTCAGATGTGAATCGGCCTGTGCATACTGAGCCTTGTCTGTGTAAGAGCGGACACAGGCAGGACCTGGGGGAAGCCTGGGCTTTCCATCTAAGATTTGAAGGGATTTCTCTCCCTCCTCCCCTCTCTCCCTCCCTCCCTCTGTCTGTCTGTCTCTCTCTCTCCCTCTCTCTCCTTCCCTCTTTCCTCTCTCCCCCATATTCTCTCCCCCCCCCCCCCCCCCCCCCCCCCCCCCCCCCCCCCCCGCTTGGGTTGCCAGGACCAAGGACCCAGGACCAAGCCCATGCTCTCAGCCACACCCCCAGTCCAATGATGGGGTTTTTGTTTGCTTACTTGTTTCTTTTATCAGTAACAGGATGTTCCAACAATCTTGGAATTTCACAGGCTTCCTCAGCCGCCTCCTCCCATCCCTCCCGGGGCCCCCCCGCCTCGCAGGATATTTAATGGGTCTCCCACCCAGCTTGGCGGAGTGCTGCAGATGTAAGTGGGGACTGGACGATGAGAGCTTTAGGATGTGGTCCTAAGCTATTCCTCCCCCGCCCCCACCCACTCTGGGTTGCTAGGCTTGGACCCACGACCAAGACCATGCTCGGTCTCAGCCATGCCCCAAGTGAGAGGGCATTTGTCTGTTTGTTTATTTATACATCCCATCTGGAGCGTGTGTATGTGTGCATGTATGTCTGTATATGTGTGTGCACATGTGTGCATGTGTATATGTGTGAATTGCATGTGTGTGTATTTGTGCATGTGTGGGAGATTGTGTATGTGTGTGCGTTTATATGTGTGTGTGTGTGTGTGTGCGCGTGTGTGTATGTGTGTGCTTGTATGGGGTGTTTATGTGTGTATGTATGTGTGTGTGTGCGTGTGGGGTGGGGTGGAGATGGGGGTGCATTTTTTATGCACGTGTGCGTGTGTATGTGTGTAACCCCAGGCCTTGACCATGCTAAGCAAGTGTTCAGCTGCTGAGCCAGCAACAGTCCTCATGAATGATCAGTTTTGTTTGTGGTTTTGTTTGTCTTATCTGTTCATGTGCATGCTACTGTGTGCGGAGGTCAGAGGTCAGAGGCCAGAGGTCTTCCTTAATGGCTCTCCAGGAGGAAAGAGGCTTTCCTTTTTTCTTTTTTGGGATAGGGTTTCTCACTGAACTGGAGCTCACAGAGTCTGCCGGCCAGCAGTGGATCGTCCGGCTTCCCTTCCCAGCACTGGGACTGCGGGTACAGCCTGTGGCGGCTTTCCACATGACTGCAAGCGATCCAGAATCAGGCCTCATGCTTGTGAGGCAAGAGCTGCCCTGACCAAGCCATCCCTCCACCCCAACCCAAACCTTATTTTTTTTTTTTTTTTTTTTTGAGACAAGGTCTCCTATGTAGCCTAGGGTGGCCTGGAACTCACAGCAATCCTCCTGCCTCAGCCTTCTGAGTGCTGATACTTCAGCTGTACACCACCATGCCTACTCCTGCACTCTGTCTTTACAGATTGGATCTGAAGCTTCCTTTCTTGGTGTCTGTTAAGGGGATCCCCCCAACGGCTCCTGTGTCTCACACTTTCCTGGGTTAAGGGTCTTCAAGTCGTCTCTGTGCGGGACACTTGAAGACTTGCAGAGACCCAGATGGCACCTCCACCAGACACTGGTGGGTTTGTCCTGTATGGTGGTGACCAGTGCTTCTCTGTTTATTTGTTAGTTTGTTTCTTGTAGACAGGGTCTCACCTTGTACCCCAGGCCAAGCTGGAGCTAACTCACTGTGTAGTTATTAGACCGGGCTTTTCAAAGGTCCACACAAGCAGCATGGAGGACTGATGGGAGTTGTCACTTTCAGCAGAGCCGATGGATTAACAGAACCTCTCGGGTCAAGCCTGAGAGAAACACTGTCCCTGTAGAGCTGGCCTGTCACCAACGAATTACTCAAGATACCTGGCCTCTAGTGACCCCGGATATCTCCTTCAGAAAGAAACACTGGATAGATCTGGGTAATGTGAAAGTCTTTGGTTACTACAGATCTGGGGGAAGGGCCTGGCTTGAGGTATGGTAGTTAATCTCCAAGGTCAAGCTAACTGGATTTAGAATCACCTAGAAGATGGAGGTATGCCTCTGGGCTGTCACTGGGAGACATTTCACGGAATTAACTGAGGGAGAGAGACTCACCTTGAATGTAAGCAGCATGACTTCATGGGCTAGAGGCGTGTAAAGAGTTAAGCAGGGGAGTGAGGAAGCCAGCTGAGGTGGTCAGCGTTGACTTGGAAGGATCTAGAATGTCCTAGGAGACAAATCTCCAGGCACTGATTAATTGAGATAGGCGGGCCCCTCCGACACCGAACCACAGGCCATGTTCTCTGACTGAATTAAAAGGAGACCATGAGCTGAGTACCAGCGCGCATCTCTCTCCGCTTCCTGACTGAGGAGACAGTGTGATCCGCCGCCTCAAGCTCCTGTCTCCATGACTACCCCATCATGTTGTGAGGTTGTCTCAGCAACAGGAACATAACTGATCCACACCCAGGTGAGCACGTTCACACTGTCTCTTCTTCCTGTCCACTGTGGAAGGTCCTCTGCCGGACACGGCCACAGTGATCTGCCACGAACACAGGGCCAAGTGAGTACAGCAAGCCCTCCAAAACAGTGAGACAAGATAAATCCTTCCCCCTCTGAGTCACTCTGTCGGGTACTTCCATCACAGGGTTGGGAAGTGCACCTCATACAGCTCTCTGAGCCCTCCTCCCCAAGACTGTCCGCTCTCACCGGGGAGGTGACAAGCTGGACAGGCGAGAAGAACAATTTGGCTTTCTACAAGGCACTCAGGAGGACACAGCATGGTGAGGCCCTTCAGACAAGGCTGGTGTGCTGCTGGCCAGCCCCTGCACGAGGCTGGCCTTGAAGTTCTGTTCAGTCTAGAACCAGGAACCAGAGGCTTGGGGGGTCAGAGGAAAAACCCTGTGTCACTGGGGCACTGGATGGCAGGAATACCCTGATTTTTCCAGTCTTGGCTCACGATGGCCATGTCAGTGTCCTGTGGCTGGAGGTATGCAGCATCCTCAACCACTGAGGATCAGCCCAGCCAACGGCTGCTCAAGGCACTGGAGAACGTCTGTCCTGTCCCGAGTCTCCTTCACCCTAAGGTCCCTCGCCACAGTGCTCCACCGTCCAGCTCTCTCCTCCATGCAGATTATAATCAGTCAGCTTCAACTGTGCATACAGCTGGGTCCCTCCGGAAGGGAAACGGGGTGTTGTGAGTAAGTACCGTCAGTCAACAGGCACACATCAAGACTGTCATGTGCCAACAGGACTGTATGTCACCCTAATTACGAGAGGTGGGGAAGGGAGGATGTGGCTCCCCACCCAGCGTGGGGCCATGCTCTGAGCCTCCCACATTCTCAGTGAGAAGGGACGCTTTCTGTTATGTAATTTGCTCCCGGGTGCCACCACGTCCAAAGGTGTCAGAAGCTCAGTCCATTTCCACCTCCGGGTCCAGGAATGCCATTCAACCCAGTGGAGAGCTGCAGCTCCGACGGAGTCGAGACACGACGTGCTTCCTAAGTCAGGGTTATAATTATGCCTCCTTCCTGTAATTGTCGGAATGTGCGTGCCGGCACGCCCACAGGCCCGCCACCTGAAGCTGCCGTCTATATTTGGTTGTATCACACAGGCTGCTCTTCAGTGCCTGGCTCACTGTGCAGGGAGTGAGGCTTTGACTGGCATACTAATCCCAGGGGACTTCAAATCGGATAGAAATACCAATACCTTCCAAGACCCATTCCACTGCTGCCGACAAGATGAAGGCGGTCCTGGCTCTGCTGACTCCCCAAGCAGGGTCCCCGAGAGCTAGCTCACCAAAAAAGGACAAACCATGCCTGCTCAGAGGCCGGCAGGAGAAGCCGGAAGCCGCCTGTCTTTAGGGTCATGGGTAAATGGATGGGGAGAGTACCCACTGCTCTTGGGAGCCAGAGGATGAGTCTCAAACCCTCAGCGTTGAACAAGAAAGCCCCTTGGAAGCGGGAGCTGTGAGGGGAGAAGAGACTGGGCGCGGTTGAGGAAGCCAGCGCTTGGGCCATCGAGAAGGCGCAGCTGTGCTGCCAAGCCTGATTACTTAAGTTCAATACCCAGAACCTGGGCAGGAAAGGAGAGAACCAAGTCCTTCAACGTGTCCTCTGACCTCCACACATACACACACACACACACTCACACACTCACACACACACACACACTAACACACACACACACATACACACACATACACACACTCACATACACACATACTCACACACATACACATGTACTCACACACACTCACATACACACACACATACACACACTCACATACACACATACTCACACACATACACACACACACATACTCACACACATACACACACACTCACACACATGCACACACACATACACACTCACACACATACACATGTACTCACACACACTCACATACACACACTCACACACACATACACACACACTCACACAATACACACATACTCACACACACACACACACTCAAACACACACATATACTCACACACAGGCAGTACTCAACATTTCTTTTATCCGCTCATGGAATTTTTTATATAAAGTATGTGTTTGATGACATAATGTAAGCCGAGCGAACAGGAAAGTTCCACCCAGAGCATAATTGCAGGCAACTAATGGTGTCTTCACCCAAACGCGCCCTTACGTTCCAACAGCACATACTTCTGTGCTTACGTACGTCACCCCTGGTTACATAAACTGGCAGGCTTACACCTACAGGCGCCACCCACCTCTGCAAAGACTGTGATGTTTAGAGAAGTGAAAGGCTTTGAAGACACGTTCCGATCCCACGCCAAGGAAAAGGCTGCAGCTCGGAACGTGAAGAATCCGACCTTGGCCTAGCCCTCCCTCCGGATTAGCCTGTGTTTGCAATGCCCTTCACAGGGCACGCAGAGGAGGCCCCTCGGGAAGGGACCACGGGGGGGGGGGGGGGGGACTCTTTAGCGCCTCTGCCTCCTGAGTGCTGGGGTTAAAGAGTGTGCCACCACGTCCACCTAGTCTCTTTATTCTCGAAACAGGGCCCCAAGCTGTCCTTGAACTGAATATGTAGCCAAGGCTGACCCTGAGCTTCTTTCTGATCCTTCTCCCTGGGCTGGGATTGCAGGCATGTGCTCCATACCGTGAGGTCGAGGGTCGACCCAGGGCTTCGTGCATTCGAGACGAGCACTGCCAACTGAGCCACACCCCTGGCCAATTTTGTTTTCGTTTATTATTTTATTTTTTGAGATGAAAACCTTAGGGCTCCTAATATGCCCGGCAAACTCTCTACCACTCGGTTACATTTCCAACTCTGCCCCAGAGTTCTCGGACCTTCTCACCAAGTTCTTATTAAAGGTATTACCTTACAGCACGGAAATCTGAAACCTGCCGGTCACCGGGCGAGCAGCGTAGAATCAGGTGATCACGTGTCTGTCACGAGACTGTCTCGGAGCAGACTCCTGTGAGGAGGAGGCAGGGACAAGGTGTCAGTGGGCTGGCGCAGACTGTGGTGCAGGAAGCTGGGTCCTGAGCTGAGGCAGAGCTTGGCAGCTTCCTGCGTGAGCCAGTTCCTCAGTGTGACTGGGCCAGCGGTTGCCTCTGGCACCCACCCAGGGCCTGTACCTCCAGCTTCTCCGCAATTTCGTAGCTCTGCATTCCTTCATCAACCCCTTGCTTGAGCTAGCTGGAGTGAACTTTGTTGTCTGTGATTTCACACACACACATACACACCACACACACACACACCACACACACACACATAGCACACACATACACACACACATAACACACACACCACACACACACACACACACACACACACACACCACACACACACACACATAACACACACACACATAACATGTACACACACACACCACACACACACCACACACACACACATAACACACACACACACATATACACAGCTGCAACAGGGCACAGGTATCAGAGAGCAGGGAGAACAGACTTCTGGAAGTAAAAGGGGAGTCCAGGAAGCAGTGAAGAAGTTGGCGAAGGTTATTGGACAATGGCCACCATTTGTCGAGGCCACATGGTGTGCATTATCTACAGCCCTCTCTTCCACAGCTGTAACAGACCTCAGCAGTCCCTGTTACAGGGAAGGAACGAACCCAGAGTGACTGAGTGGCCAAAGGCCACATGTGGTGACCCAGGGACAGGGACCCGGATCCTTGGTGTGCAGAGCCTGCTCTCCCCACTGACCCTGTGCACAGGCTGGGCCTGCAGGAAGGCTTGGTGGCTGCCTTCTCACTCTCAGAGCCCAGGCTTCCAGCCACACAAGACGCCACAATTCACTTGTTTGCGGCTTAACGGGCGAAGGAGCTGATAGCCAGTACCCTAAGAAAGCAGACTTGCTGTGTAGGTTTCCCGGAAGCGATGGAACCGAGCTGGCTTATGGGAACTACTTAGCTCGTGCATCTGAGTGCTGTGCTTGTGTTGTGTTTCCTTTCTAGCATAGGTAGGTGTGTTGCCTCTGTACTTAAGAATCCCGTTTCGTGTCTCTACACTTGCCTTGTTTAAAAAGGTGGAAAAGCAAGAAAGCATGACTCCACGGAAGGCTGTGGGTGGCTTTTATTCTCTCCTCCCTGCATCTCTGATTTAAGCGCATTTCTGCAATGAGCCTGTACACATGATGCTTCGAGCTACAGAGAACAGAAAACCTGGACTCTGAGTGGGCTGCACAGAAAATCTAGACTCTGAGAGGGCTGCACGTTAAGGGCTCTGATGTGTTCGCGTGGCAGGAAGCCTAGTGAAGGAGGGTCCTCGGCACGTCAGGACCCGCTCTGTTCCTCTGGGCCTCCCTTGTGGGCACGGCCTGACTGTGGCAGTCCAGGAATCAGAGTGCGCCACCGTGGGGCCTTCCTTCTGGGGTTTCTTTCCTCAGGCACCTTCCAGAACCCTGAACTAGGTCACATGCTCACTCTCTCCTAAGTGAGTCCCTGGTAGGGGGTACTTTAGACTCTGGCCTCCCTGCTGGACCCCCCGACATGTAAAGGGCAGTGAATGCCTGACCACAACTGCAGCGTTGAGAGGGACACGTGGGTGGGTCAACGCCTCGTAGAGCATCTGCGCTCCTCCCCGATGCGTTCGATTGTTATTTTTGTTTGTTGTTTCTGAGACGGGATGACTTTGAACTGACTCCAAAGTTCCAGATTATCTGCAGGGACTAAACAATCAGAGCTCCCTGGTCACCGGCGTCCCTGGGTGTGGCGCAAGCTCAGCATCACAGCTGGTCCTCGAATGTTGCCTTGAATGGCTAAGAGTCTGGCCTCTAGCTGAGCCCTTCATGGACCCAAGGTATCTGAGCACAAGCTGGGGTCTTCGCCACCAGGAACAAGAGCGCCCCTTGTTCTTGGTTCTTTCCGCTTTCTGAGTCTGCACAGGGGTGAGCAGTCCAACCCCAACCTTCTTCCAGCCACATTATTGCTGCTTGGACAGCATGGGCAGAACGGGGCAGGCAGCAATGTGGATCCCTACACCGGAGACCAGCCCTGGGGTGAGGGCCCTTCTCTGCGTTATTGTGCTAGGTAGTTTTGTGTCAACATGACATGGGTTATATTTACTGGAAAGAAGGGAACCCCGATTCCTCCATAATATTGGGCTGTAGGCAAGCCAGAAGGACATTTTCTTAATTAGTGCTCGATGTGGGAGGGCTCAGTCTATTATGTATGGGACCAACCACCCCTGGGAAGGTGGCTTGGGGTTCTATAAGAAAGCAGGCTGAGCAAGCCATGGGGAGCAAGCCAGTAAGCAGCACCCCTCCATGGCCTCTGCATCAGCTCCTGCCTCCAGGGTCCTGCCCTGCTTGAGTGCCTGCCCTTTGATGATGAGCAGTGCCCTGGAAGTGTGAGCCGAATATACCCTTTCCGCCCCGAGCTGCTTCAGCATGGTGTCTCGTCACAGCAGTGGTGACCCCAACTGAGACAGTTGTGCTTGACATGTTTGGTGGTAACAGGAGAGCAAGCCAGAATGTGTCCCGTGCCTCTGTAGATGTGTCCAACTCCCAATGTCTGTGCCTGGGAAGCCACCGAAGATCTCAAGGTCATTGTGGATTAGAAACTAGGCCTGGTGGCACGCATCTGCGATTCCCAACCCTTGGCAGGTGGAGGCAGGAAGATTGGTTCAAGGTTATCCTCAGCTACAGAGCAAGTTTGAGGGAAGGAGGAGGCACATCAGACACTGCCTTGAAAGGCCTAATGAGGAGGATATCACCCCGGATTAAGGTACCCCTAAATCAGATGGCTGATGGTCTCATCAGAGGAAGGAGACACTCAAGGGGTGTGGCCACTCTCCAAGGAGCACCTGGGAGCAACGGGAGCTGGTCAAGGGTCCACTAGCTGGCCCCACTGTTGGCCATCAGATTCGTGGCTCTTCGTCAGCAGCTGTGGGAACCGGTTCACCCACCACAGTGTTTCCCAAGGTCGTGTGGCAGAGTTGCCTGCTGTACCAAGTTCAAAGTGGCCCTCTGTGTCCCGGGGGCATGGCAGAAGGTCAGAAAGGCTCTTGGTTTTACGTCAGTGTGGTTACACATTTCTGGGATACAGTGGAGTCCCCTGCTGATGAGCATCCTCAGGAAGTTGGAGGTCACGGGTTAGTGGCAGCCTAGTGCCGGACCAGAGGCCCTGAGACCACGATTTGATATTTTAAAGTTGAGTGAACTTTATGACCTCGGAGAAGGTGGGGAGACTGACTGTGAGTCCAGCCGGGCAAGAGAACAATCCCTTTGTGAGCCCCAAGGCCCCATAATTAATAGAAAGCGGGTTACCGCTCGGGACCCCTGCGTTTGCCCAGCCTGTCCGTATCGAGAGCTGTGCAGACAAGCGCCGGTCTCGGCATTTCATTCCCCACATTGTTTTCTGTTTGGGAGAAATCTAAGATGGAGAAAGGATTCGTTTAAATATAGAGGGCGGTGTTGCTAACCAGCTAGAACAGTAGGCAGGGGGATAATAATAACGTCTGCGTACAGAACATTCTGGAGGCAGGGCTGTAGGATGTGCGGCTGTGGGAAGTATTTATAAAGAGGTTTTTTTTTTTTTATACAAACATTTTCTTTTTTAATTTTTATTTATTTTTTAAACAAATTCATTTAAAAAAAAGTTTATTTACAGTGATGTTTTGCCTGCATATATAGCTGCGTAAGGATGTCAGATCCCCTAGAACTGGCATTATAGACAGTTGTGAGCTGCCATGTGGGTGCTGGGACTTGAACCTGGGTCCTCTGGAAGAGCAGCCAGTGCCCTTAACCACTCAGCAATCTCTCCAGCCCCAGTACCTTTTCTCTAAAAACATTTTTTTTTTCTGGCTGGGTGGTGGTGGTACACAGGTTTGATTCTAGAACTCGGGAGGCAGAGGCAGGCAGATCTCTGAGTTCGAGGCCAGCCTGGTCTACAGAGCGAGTTCCAGGGCAGCCAGGGTTACAACAGAGAGACCCTGTCTTGAAAAATAAAAAGCAAGGGACTGGAGAGACGGCTCCGTGGTTAAGAGCACTGGCTGCTCTTCCAGAGGACCCAGGGTCAATTCCCACACGGCAGCTCACAGCTGTTGTAACAGACCTGGGGGGTCTTACACCAAAGCACATAAAATAAAGTTAAATACGTTACAGTGGTTCTTTTTTTTCTGTCTGAGATTGCTCTGTGGGTAAAGGTACTGGAGTTCAGTCCCAGGAACTGACTCCTACGAGCTGTCTTCTGACCTTTGCTGGCTCACCACGACAGGTGAGCGAGCACACACACAAATAAATAAATCGTGTATAAAAAAAAAATTTTAAAATACTTGCAAATATGTAAAAGGTCAGAAGATGGCTTGTGGGAGATGGTGCTCTCCACCACGTAGGGCCTGGGGATTGAACTCACGATGTCAGGCTTGCTGGCAAACACCTGCGCCAGCTGAGCCATGTTGCCCTCCCCATTTTCTTTCTTGCTTTTAAAAATTAATTTATTACTATTATTGTGTATAAATCATTCATCATTGTTATTAGGTGTTATATGCCTTGGCGCTCCTATGGAAGAGGTCAGAGATCAAGTTTGTGGGGTTGGTTTCTTCCGTCCACCATTACCCGGGTTCCAGGAATCAAACTCCGGCCCTACAAAGACAGTGAGACACCGTCTGATGCCAAATTACAGCAACATTGAATTTAAAAGTTTTCCTTCTGCTTTTCCTCTGGAGAAGAAAATCCCTCGAAGCTGCCGGAGTCTTCAGAGGCCCCACCCCACGAAAGATACCACTACCCTCTGGAAGCCACACTGCGGGCAGGAGAGCTTTCCAGGAGAACACGGGAGCCCGGCTCTGGCGGGAGCCCCAGATGACCTGAACTGAAGCCGTGTGCCCTGTGCGGCACTGCCACTGCCCACAGGCAGCCTGCGGTTTCTTGGAAGAGACAGACCCGGTTCTTTGACAGCCGGTCTCACGCGCCTTAGGATGGAAGCGCCAGGCTGGTGGGCTGTGGGAAGAGACAGTGGCGGCGAGGGCTTGGCGGGTGGGAATAGCCAAGGGCTGTCACAGAAATGGCCAGGCTAAGCTTCAACTCAATGTCTGCCCTAGGGCAAGAGCTGAACACCTTGAAGGAAAAGCTGCTTTTATTGAATTAATTAATTAATTAATTAATTTAGGTTTTTCGAGACAGCGTTTCTCTGTTGTAACTCTGGCTGTCCTGGAACTCCCTTTGTAGTTCAGGTCAGCCTCGAACTCACAGAGATCCGCCTGCCTCTGCCTCCTGAGTGCTGGGATTAAAGATGTGTGCCACCACTGGCCGGCTTTTATTTTATTTTATTTTTTATTTTTATGTTGCTGAGGATTAAACTGAGGGCAAGCAGCTGCAATCTATGATGTGGCCCCCCCAAATCTGCTCTCATGAAACCTTTCTCTCTTCTTTCATGTTTTAAAAAAAGATTTATTGTATTTTTGCTTCTGTATATTTTGTGTGTCTGTGTGAGTGTATGTAACCTATGTGTAGGTGCCCTTGGGGGCCTGTAGGGGGCATCAGATCCTCTGGAGCCGGAGTTGCTGCCTGCCAGACATGGATGCTGGGAGCCTGACTCAGGAGAGCAGCGAGCGCAGTTAACTGAGGAGCCGTCTCTCTTCTTTCCTGATCCTTCCCTCCCTCCATCCGTCCCTCCCTCTCCGACAGGATTTAGCCCTGGCTGGCCTGGAGTTTTCTATGTAGACCAGGTTGGTTGTACATGATCGTCCCATCTCTGGTGTCAGAGCACAGGGATCACAACTGTGCACCGCTGTGATTGGCTAAGCACCCGTCACCGCGGTCTCTACTCCAGTGCTTCGCCCGGTGCCTGAACAAGCCGGGCTGTGGAATCCGGGTTTGCTGAATTAACAAAGGAGCAGACGAGTGGAGAGGAGGATGCAGTTATTCTGAACAAAGGACAGCCCGAGACAGAATTCACAGCGAGCCACTGAGGGCGGCTTTGAAGTGTGAGCGGCCTTCCCTCGGCGGCGTCACTCTGATCAAGGGAGTGAGTTCATTGGTACTTTTGAAGAAGACTCCAGCTTGCCATACGAGGGCTGCCCCGAGAAAGCGTGGCTCAGATCGGGGAAACGCGACATGAAGGCTTTGCCTCTTTAGACCGAAATGAGATATTTTAAAACTGTGTGAGGCCGGATGGTGCCTTTTGCAGATCTGGCTTCTTGGCCCCACGTTTGTGCAGCTTGGGAATGATGCAATGTATTAGCTCAGGGCCACTGGGTGACTGCCAGGGCTCAATTAAGAAATTGTGCCTGTAGGGTAACCTACATTCTCAGTATTTTTCCAGGCTGGAAACTTGGCCAGATGGCACATGTCAGGAGACTGTCAGGCCTTGCAAGGCTGCCTGTAACTTCTTTACCACCCTGTGGGAACAGGAGCTCTTCTAGGGCCCATGATCCACACAGGTGTAAACAGAAATGTCGGTTCCATGAGGAAGGACACCAGAGTGAGAAGCGGTTACCCTGGTCCTCTCTGAGAAGCCTGGACCACTAGGTGACTCGATGCTTAGCACCCCACCACGGGACAGTTCATGCTGATCTCTTTGGGCTATGAAGAGGCTGGGCTCCAGAGGCTGAGTCGGTGTCTTCCCTGCGGTGACCTCTGGTATTCTTGAGCCACCATCTCCTCATTGGGAGCATTCCTAAGGAGGCACATGGAGAAGATGTCTCCTTACCTTTGGCTGGAGAAGGCGTCACCTGGCACGGTCCTGCGATGCTGAGGTCCATGAGGGTGTGCACGGACTGTTGACCCTGCATCCAGAATGTGAGCCAGAGGACCAGCCTATGCCTGGGCTTCTAATGAGAAGGGGATAAGTCTCAGCCCAGCAGCCCAAAGGAGCAAGTGCCTTGCTATGGTCTCTGGACTTGGGTCTCCCCAGCCTTTGTCTCATGGCAACTGTCAGATGGGACCTGACACGGCATCCACAGGGATGTCTGAGGTGCTTAGAATTCTCTTGTGGTGACAAGACCCCAGTGAGAGGAAGAGAGAAGGTGTGGTACCAGGGCACAGAAGCAGCCACTCTCCCTGTGCTTGCTATCTGATGGAACCCACAGGTTTCATAGAGGAACGCACACATTAACAGCGCCCTTGTCGGCCCACGGGTGACGCTGTTCACTCAGGGAATCTAGAGAAAGGAGAGGTGCCATGTGAGCAACTCTGGCGACCCCGAAACAGTTTGAGTAGTTCTTTCTGGGTTTGTTTTTGTAAGAAGATGCAGTCTCATCACATGACTCTTTGCATCTTGTCCCCCATTTCCTCTGCAACCACTGAGGTCAGTCTTCTGCCCTTAGTCCTGAAGAATTCTTGACTGCTAAGGATACGTGATCCCGTGATGCCATAGCCCGAGAACTCTCTCAATTCTGATCAGTCTCTCGGGCTTTGACTCTGTTGATGGTACATGACTTTCACCTCCCTCCTTGTAACCAGATTATTGTCATTCTCTTCTGTTTTCATTCCTCTTCTCCAGCTGCTTAACAGCCTCTTCCCTGTTTCTGACCTATGACCCAATGCTTTCTCTTTCTCTAAAGGTTTATCTTTTAATTGTGTGTGCCTGTGTGCGGGCGTGTGCACATGACTGCAGGTGCCCATGGAGGCCAGAGGTGTTAAATCCGCAGGGAGCTGGAGTTGTGGGGGCTGAGAACGGTCTCCGTCTTCTGCAGAGGCAGGAGGTACTCTTAACCACTGAGCAATCACTCCAGACCCCACGATCCAACAGGGTCTCGCTTGGTGTGCTGTCGTGGAACTCACTCTGTAGACCAGGCTGGCCTCCAACTCACAGAGATCCTCCTGCCTCTGCCTCCCCAGTGCTGGGATTAGAGCAGAGAGCACGAGGTCTTCTGAACTCTGACCTTGGCCTTCTCTTTGCCTCTGTGTGCTCAATGTGTGCATACATGCCCACAAGGATGCAACAGTCCCAATGTTCGCTTCATCTTGTCCTTGGACAATCCCCATTTCCTGTGCTCGCTCCCTGAGCCCTTCCTCAATTCCCCAAGCACGCTTCCAGCTTCCAGGGTCCATTTCTCTTATGATGTATTTCTCTCTCCTCCCTTTTCTTTCTAAAAACGTCTTAAGTAGCCCAGCCTGACCTTGAATTTGGCATGTAGCTGAGGAGAGCCTTGAGCTTCTGACCCTCCTGCCCCCACCTCTCACACGCTGAGAACAGACGTGTGCTCCCACATTCCATTCATGCGATGCCAGGGATGGAGCCAAGGGCTAGGCGGGTACTCTACCGACTGAGCTACACCCCAGTCCGCCCTTCCTTTCCTATGGAACGATTTCAAGCGTTCAAACTGCACTAAACTAGTTTGCTTTCACCGTCGATGAGTGTTGGTTGCCCCCGGCATCCGTCCTCTGCTCTTGCTAGCTAACAAAACTACTCGTTTTTACCTGGATATGTAGCCACTTGGCATGTAGCTTCCATCGTATTTCCACCCTTCCTTCCAGCTAAGTGTGTCAAATTCTGGTCAGTGGCTATAAGGGGATCCCTCCCAGCCCCTCCCACACTTCCTGTAAGGAAGCTTATGTCAAGACAGGATGTTTGATCTTCATGCCTTCCAGTGGAAGATGCCTTGTCGTGTTGGCAAGCAGCAGGACAGAGGGGACAGATGTCCCTAAGGCTTCCCCACACGGCTTAACCCTCAGGACCCAGACCTAAGACTTCCTGTGACAATGTGACTCATCATCTTATGGGAATCCTTGTTATTTAATATAATGAGAGTCAGTGTTGGCCTCACTAGATCCATTAGAATTCACTGTAGCACAGTGGTTCTCAACCTGTGGGTTGTGACCTCTTTGGGGGTTGAATGACCGTTTCACGGTGGTCGCCGAAGACCATCTGCATATCAGATCTTTACATTACGATTCACCATATTTGCAGAATTAGTTATGAAGTAGCAGCAAAAATAATTTTATGATTGGG
The DNA here is from genome assembly GCA_026225945.1 of Cricetomys ansorgei. Classification (NCBI taxonomy): domain Eukaryota; kingdom Metazoa; phylum Chordata; class Mammalia; order Rodentia; family Nesomyidae; genus Cricetomys; species Cricetomys ansorgei. Next base: position 4,756,899 of record JAMJFZ010001895.1, on the reverse strand, counting down.
GGTCACCACAACACGAGGCACCGTATTAAAGGGCCACAGCACTAGGAAGGTTGAGAACCACTGCTCTAGTGCAGGATTCTTACCTTGGCAAATAATTCCCCCCACGCCTCAGGACACCGGATGTTCTCCTGGGCAAGCAGCTCCCTTATCAACCGTTCCCACTCAGCAAGACTCAGGGATCTCATTGTGACCATTACATCACAAGCTTGACATGATCCTATCAGACCCCAGCAGTGAGACACGCTGCTATCTCATTTGAGTGGAGATCCTAGACACATCCCTCCCACCCAGGATCACGTGCAGTGTGACTGGTTACAGGTGCTGCCCCCTCCTCCCCCGCCCCGCTCAGAAAGCTTAGGTGTCTTTGCTTTGGTTCATCTGCAGGTTACTCTGGCGGTCATCAGACGTGTTGACTGATCACGGAGGTCGATGTCTTGCCAGCTCTGGGCCTCATTCACACAGGCCGAGACCTTAGAATCTCTGATCACGACAAAAGGCGGCCAAACGGAGTCACAGCAACTCCTATGGTCATCACCTTTACGTATTCGCAGCCAGTGGTTGACGGGGACCAGAACTCGTGGCTCACGGGCAGAAAATCGTGAGCCCCAGGGCCATTCATTAACTGCAGCCACGAGAGGACCTTGTAGATTTTTGGCACCTGATCAATAACACGGATTTCAAAATAATCAAATGGCTGGGTGTGTAAGCTAGATGGCAAAATATCTGCTTGACCTATGTGAACATCAACACCACAAAACAAACAAAAACCAAACCACACACACACACTCTCAAATATACAGATATTTCATTTAACATTGTTACTTTGGTGGGGTCTGGCCATATGGCTCAGCAGTTTTGTTTTGGTTTTTTTTGGGGGGGGTTTCTTTGGTATTTGGGTTTTGAGACAGGGTATCACCGTGAGGCCTGCAGCCTTGGCTGTGATCTGGAACTTGCTATGTGGAACAGGCTGGCCTCAGATCCAGAGGTCCACCTGCTTCTGTCTGAAGATGGGGTTAAAAGCGTGCACCACCACACCCACTGAGGACCAATCCTATTTTTCTCGTGTTTTTATCGCTCCCTTTCTTCCTCTGGATTATTTTGTAACTATTATATCATTTCAGATCAAAATATTTTAGTGTGTATCCATGAAGGGTAAGGCTTCTCTCTCTCTTAAAAATGTTTTTTTTTTTCATTTCTTCTTTTTATATACATGGATGTTTTGCCTGAGTGTATGCTTGTGCACCACATCGAGCAGAAGGCGGAAGAGGGCGTTGGATCCCTGGGACTAGAACTACAGACGGTTGTGAGCTGCCACATAGATACTGGGAATCAAACCCAGGTCCTTTGGAAGAGCCACCAGTGCAGTAATGAGCGTAACCGTCCAGTTAAATACACTTCCCAATTTCTCTTCATCTATCAGTTGAACAAAGAATATGTCTGTTTCGTACCCCGAGGTCGGAGCTCGTCCATTGTTCCCCACGGTGTCATTTACCACCACCCTCTGTGGTTGCTTCTGTAGGCCAGTCAGAACGGTGGGTTAAGGGGCTCATCTTAGCAATCCGTCTCTTCCACAGCATCTTTTAAAGGCGACGTGGTCCCTCTACGTGGACACACGTCATCCTTCACACCATTCCGTCTGAGTAACGCGGGTAGCAAGGCTGGAAAAAGATGGTTTGCGTTGGAAAACCAAGTGCGATCGAGCAATGACTAACCATGCTTGTGCGGGGAGTACGGACCGAAGGGAATTCCCGCACTCTTCCGAGCGAAGGCAACCCTGCGAGTACAGCCACCCCGGGTGACGAACGCGAACGGAACCGCAGTGACATGACGGAAGCGTGGCTTCCAAAGCCGGCTCCGCGGTGCGGGTGCACGCCCAGGTGTCCCCGGTCGTCCGCGCCCTCTCGGACTGCAAATGTCCGCGTGTGGCTTTGAAGTTGGAGACGAAGGCGCACCTAGCACCCCGGCAGGGCCCTCGCCCTGGCTCCATCCCGGTCACCCGGATGCGCGATCAGGGATGCTGGGGTTGCACCCAGCTACTCCCCGCCCCGCCGGCTGCTTCATCTCCCCATCACTAGGCCAGGACGAAGCCACGGGGTGCAGGACGCTTCTGAGCCCGCCAGAAAAGACGGAGGAAGCGCAAGGGACGCTCCAGACCGCGCAGGCGCGCAGAGCCCGAGCTTGAGGGCCGTGCTGACGTCACGCAGAGGTCCAGTTCCGGCTCCGTGGACAGACCTCCACCCCCCCACCCCGCAGTCGAATTTTGTAGTGGTCCTCGGCGGCTAATTGCGAAGCCCCGCCCACCGCCGAGACCCCTCCCCTCCCCGTGACGCAAAGAGGAGGAGCCTCCGGGGCTAGCTTCGCGTCGGGGCCGGCTATTTCCTGAACTCCTCCTACGCACGCGCGGGGGGTGGGTGGGAGGGGCCTCCGTAGCTTGCGCCGGCGCAGTTCGCCCCCGGCCGGCCCGTCGCCCCTCCCCCTCCCCAGCAACCGCCTCCCGCTCCCGCCTCCGCGCCTCGGGCCTGATGTGCGCACGCGCGCCCCTTCTGGGGCTCGCCCCTCCCTCCCCGTCACCCGTAACAACCACTCGAGCCCTCGCCGCGCCCCTCCGCGATCCCGCCCCGGCCCCCGTCCCCGGAACCGGCGGTCAGCGGCGGCAGCCGAGCCTGCGGCGCGGCTTCTCCCCGCGGAGCCGCCGGCATGAGCGCACCCCGCCGCCCCGCGTCCCCGACCCGGTCCTTTTGACAAGAGGTAAGCGCGCGTCGTCGTGGCGGGCTGGGAGCGCGCCGGTCCCGCCCCCGGCCGGGGGCCTCGGCCGCGGCGGCCGCGGGCGCTCGCCCTTCCCGGGGCGGCGGGGCCCGGGGCCCTCGGCTGCCGCGGTCCTCCGCCCAGCCCCGGCCTGCAGGGAGGCTCGCCCCCGGGCCGAGCCGGGGCTGGTTCACGAGCGCCGATTGTCGTGCAATGGAGGCGGCCCCTGCCTCGGGTGCCATTCGGCGGCGGTCGCCCCGGATCTGGAGCGGGGCCCCCGAAGCCGAGAACCGGCCGGAGTCGCGGGCGCTGGCGGGCGGGCGAGCGGGTCCTTCCGTGTATCCAGCCGGGGCAGCGCCAGGCAGCGTTAGGAGTTTGTGAATACGAGCATCGCCGAGCGCTTGCATCCTCTCCCCTCCCCGGCAGCACCCGGCAGTCACCTTTTATTTGGGAGATACCTGAAAACTAATTTTTCTCAATTAAGAAAAGTAAAGGACCATCAGGTCCCCTGGCGCGCACCAGCGGGTTTACGAGAGCTGATGGAACGCGGTCTCCGCGCTCCGGGGACGCGTCAGCGCCCGGATCGAGATTAATGAGGGCTTGAGTTAGGAACCGCGCTGGGGAGTCTGGCTCACCGCCTCGCGGTTGAGGGCCGGGAGCGGAAGGTCGGCTCACGGAGGTGGAATCGGGAAAGGCCGATGTTCGAGGTCGCCCAGAGTTAGCAGCCTTTGGAGTTTTCCAGCCGTCGGAGGGTGGTTTCCCGGCACAACCTGCTCCTGAGTGCCCGAGAAAGTTTCAGACCTGTGTAGAGCGGTGTAAACCCTGTGGAGGGGCGGCTGTTGTACAGAGAGCAGCTCTCTGAGATGTGTCAACCGAGACTTTCCCCTCCCTCCCCCCCAGCTAGAATCTGGGATGCTTAGAGACTCGGTTTTGAACTTCTGAATGTCGTTTCACCATATCCAGATAAACAGGACTGGTGGGCTCAACTGGGTTTTTCTTCCTTTTTTTCCCTCCCTTCTGCTTCCACCGCCCCCTTTTAAGTAGGTGAGCAAAGCCGTCCAGATGACTCCTGTCGAACACAGGGTGTTGCGCAGAGAGAGCCACCCTTGCCAGCACTGGAGTGGTTATGTATTCAAAGGAGGGTTCCCTGGCGTTCAGGCTGGAGCAAGTAATTGATTCCTTTGCAGGGTCACAGCTCCAGGAGGCTGGAGTTTTCTGGAGCCCCTTTAGCTGAAGAGCTGGGCAGCCTCCCTGCCCTTTGTAGACGGCCTCTGAAATTGGAACGTGGGGCTAGAAAAACAGGAAGCAACAAAGTTCCCTTTGGAGCCAGCTCTTGAGTATTCATAATTGGAGAAGCAGTAGTGTTTTTTGTTTTTTTTTGTTTTGTTTGTTTGTTTCTGGCTTTTTGTGTCATCATCCCCAGAGTTTATGACTTAACGTGTTACTATTTTTATTTGGCTCCTTGTAGAAGTTGTTTAAAAGAAAATACTAGAATAATTGAATCCCAGGACTACATTGCTGTGGAGGACCAGATCCTCTGACCCAGGGCAGCCTCAGGGGTGCCGATGGGCGATGAGCGGAGATGAGGGGAGCGGAGGGCCCCTCTCCCAGACCAGTGTGGCTTCCCTCCCTCCATTGGGCTCCCTTTGCTTTTCTTAATGTCCTGTTCCTTTCCCCCTGTCGAAATTTTTCAGCCTGTCGTATTTTGTTTGTGTGTGTGTGTGCTTGGGAGCATGACCTGTGTCAAGTATGGTCTCTTAGGATGTGGTACCATACGCGGGTTCAGACTCACTTTTTTTCTCTAAAGTGGTTATTTATAACACGTATTTTTGTTTTTCAGGAGTAAGAAGATTGCTATTGAATTACAACCATGGTGCAAAAATACCAGTCCCCAGTGAGGGTGTATAAACACCCCTTTGAGTTAATTATGGCTGTAAGTACTTGGCATTTCGGTTTTCTTTGGCTTCTTTTAAGATTAAACTTGGATGATCTGCAAACCATGTTCATTGTTGTTATTGCTTGCTTTGCTCTGCTTTGGTGACCGTGGCCTGTGTCTGGAGTCTACCATGTTTTAAATACAAGGCCCTGGAACTGCCAGTCTGCACATTGGTGTTGTTGCCATACATCTGGGGTGACGCTGAGCTTGCATCACTCTCCCTGGGGAACGCAGAAGTGGGATCCTGACTAAGCACTTATGGATTTTGCCTTTTGCTTTGTTCAAGTCCCTGCCGGACAGGGAGTGCGGTTTCTTCCTTGTGCTTCTTGTTTGCGAGCGATCTCTGGTCCTAAGGGAAGTCACCTCAGTCAGCTCAGGGCTGAGCACTGTGAGATGGAGTTTTCCCTACGTGTTAATAAGCAGCTCTGTTCAGTAAGTTTTTCCACGAAATAGCAAATCCATGTTTCAAACTGGAATTCTACAAACTGGGTCACTGAGGTGTTTATTTTGTTATCTGCCTGAATTAGGCTGACAAGCATTTTACTACATTGAAAACAAGCCAAGCTATTTCTAGTCCCTTGTAGATTACTGCAGAGCACCTCATGTCTTTTCTTCTGTGTTAACTACTAGGTGTGAGGCCTGTATGTTTTTGGCAGTGGAAATACATGGCACACTTGGGACAGTGCATCCTTCATGAACGTTATATGCTGAGGATGCACCCGGCCACTGCCCCACTTCAGGATACACCACGGAGGTGAACTCTGCTGTGTTCCTGTCAGAATGAGTGTCCCAGGCTGGCCTGGAACTCATGATCTTCCTGCCTGGGGCTCCCACGTACCGGGATTGTAGTTGTGCACTGTGATGCCTGTCTTGCTGCCTCCGTTCCTACCTGGGTGACTGCTCCCTGTTCTGTTCTTTGTATGGAAAAGCTCAGGTGTTCCTGCTCTGGAGCTTCACTCAGCAATATGCTTTGAGATTAGTTAGATCAGTAGTCTTGAAAAGCAAAACAAAGCTGAGATCCTCTCAAGGGAACGTTGCTTGCCTTTTTCCCCATGAGCATTATTTATGCACAGTGGAAAGGCCTCATGTATCTGTGCAGTTTAATCCGTTTTAACAGTAGTCACCCACGCCTGTGTCAGGGCGGGACATTTGCATCCTGCACCACAGACAGCTCCCTGTACAGCTTCTCTGTCAGGTGTGGGGCTCATTTGCTGTAACAGGTGGGGGCTTTACATCCTAAGAATAGTTCTGTATTTCCCTTCAGCATTTCATGTGAATGGTTTGTGAGAAAGATGCTTTTCTGTTTGCATGCTGGCTTGGTTTTTGGCTGTATGGCTCAAAGCACCCCCATTCCCCCAGGCAGCTTGAAAGGGAGTTTTGGTAGAGGGGCTCACGTGTGAAGTTCAGGAATTCCCACTGGGACAGGCTGGAGCCTGGTGGTGGAGGGTGGCTCCTTGAAGGAGTTAGCTGTCTCTGGACCGTCACCCTGTGAGACCTGCCTAGCTCCCTTTCTGAGCCATTTGCCCTACCACCCACTGGCTTTGCTTACTCAGTTTCCCTCCCCTGTGGCCTCAGCTCATGGGCCTGTTGAGCTGGCCACAAGCCTTTGGTTCCAGTTCAGCTCTGTGGCATTTCTTGTGGCATCTTACATCAGTTTCTGGGTGGCCAGTTCTTGTCCCATTTTCTGCTTCCCATTCTGGAGAAAGACTGGACCCATCATCCTCTTCTTCCTTAGGCCGAGGTTGGGGGTGTCCACTTGGGAGTCACCTGACTTCTCCTCAGTTGACAAGGCTGCAGGAGTCAGGCAGGAGATGTTGGCAGTGTCCCACGTGGGGAGGCACCAGGATGGGGCTGGCAAGTTGTGTTTGCCAAAACTTTTATGTTTTCTGGTGAGGTGGCCGAGCTGGTGTAAGAGCTGGCTGCGGAGCCCAGCAAGCGGGGTTTGGAGCGGAGACTCTCGTGGTGGGATTCAAGAACACGAGCTGTCTTCTGACCTCCATGCTTGCGCTCCGGCGTGCATACCCTTCCCCTAATAGATGTAAAAAAAAATCAATTTGTTTGCAAAAATTTTGTTGTGAGCCTGTGGTTAAGAGGCAGAGGTTAGCCTCTTCTAACCCTGGATTTCATAAAAAGGAGTCTGGATTGCTTAGCCTTCAGACTTCCTGATTTCCTTTACGGTTTTCAAAATTAGGAAGTTTGCTTTGCAAATTTTATGCATGACTTTTGCATAAATTCAAATTCTTAGCCACCCCCAGGTTTTAAAGCCGAGCCACTTGTAAACTGCTTTTGTTTTTTGGCAGTGGCTAACTTCCTCTTGGATTGTTAATTTTTTCTTAGGTCTGAAAATAAAATATATTTCCTTCCTCCTTCCAGAGCTAGAATTGTTGGTCGCTCTAGTTGTTGTGCGGCAACCCCCCCCAGCACCCCCCAACCCCCCCAGCACCCCCCAAGCCCCCCAGCATCCCCCCAGCACCCCTCCAACACCCCCCCCCCACCCCGCTGCTCCCAGGTGTAAGGTGCTCAGCTGTGCCCTGCTTTATTTATTTTTTCCTATTAAGGCAAACAGTAGTGTGGTATGTGTAACCCAGCAGCTGAGAGCCCCGGTAGCTCATCAGTGGGGGCGGGGCAGGGTGGGCGTGGGCTAAACAGGTGCCTCAGTCCCTGTGGAGAGGAGAAGCTGGAGGAGAGGGACCCTCCCTCTGTGTCCCTGTGAAGCAGGAGCTTGTGATTTAGGGCTGCAGAACATTGCCTAGTACAGACAGCGGGTCACATATTTTAACTGCATTTTGGTTGAATTAATGAAAGTTCACTGTTGGCTTGTGCGTCAACAACATTTAAAGTACCGTGTCATTAGCTCATTTGGATTAAGAAAATATGGCAGGTAGGCGAACAGAACTGAAGTGACAGTTTTGAGCAGGCATTTGTGACATTCTGAGGTATTTTGGTGAGAGGTTAGCCCAGAAACGGCTGCAGAGGTGAGGAACGTGCCAGCTCCTTGCTGGGCGGTGGTGGGTGAGGGCAGCCACTGGGGGAGACGAGGTCCTTGGGTCCAGTGTTCTTTCCATTACCCTCGCTCCTGATACTGTGAATTCCGACACGTGCGAAGGTCTGGTCCTTGGTGATGTCCATGTCTTCAGAGACCCTGGGGCGGCTTGCTGCCATACAGAGTTATGGTCTCCCAGCAATACCCAGTGTGCCCCACTGCTCGGGTCAGGCCCAGGCAAAGGTTGACTGCTGGCGTGGCAGGGTTTCGTTTTGAGAATTCTAGAACAGAAGGCAAGTTTTAAAGCCTGGCCAGGTGTAGCGGTGCCTGTGTGGCAAGAGAATCTCAGATTCAGCCTGAGCTGGGCCACAAAGCAAGATTCGGACTCTAAAATAAAGTAAAATAAAACAAAGCTCAGAGATCTTTAGGTCCTTGCCCTGTGTGACAGACCGGCTGGATGTGTGAAAGGGGAAGTCTGAGAGGCCATGCGCCAGAGCATGTTTTTTTTCTGTCAAGGACAGCTGTCCCTTTGGACAGCTAAGATGTGTGATGGAAGGGCTCTGTCGTCTTCTGCCCACCCAGCATCACAGCTGTCTGTCAGTCCTGCTCCCGCCCTGGCCTCCCGCAGTGGGTGGGCACGTCGGGCACCCTCCCCTTTCCCTCCTGTTTGCATCCCGGTTTCCTTGTCCTCCGGTGGTGCTGCTTGCCACAGAGCCGCCTCCTCCTTGCTGCAGACACCCTGAAGGTACCCTGTGTTTGTCCCTCTGTCCACCCCACCACCTGCCCAGCCTGTCCCCTAAGAAGCTACTTGCTCATCTCCCTCCTTAGACTTTGAGCCTCTCAGACACCCTGTGGACACCCCTCCCTGGCTCTGGAGGTGATTTCCTGCTACCTGTTCTGCCACCTGCTTCTCCTTCAGGGCCTCGCTGCCGTGCCTGGCCCTTTAAGAGCGTTCTGTTCTGGCCTGCTCTGCGGCCTGCTGCCTCTCCTGTCTCCTGCCTCACATGTCTCCCTTTCCCATCTGTCTCTTCAGATCGTGCTCAGCGTGTCCTGCCCTGCTTCCCATGCCCCTCAAGGCGTGCCTCCTACTGCCTTCCTGTCCGGGTCCCCTGCTTCTTCCTTTCCTCTTCACTGCTGGGGATGAACCCAGACCTCACACACCCTGGGCCCGTGCCCACTCTGAGTCTCCCTGCACCTCTGGCTTGTTAGGTGCTTGGCTTAGGATTGTGCTTGCTCTCTCAGAGGCTCTGAGTCCTCCTCAGAGCAGTGGTGCTGCCCGCTGTTTCCATGGTCCCAAAAGCGCAGCGTGCAGGTCGGGGCTTTCTCCGGATTTGTCGGGAACTGGGGTCTAAGCTGCAACTGTGACCCTGTTCTCACTGGGCTTTGTGCTTCTATGAGAGAGAAGCAGTGTGCTGGGTCCTTAGGTTGTCCAGGGCCTCCCCAAAGAAGGCCCCTCCTTTGAAGATGAAGTCCCATGCTTCTTTCCCTGTGAGGCGTGCGAGTTGCACAGTGTAGCAGCAGCAAGAGGTTGCCTCCAGCTGAAGACCAGACGCCTCATGGGCTTCTCCCCCTTTCCTGTTTGGATCTCATGGCCTCTCTCTAAAACTGCTGGAAGGAGAAGAGATTTGCTCAGGGTCCAGATGCACAGTCCTCCTGCCCCACCTAGCTCTTTGCCTAGTGAACAGCCAGTGAGCAGTCGCCATGTTGCCCTGTGGGGAGGTGATGGATAGCCACATACCCTCAGCCCTTCCCAGGAAGCCCTTGCCTGCCTCCAGGTACCGGACAGAATGAGTCCTTTGAACACACAGATGGCTCTGCTGAGAATCTTTTGGTCACATGGACATTTATATTTAAGCTTAATTATTCCACCCACGAGGAGAGAGAGCCTGCTGTTTCCTAGTCAGGCCCTCTGGACTCTGTGGGGTGCCTGGCAGGGTCTTGAGCAGAGTGTATCCTGAGGAGGTGGGTGGGCTCCCTGTGGGTCCGCAGAGCAGTTTACAGTGCTGACTGTCACACTGCCATCCGGCCTTTTGGGTTTGGGTTTGTTTTCATGGGTGTGAGTCTTTGCCTGGCGCATGTATGTGCACCATGGGTGTGCTTGGTACATTGTGATCAGATGTCAAGGCTCCTCTAGATCTGGAGTTACAGATGGCTGTGAGCGGCCCTGGGGTGCTGAGAATTGACCCTGGGTCCTCTGCAGTGCTCTGCAGAACCATCTCTCCAGCCCCCTCTTATCTCCTCGAACCCCATTTCTTCCCTTTACCTTAGGTTTCATCCCTGGGTCTCTTTCCATTTCTGATTCTGGTTTTCAGTTTGGTAACTAGACATGATATTGCAATCCCCGTTGTTTGATTTTCAGACGGCTTGGTGTGTGGCGAGTCCCTTTCTCCTTGCTAGGGACGTGTGGTTTAGACTGGCCTTAGATTCTTGATCTTCCCACCTCCATTTTCCGAGTGGCTGAGATTATAGGGCTGCACCACCGTGCCTACCTAGAGTTAATTTCTCCTCTCGGGGGTAAGCACATTGTCCCATAGAGGCCGTGTTACAGCTCAGCACTGGCACAGCCCGGCAGCGGAGAAAGCGGTCCGTTTCCTCCGATGGTGTCTAAGGAGCCTCTCTGGGTAGTGTGCTGTGTTTCTGATCAGGTTGAGTACTGTGCCCTGTTGCGTTCAACAGAAGCTGAGGTGACTTGGCTGACTGACTTCCTATTAAAAATGGGCCATTCTAGTCTGCTTGTGGGAGCCAGGCCTCTCCTGCCTGCACTCCTCAAGTTGTCATGTTAACTGCAGGAGGGGGCAGCTCTGGGTGCTGTAGCATTCTGTAGAGAAATGAGGCAGGATCAGATTTAACTACAACAACAGATCCTCAAACATTGCATTATGGGAGATTTCAGGCTTACACAAACACAGATTTGTAGACTGCCATGCATTCATCACCCAGTTCAAGTGTCGCTGACTTGCAGTGATTTCCTATGCTCCCTGGCACCCCAGGCAGATAGTTGAGTTACTGGGTTTCTGCAGCTTTAACCATAACCATGTGATCAGTGCAGTTAATCGACTGACTTCCTCCCTGGTGTCACCTACACCACCTCCTTGTCAGTTACCTGAAAGGGGAATGGCTAGGCTTGCTTGCCTCCTGCTTCCAGTAGAGTGCGTTTGGGTGCCTGTCCCCACTTCCCCTCCCCCCAACCCAAGCGCCCTTCCTCCTCGATTGCATCCATGCCCCTGATTTGTTAGGGAAACTGGGTCATTTGTCCTGTGTGTTTAGCCGCCACAACCTTTGCTGATTTAATTGTTCTCTTAAGCCCGGAGGCAGAGAGGGCCGAGCCTGAATACAGTAACTTAAGCACTTTCTCCATCCTCCAAAGGCCTGCTGTGGAGGTACCCGCGGGCACTCCGGGTTAAACCTGGCCTTCCGGTGACTGGGGTGCTCCGTGGCCTCAGTGGCAGGTTTCTGTGGCGGGTGTCAGGGAGTGCTTGGCAGAAGGCTGGCCCGCGGGAGGCGGGTGCTGCGGTGTCCACTTGTGCTGGCCTCTTACCTTTCCCACACTCGTTTCCCTCCAGCCCTTCGTGGGCACTTCCGCTCTAGAGGGGACACTTAGGGTAGGCTGGCGGCTGCTGCCATCGGCCTTCCTTGTTTTGAACCCGTACAGGAGTGAAAGTTGTTAAGTGTGACGTGGGGGATGCTGGCACGCGTGGAGTCTGGGGTGGAGTCTGTTCCTTTAAGGAGAATTGCGTGACCTTCCAGCTCCTGAGGAAGCGCATGCGGGGGGACTTGAGCCGAGTGGGGAGCATAGTGAGAGGTCACTCGGAAGAGGGGGGACATGAGCCGCCTGCCTGCCGCCTGCCTGTCCGGTGCCCGCAGGTGTGTGCTGCCCTGTCTTGCACCCAAGGGCTTGGATGGTTACTCAGGCCCACTTTGCTCTGTATCCTGAATGCGCGCTGAACAGATGTCTAACGAATGGGTCATCTTAGGAGGAAGGCTGTCTCTGCTTCATTTCTTCTTCTGCTAACGATTGGTTTTATCCTGTGTTGGGGATTGAACTACCTGAGCCACATCCCAGCCCTTGGTTGTGAAAAGTTGTGACAGGGCACATTGCAGCACCTTTTGCTCAGATGCGCTTGGCACTTCCACTTGGATCATGTTCCAGTGCTGATCACCGTTGATCAGCTCCAGCGTGCGCTCAGGCTGAGACTTAGCGACCGCTGAGGCTGAGAGTTGCTATTAAGTGAGTCTGTTTTCTCAGTAGCCGTTGTTCTGGGACTTCAGTCCTAACCATGAAATGTGTTTCTTTTCTCTTCTGCCTTTCTGGCCTTTGCCCATATTAAAAACCAAGGCCAGAGCTAAAAGTCACAGGTGCGTTTATTCAGAATTAATCGATGTAAGGGTAGGGTGTCGCGGGGTTCGCTCCCTGACACCGCCGCCTGCATTTTTACTCTAAAGACACTGCTTGGAATACCACTTCTCATCCTTCTACACACACACTCTGCTGAGCTAGAATCTCTGGGGTCGGGGGACAGTCTGGGGTCTTGGCATCAGGTGTCAGTGAGTCTGATACCCGCTCGAGTTGGAAAGCTGCTGGATTAGATAGACCCTTCACAGGGAGTCAGAAGCAGGTTGATTCCAGTTGTAACATTTTAAACTTAACACTTCAAAGGAATGGGTGCTTCAGCAGATTGCTCAGTTAGCCCGCCTGTACTTGGTCTGCTCTCCTGTAGGGAGCGCCGTTGTCATGCCTCGCTCTCTGGCCTTCTCCAGAGTGCTGCTCTTTTGAGTGGTCACTAAGCCCAAAGTTACATGACAAATGGGTGCTTCCCTGTCTTAATCCTGCGGGTGCCTTTATTTACTAATTTTCAGACAGATTTGTACTATATGTTAAATTCTTATGGTTGCAAAACATGCATATGACGAATTCACTTAGAAGCATTTTAACTGTATAGTTTAGGATATTGAATTCAGCCGTAGGTAAACACAGCGCACGTATCTTAACCGTCACTCCAACCTCTGTAGCCAGTGAGCGCTGACGCTCTCCTTTGCTGGACTGGAGCCCAGGCCATGAACATGCTATTCTGCCCTACCTCTGAGACCCCACCCCGACTGTGTTCTGTGTCTGTAAACCTGCCTCCTCCGTGTTCCACAGAGCATCTCTGCTCTTCCGTAACTTCCTGTCTTACTCAGCCCGGTGTTCTCAGGGTTCATCCAGGTGGGATCAAAAGTTTCTTCCTTTTCTTTTTCCTTTTGTTTGCTTGTTTGTTGGGGGGGGGTTGTTTTGCTTTTAGAAATTGGGCCTCACTAGATAGCCCTGGCTGACCTGGAACTCACAGATCTGCCTGCCTCTCCCTCCTGGGAGCTGGAGCCAAGATGTGTGCCACCATGCCAGGCAGTTCCATTCATTTTCAAGGCTGGATAATACAGTCCACTGTGTGTGTCTGTCCTTCATGGATGACAGTTTGGTTGCCTCTCCCTGTTGGCCATGAGGTGTAATGTACATGTTAACACTTCTTATTTGTGTGGCGTGTCTGTAAAGTGTGTCTGTGTGTGTGAAGTGAGAAGACAGGAGTTTATTCTCTCCTTCCACCTTGAGGCCTGCGGGGGTTGTTTTCATGTTCAAATGCCTTTACCTTCTGAGTTCCCTCCAAGCCCCTACACTGTGCCTTTTCAAATTTGCTAAGATTTATTTTTATTGTATATGTATGAGTGTTTTGCCTGCATGTATATCTGTGTATCATTTTTGTGCCTGGTGCCTGCAGAGTCCAGAGAGTGTCGGATCCCTTGGAATGGAGTTATAGGCTCTTGTGAGTCACCATTGGGTGCTGAGAGCCAAGCCCAGGTCCTCTACAAGACACCAAGTGCTCTAACCACTGAGCCATCTCTTCAGCCCCATTACTGTACATTTTTTAAGAACAATTTTTTTACTGTAATAATAACCAAAAAAAATTACATGTCTCTCCAGGAGTGTTGTTTTCTTTTGCTTTTTGTTTGGAACTTGTTTGTTGGAGGCAGGGTCTTGCTCTGTAGCTCTGTCTGACCCCAGACTCACGAGTCCCCTGCCTTGGTTTCGTAAGCACTGCAGTTAGGGCTGCGCTGCCAAGCCCGAGCCGAGCCCCAGGTGCCCTTTGCCTCGGACAGACTCAGACTTTAGTTCAGTCATTCTGAGACAGATGGGATTCACATCTCATCTCTTCTTTCCGTGGTGTTGGGGCTCCAGCCCAGGGCCTCGCCCATGTTGGCAGTGGCTTTCCCATTCAGCTAGCCCCACAGTCTGCTGTGGAAGTGGGGTGACACACAAGTATCCTTCATGATGAGAACCAGTGAGCCCAGTTTTGGGGACCAGCAGTGGCAGTGTTCCCTGAGGTTTGGTGTCAGGACTGTGTTGACTTCCTGTCTTCTCTAAGTCTGAGCGGGCTCTGCGACGCCTCAGACCGGACAGCAGTACACTGTAGGAACTTTGCCACGCCTGCGCCAGCCCCTCCTGTCCTGGCCTGCTGACTCCAGGAGGCTTTGATTCTGGTCCATGACACCAGATAATATTTCCATAGCTCATTGCATTCTTTTTTGTGGGCAAACACATGGCATTTTTAAAGCTGACAGCTGCAGTTCCCTGGAACACCAAATGCTTCTGAAGGCCACGGATTATCTTTCACACTGTAGAAAGTCGAGCAACTCTGCCAAGTGGAGCTTGACTTGAAGGACTGTGCAGAACTGTTGGAGGTGCATTTATACTCAGTCTGTTCTGTTTCAGTTTATCTTTTTTTTGGACAGGTTCTCTAACCCCCTCTCCATGTCTGGGAGAATGACCTTGAACTCCCCATAGATCCTCCCTTCTTCACCTTTCAAGTAGTCAGGTTATAGGCATGTGCCTCTATCCAAGGCTTTCTACATGCTAGGAGAGCGCTCTCCCCGCCCCTAACGGGCACCAGCTGATGCTGGGCTTTTATCTTGATAACTGAAAACCGTTCGCGGACACACAGAGATCTGCTTTTCCAGCTCGTGGCCAGGCATTGTCAGAGCAGCGCTTTGCTCTGTTTGTTTTCATGAGCAGCAGATAATGCTGTTTTAATAGTTGAAAGCAAACTCTTAGCGTGCAGCCCATGTGTGGGAGCCAAGTGTGGCACACGCTACTTGCAGGCCTGTGCTGCGGACCAGGGTGTAGATGGAGGGAGGTGGTGTGAGGAGCAGCCTGCAGCCTGTGTAGCAGAGAGAGCGGCTGGGCGGGAGATAGCTGGACCTGAGGGTCTGTGTCCCGGATAGACCGGCTTCGGCCGGCTGTCACAGCTAGCTGAACATGTGTTGTTACTTTGGGGTTTGCCCTGCGTGAGGGGCCTCTGCTCCCCAGTTTCCTCGCGTGCTTGTTTCTGATGCAGGGTCCGGCCACGCTGGCCAGCCTGGCTCACACCTCAGCCTGTGTGCTGGTGCCGCTAATCTGGCAGCCTCTGCTTTGCTCGTACCGTTTAAATAACAGTATAATAAAAGCTACGGGTGAGCACTTGGGATCCAGGGAATGTTTCTCCTTTAAAAGGGCTCCTTAGCTGGGAGTGAGGGTGACATGCACCTGTAATCTCAGCACCCGGCCTGTGGAGCGTGAAGATGCGAAGTTTGAAGCCATGCTGGGGACATAAGGCCGGCAGTCAGTCAGCAACTAATGGAGGGTCTGTACATGCCCCGGGCGCAGACCCGTTGCTTTACTCTCGGGCATCCTCATCGGCCAGATCCTTAAATTGGGTTTTATTTGACTCCACCCAGTGGTTGACGGTTGCGAAGGGAGGGACACATCCTTGTATTAACCTGTCTGTGTCCAGATGGCTAGTTTGTGGCCTGAGGAGTCTTTGACACGTACAGTGGCCCTTCTGTGTGGCACTTGCGTGCCGTGGTCCTCTGAGGTTGCTGGACTGGGACATTGTCCTCGCATGGAATAGCCCGGCTGGCCTCCATCTTGTGATCTTCCTGCCTTGCTTCCCGCGTGCTGGACTTACAGGTGTGAGGCCCCACACATGGCTCGAAAGTTTAGAGCTTTAGAGAAACTTAGAGAATGTTGATCATGTAGCAGCAAGGCAAAGGAGGGCCTTGTGCCACAGGGTGGGAAGTGGCTCTGAGGCAGCCCGATACACCGCCTTCTGGAACCTGGTAATTATCTGGAGAGTTGACGCAGCCCACCGCCTCGTGCCAGTTCTCAAGTGTGCAGTGTGCAGCAGAGCCGTCTCCACAGGCTGTCTGATGAGTCCATCCGGCTTGGCCTGGAGACCAGCCCAGCCTCCGATGTGGCTGACAGGGAGCCTGCTGCTGAAGCAGCTCCTGCAAAGCAAAGAGCAGAGGTCCAGGAACAGAAGCTAGCATCAACGCATGCTGTGCCCGTTATTGCTCAGACTGTTCAAGTGAGTAGGGTTTAAACTGCCTGCCCAGGGACTGCCCCTGACCTGGTGTGGGCTGATTGTGTGCTGCAAACTCATGCACACAATCCTTCAGCCCTTTAGTCAGTGGGCGGCGCTCAGTTGCCCAGGGGCCAGTTTGCAGTTTTGCTTTAGGAGACTTGGCTCACCTGTGCCTGTATGCCAGGCAGCCCTTCCCTCTTCCAGTGCCCTCCCTGCTGTTCCATGGCCCTCCTGCTCTCAGTCAGCGCCATTCAGGCTCTAATATGCCCTGCCACATTGCGCCCGCTAAGTGATACACATGACGGGGGAGCCATCTTGCTGTGGCGTCAGGACTGCCCAGAAGGCTTTTGTCTTGAAAACGGCAGTGTGCTCCCCGGCGCTGTGGGAACCCAGGCTGATGCTGACACTTACTCAGGCCACCACAGTGCCAGTTCCTGACGTGAGTCTGGGTTGTGTTTCTTCATTGTGTAGGGAGTGTCGGTACCATTAGCAACAGGCCTGCTTCAGGGTGGCCTGTAGCAGCAGAACATTCCAGAGAGCGCCCCAAACTCAGAGGCCCGTCTGTGCGTTAGGAAAATCTCTTTCTGTCATCTTCACCTTCGGGGCTGTGTTTTGTCCTTCAGCAACAGTGGAGTGTGTGAGCTCAGCCGCCCTTGCCTTTCCTGTGTTCATGTTTTGGTCTTGCTGGTTTTTCTCCTTGTGACAGAGGGGGCGGGGCCAGGGTGCTGATGTTTATGCCTAGCTTCCTTTTTTATGGTTGGTGAATTACAGATTAAAGTCACTGGTTTCCAACAAAGCCTTGTGAGTTTTACATCTTCCATTTTTAGGGTCTTAGGGAGATCACTGCCATGTTAATTTGGTGAACACACGCTTCTGTATGGTGCATGTTCAGAAAACTACTAAATGAAATCTTTAGTCTGGCCAGGCCCAGTGTTCAGGCCTGAAATTTCAGCTACTCTGGAGGCTGAGACGGGAGGTTCACAAACTCCAAGCCGTCATAGGACGCTGAAGGAGACTTGGTTTCAAAATAAACAACAGGAAAGGATCTGGGATACGGTGTGGCGGTGAAGTGCGTAGGGAGCTTGTCTTACATGCAGTGCCTCGGGAGGGATCCCCAAAGCAGAGCCTCAGACTTGGAAAGGCTCTCCTTGCTCTGCAGAGCTCAGCTGGCCCCTGGCGGTGTGCCCCTGCCTGTACTGCCCACTGCTCCCTCTCTGGGGAGGACAGGGTGCTGTCATAGCGTGTTGTGCTTGTCCTGGGTCAGGGTAGGAAACACTCGGCCTTTCCTTAGTCTTTCAGCAGTGCTTTGAGTTGAGAAAGATGAAAGGACAGCTCAGTGAGCAGCCACCTTCCCCAGACACTGCAGGGCGTGTGTGTGTGTGCGTGTGCATGTGTGTGTGAGCAACCACCTTCCCCGGACACTGCAGGGCATGTGTGTGTGTGCGTGTGCATGTGTGTGTGAGCAGCCACCTTCCCCGGACACTGCAGGGCGTGTGTGTGTGTGCGTGTGCATGTGTGTGTGAGCAGCCACCTTCCCCGGACACTGCAGGGCGTGTGTGTGTGTGCGTGTGCATGTGTGTGTGAGCAGCCACCTTCCCCAGACACTGCAGGGCGTGTGTGTGTGTGCGTGTGCATGTGTGTGTGAGCAGCCACCTTCCCCGGACACTGCAGGGCGTGTGTGTGTGTGCGTGTGCATGTGTGTGTGAGCAGCCACCTTCCCCGGACACTGCAGGGCGTGTGTGTGTGTGCGTGTGCATGTGTGTGTGAGCAGCCACCTTCCCCGGACACTGCAGGGCGTGTGTGTGTGTGCGTGTGCATGTGTGTGTGAGCAGCCACCTTCCCCGGACACTGCAGGGCGTGTGTGTGTGTGCGTGTGCATGTGTGTGTGAGCAGCCACCTTCCCCGGACACTGCAGGGCATGTGTGTGTGTGCTTGTGCATGTGTGTGTGAGCAGCCACCTTCCCCGGACACTGCAGGGTGTGTGTGTGTGTGTGTATGTGTGGGCAAACCTGATATCAAGTCTTCCTCCTGTGGTCTGAAATGGTGTCTTCCTGTCCTGGGGAGGACAGAGCAGGGTCCAAATCCTAGAAAACTCACTGCACTTCCTTACTTTAAAATGAAAAGGAGCAGGCACCCCACAACCCCAGCATGTGAGAGGGGAGGGCACCCCCACAACCCCAGCATGGGAGGCAGAGGCAGGAGACTCAGGGCGAGGTCATCTCTACGGTAAGCAGGTTTGAGGTTAGAGGCTTGGGTTACGTGAGGAAATATAAAATATAACTGAAAGAGGGAAGAGCACTCGTTCTTAGGGAGAGTGCACCCGGGCAAGTGTTCATCTCTGGGGCTGACTGGGGCGCATGCGGGGTAGGCCTGTGAACACAGGCAGCCTCCTCTCGCTCTCCCTGTGTGCAGGTCCTTGTCTTATAGACACGGAGCTCTGAGGCTCTGCTCAGGCTTGTCTGTGTCTCTGAGCGCTGACATTGGCTGGGTTTCACCTTTGGTGAAGGTGGCCTTTTACACACAGAGACTTTCTTTCTGTTTGTTGTATGTGCGTTTCACCTGCGTGTGTCAGTGTAAGCTGACCACATGCATACAAGTAGCTTTTTTTAAGAGCAGCTTTAGATTTAAAGAAAATTAAGCAGATGGGCTCTAGAGCTTTCGTGGGGCTGCCCTCCGCGCCCTCCACCTCATGGGAGAGGGGAGCTGGTGACAACAGTTGCTCAGATCACAGTTTCCCCAGGCCTCCGCTGTGTGCCTGGGGCCTGATGCAGGCTTGCTGTCATGGATCTGCCACTGCAAACCATACTAGTTAAGTCTGAGATAGAAACATTTCCCTCTTCAACACAGGGTTATTACTCTTTGAAATGTTAAGTAACCCAATGAATGGTATGCACCCCACCTTGACTTGAGCATTTTGTCTTAAGGTAACAAGGGTGCTGGGAGCCCTGAAATAGGGTTCATGTAGCTCCGAGTAGCCAGAGATGATAACCCAGAGAAGCCAGTCAGAAATGTCAGAATGACTGTCTTAAACATGTGTGGGGTGTGGTGTCTCCAGGCTGTTGTCAGTCCTGAGCTGTTCAGACAGTAGCAGACTCTTAAATGAGGACAATCCTGAGTTTTCTAATTAAAATTAAAAAGCAGAAGATGCTAGGGGGGTGGGGCTGGATCTTGAGGAGAGGGGAGATGGGGGGTTGGGAGGAGTGGGGGGTGGTGAGCATGGGGGTTGAGATGTATTATACAAGAGAAGAAAAAAATGCAGAAGGTGCAGCTAACAAGCGTGCTTGGCCGTATTTGAATTTATGTGAAGACTCAGTAGCTCCCTTCAATCTGTTGCTGTTAGGAACATTTCTTGGTGGTCTTGCCTGTAACAGGGCTCCAAACCTAAGTAGGCCTTCAGACCTTAACACAGCTGACTCCATGATGGAAGTGCCATTCAGGCTGTAAAACTCAGCACATAGACAGCTCCACCTGCCAAAACAAAAGCACATACCTAATCTAGCGAAGTCCATATATTCTGGGAACCTTGCTTTTCGGCTTCTGTAGTTCTGCTTCTGGCTAACTGTTCTAGTTAACTGAAGCATGTCAACCCAGGACAAGGTTTTTGTGTTAAAAGCTCATCCTGAGAAGGCTCGGGGCTACGCTGGGATCCCGAACCCCCAGTGTTGTCGGCGTCTGGCTGATAAAGACTTTCTGTTGCCTTAACCCCATCTCTGAGCAGCCTTCTCTGGTGAATACCCCACAGCAAAAAAGTTAATGTGTATGTGTGATTGCCTACATGGATGTATCCGTGTACCGTGTGCATGCCTGGTGCCGGCAGAGGCCAGAAGCGCGTATCAGACGGTTGTGAGCTGCCATGTTAGTGCCAGGAACCGAACTCAGGTCCTCGAAAGAGCTTCTCGTCATGGAGCTGCCTCTCCGGCCCTCTTGCCAGGAAATTCTTGAGTTTCTGAATGTGAGAGCAGCCTGCTTGGCATGTCTGTCACCCCAGTCATAACCATGGTTCTGCTGATCTGGCTGGCTGGTCAGGAGTCCCCCCCACCGCTCCGTATTGAAGAGTGCGATCTTCCTGGAACGGAGGGGGGACCAGGCTTTAGTCAGCGTGAGTTGCTGTGCTCCCTGCTAGAACATCCAAACAAGTATTTCAAGATAAAATACTCCAGGTGCCTTTTTTAAATCAAGGCTTTAGGTGTGAGTTAGGCAGTCTGTGTTAGGTTTAGCAAGAAGCCGCAGAGGTGGTGTGGAGCAGTCTCCTCCATGTAAGTCACCTAAAGCAGAGCTGAGTGGTGCCTGTCCCCAGAGCCCAGGAAGGGTAGGGGACCAGTCCTGCTTGCATTGACAGTCAGTCAGTTTCTCTCTCTTTCCCTCCTTCTCTCTCTCTCTCTCTCTCTCTCTCTCTCCTGCCCTCTTTCTCTCTCTCTTACATGCGTGTACATGAAGGAAACCTGCTGATTCCCCCCACTATTCCCTTGGTGCTATGCCTGCTGCCGCTGGCCCGCTGCCGCTGTGCCTGCTGTGCCCGCTGCCGCTCCTCCACCTGCTGAGTGTTTGGCGGTGCAGACACGGGCATCCCGCGTGTGAAATGCTCTTCAAGGTGGCTGCGCTGTACTGAGTACCGGGCCTTGAGATGGTTGTCGGCCCCTCCCTCCCAGTCAGACCATCCGAGCAGCACTGACCTGAGCTATTCTGAGAGGCAGGACAGGCCTTCCCTGCTGTGTGGAAGGGAGACTCCTGGATGCTGCTGCGCCAGTGCAGATCCCGGACCCCACGGTGACTCAGTGTGCCCTTCCCAGTAGAACACAGGTGGATTTTAGAGGAAGCGTAGTTACTTTTCCCTTTCCTGTGATCAGCATGCATCATGTTCAGAACCCTTGGGGTAAAGGAGCACACACGTGACAGATTCTGACTCGCTGATGTGGGATGTCCCCGTTCTCAGTGTCTGCTGGCTCCTTTCCCTTGAGCACCATGCGCACGCTGGGGGTGGAGCCTTCACTGAAGGTCAGCTGGTTTATGGTTTATAAGATAGGGTGTTCCAGGTCAGAGGGAGGGTGGAGACCTGTGGTTCCCACCCGTTCTTTTGGTGGGTTCATGGTCCAATCATTCATAGTCTCTCCCTCTCTCTCTCTGCCTCTCTCCTTTTCTCTCTCCATCTCCCTCTCTTTCCCCCCCCTCACATGTACCCTAGGTTAGCCTTGAACACACTGTGTAGCTGAGGATGACTCAAACTTCTGATCCTCCTGCCTCCACCTCCTGAGTGCTGACGAGCGTGGCCACCACACTTGATAATGCTGTGCTAGCGCTGGAACCCAGAGCTCTGTGGGTCCCGGGCACCCACTCTGCCACTGGAACCACACTCTGGCTGGCGTCCACAGTGGTTTTCAGCGGAGCTGGGCTGGTGGGGCACTGGGAAGCCGGTGTGTGTCCTACCCTGGGTCCTGCAGCCTTGTGGGTCGAGGATAGGACTTTCCTGAACTAAATCACCTGGAGGGCGCATTTGTCAGCAGCAGGGTCTTTGGGTTTCTCTAAGTCGTCTATGTTTAAACTCTAGCTGTGATTAATTTAGAGGAAATGGCTTGGTGTCTGTCGGGTTTTCCCTGCGTGTCTTAGTTTCAGACTAGGACTGCTGATGGAGGGGGGGCACTGCAGACACCTGGCTGACTTCCATGCTTGTTTTTGGTTGAGTTGAGCCTGGAAATGGCTACTCTGACTGGGCTGTGTGTGAGGTGTGCTGTAACTAATTAGGTTATAACTTTTAAAGGGGCTCAGGTTTTAGAATTTTGTCTCTTTAAATGTATTATTAAGTATGAACAAATGTTAGCACGGGCTCAGCAGGCTATGGCAAAATGATCATGAGTTTGGGGCAAGCCTGGGCTACATGGTGACACACCTTCTCAAAAACAAAAACAAAACAACAAAGAAAAGCACTCAGAGCAGCCTGTGACTTGGAACTTTAGTTTGTTAGTATTGAGCAGAGGTCCTCCCTCCTCCCTCCCTCCTCCCTCCCTCCTTCCCTCCCTCCCTTCCTTCCTTTTTCTTCAGACAGGGTCTTTTTGTGTAGTTCTGGCTGGTCCAGAGTTCTCTATGTAGACTAGACAGACTAACTTCAAACTCACAGAGATCCTCCTGCTTCTGTCTCCCGAGTTGCAGCAGGTAGCTACTGTGCTTTCTTACCTTCTAGTTAGGAAAGAGGAAGGATAGGTAGGTAGGTAGGTAGGTAGATGGGAAGAAAGGAAATCTTGACTGCCCTTGTAGCAGCCTTGAAAGAGAGAAAAGAAGAAACATTCACAGCCCTTTTTGGCTGTCTGAAGCTTGGAGAGAAGGAGCTAATAGATAGCTGAGTAGCATCCAACGTATGAACCCGCCAACTGCCACCCCCCACCACCCCCCACTCCCCCGGCCCCGCTCTCCTTTATATTCTGAGCAGAGTTCCCAACAGTCCAATGGATACACAATCATAAGGAGGCTGCCCGTGACCCAAGCCTTCTCCAAAGTGGCTGCTGCACGTGGTTCCATGTTGATGACCTTTTCTCTGAGGCCTTTTACTGGGCCATCTCTTCTCCTCTCTGGTCTGTAGGAATTTACTAAATGAGAAACTCCTCCAGTTCCTTCAGAGGGCTAATCAGCTGTTTGTTTTTGTTTTGTTTTTTAATATAGTCACGCTTTTTGGATCAGTGGTCAGGATATTCAGGAGATCTCCCAGGCTCAAATCTAATCTCTATCAGTTTTGTTGGTACCCACAACTTCTCATTTCCACCTGAAATATAAGCATGACCCCAGACCCAGTGCAGTGTATGTCCTGATTTCCATTCAGATGTTAATAGTCTTTATAATATACGGGTTGATTCAACTCTGCAATTCTTTCTGTTGTCCAAGGTCTCTCAGCCGCTGTTGTTCCTGTCTCATTAACATTCAGACAATTTAAAGTCAGTAGCGCACTATGTAGTCTATCTCTGGGAGTCTTTGTTGTTCCTTTTTGTCTTGCAAACATTTCCTTTAATGTTCAATTCTTTCTATAACTGTTTGTTCTGTAGGATTGTGTGGTATACCGGCAATATGTTTTATGCCATAATACGCAAAACCTTTTTTCATTTTACTGGAGACATATGCAGGGGCATAATCAGTCTTGATTTGTAAAGGTATTTCCATAATAGCCATTACTTCCAGTAAATGTGTAATTATAGAATCAGCCTTTTCAGAACCCAAAGCATTGAAATTCTGAATGAGTATCAATAGTATGGTCTACAAACTTTAGTGTCCCAAATTCTGCAGCATGGAACACATCCATCTGCCAAATACCCCATCTTTTAGTACCTTAGGGTTACTTCCAGTGAGCAACAGGGCTTGGTTATACTAGGAACACGTTGGACAATTTTTTATAATTTTCTTGGCTTGTTGCCAAGTAATGGAGACGTTCCTTTTTAAACTTTTGCTGTTTACGTGGTTGAGGCTTCTAACACATTTCCTAGTAATAGCTGATTGAGCTCATCGTTAGCATATGCCAGTGGTCCTGGCAACTCTGTGTGAGATCTAATACGAGTAATGTATAATGGACAGTTTCTGTCTTGAGTTGCTTGTTGCAGTTGCATAATTAATGATGTTAATTCTGAATTATCAGGAATGAATTCAGCAGTTTCTATATGCAAAACAATCTTTTCTGCATACTGAGAATCAGTGGTGACAGTGAGAGGCTCAGGACAGTCTAACAGTACCCTGAGAACAGCACACAACTCCGATTTTTTAACTGAAGCATATGGGCTTTGACTGACTTACTTTTTCTGACTTGTAGTCTGCCGTTCCTGATTTATTTGCATCAGTATAAAATATAGGTTCTCCAGAACTAAGTTTTGCTTTTACTGTATGAGGGAGTATCTAGTTAGTTCTCTTGATAAACTGAATTCACTTGCTTTTAGGATATGTTATTAATTTCTCCCAAGTAATTGCTACCAGCCCTTTGCCAGTCTTCACTGATTGCCCATAATGACATACTCTCAGCACTAGTGTAAGGCACCACTGTTTCTGCTGGATCTGTTCCTGACAGCTGACAGAGTCTTACTCTTCTTTTTATGATTAAATCAGCAACTTTTCTGTACAAGTCTTTAATTTTTTACTCTGCTTATGTGACATAAATATCCATTCTAAAATATTATCTTCTCTCTGTATAAGAACCCCAGTGGGGGTGTTTTGGGTGAATGATGACCAAAATACAATTCAGGTGAGGATCTATGCGATCCACACATGCATCGTGTGTCTCTTTTCTGCCAGCGTTAACTCTTGCTCTGCTGCAGTGGTTAAGTGTCTTGGACTATCTAGGATTCTCTTTGTATTTGTAATGTTTGAAATAAACTGCTTAACTCCTGTGTAGTTAATCCAACTGTGAGTCTTACCCAATTGATATCTCCCAATAATTTTTGGAAATCATTACGAGTTCGCAGATGATCTCTTCTGATCTGTATCTTTTGTAGCTGAGTTTTTTATCGACTCATCTTTTTGCCTAGATAGTTAATAGAATCTTTTCTCTGTATTTTTTCACGAGCAGTTTGTAACCCCCAACAGGATGAAAGCTTTTTGTTTCATCAAATATTTTTTCTAAAATATCTGTATCAGAATCCGCCAACAAAATGTCATCCATATAATGGTGAATAATAGATTGGGAAATTGTTTTCAAATTAGTCCTAATGGTTGCTGAACAAAATAATGACATAAAGTTGAACTATTTAACATTCCCTGGGGAGGGACTTTCCACTGATACATATTGACAGGTTGAACTTTGTTAGAGGTAGGCACCGTGAAAGCAAATTTTTCCTAATCCTGCTCTTGCAAGGGGATAGTTAAAAAATAGTCTTTTAAATCAAGCACTATCAAATGCTTAGATAATAAAGAAGGTAAAGGAATTCCAGGCTTTAGTGGACCCATGGGCTGAATCACCTTGTCCACAGTCCTCAAATCAGTTAACATTCTCCATTTTCCAGATCTCTTCTTTATAACGCATACAGGAGAGTTCCATGGGCTGGTAGACTTTCTATATGCTGCCTTTAACTGCCCCTCTAACAGCTGTTCGAGCACCTGTAATTTCTCTTTGGTTAAGGGCCACTGCTCTACCCACACAGGCTTGTCAGTTAACCGTTTTAAGGGCAGGGCAGTTGGTATAGTTTTGGCAGTTGTGCCCTTTATAAATTTGGAAACTCAATACCTGTTGTTTCTGGCTTTTAGACAACCAGTACAACCTGTGCATACTCCTCATTAAGAGAATCTTCCCTTTGAGACCTTGTTTTATGTGCTGTTTCTGGGATAGGAGGGATATTAACCCTTTGTTAATATGATGTTAATGAGCTCAGTGTTCCCCATTGTTGCAATAAATCTCTTCCCCATAAATGTACAGCTATGTCAGCCACATAAGGCCTTCACTTTCCTTTTGCCCTTCTGGTCTCAAACATTTAACGCATTTTGTACTTTGCTCTATGTGGGTTAATTTTCCAGTTCTATAAACTGTATGGGTGCCTCCTGAGGGCCAATTTGAACCTCATGACTCTTGGGAAATTATCGTTACATCTGCACGATGCCCCCCAGCCCTTCTATTTCAATGCCATTGTATTAACAAATTATTATGTCGGGGAATATATAAATAAAGACACATGAGACATGTTTCAGTACAAGCCAGACAGACCCGAGCAGAGCTTAAAACATCACCATCTTCATGTTATCAGCTGCTAGCTCCGACTCCTCTGCAAGTCCTGGCAGTTTGTTATCTAAAAGCTCTGGCTAGCTCTCTCTCAGCAGTCCATTTGCATGATCAAGGAGATACAGTAGTTTACTCCCCATCTATAGTGGGGTGCCAGCAACAGAAAGGGCTAGGCCCCACCCATCTGAGTTACGTCCATCATTGTGTATGGGGGGGGGTGCAGATCAGTAGGGGAGACGAGGCCGTGCCTGCTGTCGTCTCCAGTCCGCTGGAGCATCCCAGTGACTTCTTTATCAGCAGCTCTTTTTACTTGAAGTTAAAAGGGAGTAATTCTTATGTACATGATAAGGGTTATATTGGGGTTACATTTATTCCCCCAGCTCTATTCTGCTGTTCCGTACTCCTTGCTGCTTCCCTCCACCAGGTTAACGGCTGTAGCTGAGGACCCGCCTCTGGTATAGCGGCTACTAACCTTTGCAGTCCCCCGGGCCCATCCAGTGCAGCAGTGTCCAGGTGCCACGCCTCTCTACATGGCGGGAGGGCGCGCCATACGGCACCACAGCTCCCTCAGGCTCCTGAAATCAGCCATTCCTATCAGACGCCATCGTGCCTCACTATAACCGTGGGGTACCCTGCCGTCCGGAACAGGCTGGACAGCTGCTGGAAATGCTGAAGATGATCTCGTGACCCCAGGCTGCCTTTCCTCAACCTCAGGTGGTGCTGAGGGTTCACAGGAAGACACCTCTCTTGGGAAGGGCCACCTTATCTGAGCATTCTCCTGCAGACTCTTATTCTCCTGAGAGAACCGTCCTGTACAATCCCCTCCGTTTTAAATGGAGCCAGTTGTGCGCCCAGTTCCTCAGTCTTCCATTTCTCCACCCTTCTAATCCCCCATAGTTCATCTAGTAACACTAGCAGATTCTTTTTCACAATTCCCTTTTTCGAAGAGAAAGAAACAACGGGGCCCTTTGATTCTCCCTTTGCTCTGATTTTCCTGTCTTGGCCCCTTCCGATTCCCTCCACAAATCTAGTTGCATAGCCACTTCCTTAACCTTTTTTGAAAAGAAATAGAAGCAAAAGGGGGGAAAGGAAAAGAAATCCCTACCGGGAGCAAAGTGGGATCTATCGCCGTGGTCGCAGCCACACAGATACGTGCCGGCCTCTTGAACAAGCACCCGCCCTTCTTCCTCTGCCTTCCCTCTGCCACATCTCCCTCCCGTTGTCCTCCTTTGCCCTGTGTCCATCTCCCTCGATTGGACGCCACTTGTAGCAGTTAGCTACTGTTTTTTTACCCTCTAGCTCAGGAAAGAGAAAGGAAGGATAGAAAGAAAGGAAGAAATCTTCGCTGCCCTTGTAGCAGCCTTGAGAGAAAGAGGAAAAGGAAGAAATGTTCACAGCCCTTTTTGACTGTCTTTAGCTTAAATTGAGAGAGGGCTGAGAGCTGAACTAGCATCGAGCAAACCAACCCACCAACTGCCAATTGCCACCCCGCCACCCCCACCCCCGCTCTCCTTTATATTCTAAGCAAAGCTCCCAGAAGTCCAAGCAGCATGCAATCATAAGGAAAGCTACACATGGCAAAAAACTTCTTCAAAGCGCCCTGCTGTACAAGTACCGGGATTAAAGGTGTGAGCCACCAAGTCTGGCAAGAGGTAGGGTTTCTAGTGGCCTTCTGTGGAAGAACACACAAGTCCACAGACGAAGAACTGTGATCTAAAGGAGTTTTCCCTGGGGAGCTGTCGGGATCAAGCCTTCCACGTCCATAGGCCTTCACCCCTCCTGGGTGGGCAAGAGCTCTACCCCGAGCCGCCGCAGCCCAAGCTCAGGAGTTGCAGCAGCAGGCCGGCCGGGGCATCTGAAGCCTTTGTGGTCCCTCCCAGGAGAGGGTGTGTGGGATCTGAAAGGCTTCTCTGGAGTTGGCCTGGGCGATGCTCTCATGCTCTTCTTCCCTGGGTGACTCCCCCAGCTGTCCTCTGCGGGGCTCTCTGCAGACACGCCTCCTCATAACACAGCCTTAGCCAGCTCTGCGGGAGAATGTGCGTCCTGTAGCGAAGCTTTTGTGTTACTGTTGCCTGGGTCTTCATGTCTTAGCTAAGGACCTCACAGTCCCGTGTCTTCCCCCACACCCTCCTGTGTGGCGCACCTGTGGAGGTGGGGGGCAGTTCTCAGGAAGTTGGTTCTCTCCTGGTGCCTTGTGGAGTTTGGGGATAAACTCACATCATCAGGCCTGCATAATAGTCCCTCTCCCCATGAGCCATCTTGAGGACCCTGGGTCCTTTTATTTGTTTTTGAGGCAGTGTCTCCAGTGAGCCAGCCCCTGCCTCTGTGTGGTGAATCATGCCTGGTCTGGATGTGTTGAATGGTTCTTTTTTGGAGGCACTGGGTAGGTTATGGTTACGGTATAGTTTATTTACTGACTGCTCCCCCCACCCTGTGTCTGATAATCAATTTGTTGGTAATAGCTAGTGCCCCAGAACATCTCGACTGCCCAGAAAACAAACGGCTCGGTTTGTTAGCTGAGTGTGAACACGGTTCAGTTGGGGCGGGGGCTGTTCTTTAAACAGAATGTCTTTTAAATAAGTTTCCTGGCGCTGTGCAGTACTCAGCCTATTAATTCAGAGGCAATCCGCCTTCACTGAACACGGTTTTCTTTAGCACAGTACTAGCTTTTGATATGTCAACTCCGCATCCAGACGTTGCTTAAGAACTGAAAGCTCCGTTGCCACCTCCTGAGCTGCAGGCTCAGAACCCCCTGAAAGGGAGGGCGTGGAAGGGAGGGCCGGTGTGGAGGTGGGAGGCGGTTACCCCGAGGCGGCCTCCCTGTGGGTGGTGGGTTGATGAGGCCGGCTGCTGTTGCATTGCTCAGACAATGCTGCTCTAAACACAAAGTGTGCGAACGGTCACAATGGCTTTCTCTGTCAAAGGGAATGAATGTGAGAGCTCATTTCTGCTCTCTGAAGAAGTGACTTGTGCTGGTTCGTTTTGTTCAGCCTTCCTTGGCTTCCATGCTGGTGAGTGCTGGGTGTGCTAAGAAGCTGGATAATGCTAGAGACTTTGGGGGGACCGGGAGGGCTTTGTGGGGTTGCTGCTGCCCCTCTGGCTCTCAGGTGCAGAGCAGAACTTCAGCTTGAGCAGTGCGCATGAGCTCTCTGCTTCCCTGCAGCCTGTGAGCTGGAACCTTGAGAGAGGGACCTGCGTGCCCTGCGCCGGGCTGCAGCCCTGACAGACAAGCCGTACTGAGCACACGCATGCCACCGAGCTCTGCCCTGGCCCTGGTTTCAGGTTTTGCTGTTTGATTTGAGACACTGTTGAACCCGGGGCCTCAAAAGCCGCAGAGGTGCTGTCCTGTGTGGACCCTCAGCCCTGTTTTTACTTTTTATTTTGAGTTAGAGTCTAAGTTGCCCAGCCGACCTTGAGCTTGTGATCCTCCTGCCTCAGCCTCCTGAGTCCCGGGCCTTACATACCAGGCAGGCTCCTGGCTTCTAATCCATGCCAGTGTGTTACACTTTCTTTTCCTTTGAATGCTTTCTCCGCCTTTTGGGAATTCCCGCTGGTAGCCGGGCTGTGTCCTGTCTTACTGGCGGGGTAGGGACGTCCGAGCTCAAGCTGTGTATGTATCGTGCACTTCACCACTGCAGGACGGGTTTTCTGAGAGGCCGCACCCAGCCAGGCCTCTTCTGCCTCGGTTGTACCTGGGTGCCCTGCTCTGCTGTCTGCCATTACTCCAGGGCAAGAGCTAAGCCCCCCTTAGTCCCTCCTCTGCCTCTGTGGACTCCAGCCTTTCAGACATGTCTGTTTCTGTTGTCTTTACGACACTGACTTTTTTTTCTTTTTTATGTTTTAATTTTATGTGTCTTAGTGTTTTTCCTGCATATTCGTCTGCGTACCACATGTGTGCAGTGGCTGAGGAGGTCAGAGAGGGTATTGGGTCCCCTGGAACTGGAGTTAGAGATGGTTGCGAGCTGCCATGTGGGTGCTGGGAACCAAAAGCAGGCCTCTGCAAGAGCAGCCAACTCCAGCCACAGACCCATCTCCCTGGCCCCACGTTTTTCCTCTTAGCTCTGGCTCTGAAAGCGCTCAGACCATTTAATGGTTGTTTCGAGGCCTGCCTGGGTCCTGCAGACTACGGCCGCGTCCTGTGGCTGCTTCTTGGCCCTCCCATTGGATGGAGGAAGGGAAACTAGTAAGTTTTAATAGACTGGTTTGCTCCTGGCTTCAGAGCTGCTCATCTGCTCGCCAGGCAACTGCCTGTCAGCTTCCAGAGACTGACCACCAGTCACACACCAGCCTTGCAGGCCTTTCCCGGGCCCTCTCGGAACCTAGCTTCCAGTGCTGACAGTGTACAGGACTCGCTGGGCGCAGTGAGCGAGGAACAGGCTCCATTCGTTGGTTTGTTTAGGAAACTTTTATTCCATAATGTAAGAAATGTTTATCAACAAAGACCGTCTTCCAGGCATTGAGGTTCTTATTTTCCTGGGAAGGAAAGAGAAGGTTGGTCCCTGCCCTGTGGTTGGGACTGTCCAGTGACAGGATGGGAAAGAGCAGGGAGGGGGGAGGGGAGGAACTCGGAAGCTCTGTACTCACGGGCTCTGAAGAGGGAGGCTCCGGACTCTAGCCTGTCCTGAGCCTGGGTGACAGAGTGTCACCTGGCTAGTCACCTCGAGGCACAGGGAAGGGCTCTGGCGCGTGGGACTGCACAGACAGGCGACTCCCTTGGGAGTTCCCGGCTCTGCTGTGTAGGGTCCACTCAGCTCCAAGAAGGTAACGGGAAGGCCTGGCGTGGTGGCGCACGCCCTTGATCCCAGCACGGGAGGCAGAGGCAGGTGGATCTCTGTGTCCTACCACGTAGACGGGCCCTGTCTGAACCCCTGCCCCGCCCCCAAGAGAAGACAGTATGTTTTAAGGTGGCTACTGTAGGTATTCTGCTGCTTCTTGGTTCTGATTCCAGGTTCCTAGTACACTCTTTCTTAAGAAGAGCTGGAGTCAGGAGCACTTGTGTCTTTGATTTCTCTAATGCAGTGCTTTCAGCATTGCGGGAGCGGGGAGTGGCGGTTCCGCCCTGGAATCACATGAGTGTAGGGTCTCCTGAGGCTTGCTGTGGAGAGACCTGAGCAGGTAAATGGACTTCCCACACGTGGTTGTGGTGAGGTGCTCAGAGACACATGTGTGACACGTGACATTCTGGCAGTCGTGGAGTTCAGGGTGTTTTTGCGTGGAGGAGAGGAGGAGGCCCATGTGAGGGTAAACCTGTGCGCACCCGCAGTGCCTCGTGCTGGCGGCCTCCCTGCACGCTATCCTCACATGACTCAGGCTCCCTCGGTCCTGAAAATGGGACTCTCTTGCTCCTGGCATTTCCTCCTGCCATTCCCCACCAGGAGGAGGAGGGCAGGGCTGCCCTGGCCCCAAGGAAGATAAGGACCTAAGCTCTGGCTGTTTCCCTCCACTTCCCTGACCTTGAGATACAGCAGCAGTTCCCAGTCCCAGAAGGATGCGCTATTTCACAGCTGACCATAAGCAGAGCTCCCTGGGGCCTGGGCCTGCCTGTGTCTGCACACCACTCCCCCCAGCACCTTCAGTATGCAGCACCTGTGCGTCCTGGACCCTGTGTGTGTGGTGGGCACTCCTGCCTGCTCTTCCCGCCTGTAGCTGCCTAGCATGGGCCTCCTAACCACACTTCAGATGGGGATGGCCTACAGGTTCACAAACAGCAAACGCCATGATGCAGGAGAGCTGGCACTGAGTCCTAGCCACAGCCCAGGGGAGGGGGCAGCCTTGTCTACCCACAGCCCAGGGGAAGGGGCAGCCTTGTCTACCCACAGGCGGGGGTGGGGGGGCAGCCTTGTCCACCCACAGGCCGGGGGAGGGGGCAGCCTTGTCCACCATGGGCTGGGCTGTGCCTGTTTTCAGGAAATATGTTTTCTTACCATTGTCACAAGCTTTCTCCTTAAGTCTACTTTTGGTTATTTAAGATGAGACATTGCCACTCAACCCCTCTCTCAATTTTTAGTTCAACCCTACAGAGGGGTGGCACCTGCCAATCCTGTGTGTTACCTGCAGCTCCTTCTTACAGGGGGAGCAGAGCGGAGCCTTAGGGGTGAGCATGCCTTCAGCAGTGTCCGTGGTTCCCTAGTCACCTGGCAGCTGCAGAGCCCACTAAATCTGGTGCTCGGGTACATTTTATAGAGCTCATAAACCAAAGGTCTTTTATCCCTTAATTTTGTTTTAAGATCATTGTTGATTTATAATACATTAAAATAATTCAAAATAATACTGTGTAAGCCTCCATGATCTCCTCAAACCATTCCCACAGTGGTAACGCATTGCAGAATACAGCATATCGTTGGGTGGGGTGCTGCGTCATGCGCCATGCCTTCCACCCCCTCCTAAAGCCCCCCTAACTTCCAGTTTCTCTAATGTTGTCTTCACATGGACGGTATATAAAGCTCAAGGTCATCCTTGGCTACATAGTGAGTTTGAGGCCCGCTTGGGACATATCAGATCCCATCTCAAAGCAAAACAAAAAGACAGTATCTAAGTGGCTTCCGTGGGTGTGGCTGTTTAGTCTTGCTCCTTGTGAAGAGATGGGGTCATTCCTTGTCATGTGAGTGTGCTCACCGGTAGTTGCTGCTGTAAACTTGCATGTGTCCCGCCCAGTAGGGCGGCTGCCAGGTTCTGTAGAGGCTCCATGTTGAGGGTTCAGTTTGGAGAAGCGTATCTGCTCTCTAGATGCACTGTGTCTGTTCACCTTCCTGCCAGCGGGGTCTGCAGGACCTCTCTCTCCGCGTCTCAGCATTTCGGTACCCTGCGTCGTTTCCCGCACTGTGATGGCGCCCAGTAGTGCCTGTGCGGTCTGTTTGAGTCTCCCAGCAGCTAGCTTCTCTGCTGCTCCTTTCTCATGTTTGCTGTGTGTCTAAGCTACTTGGGAAGATATTTTTCCTGTTTTCCTTCCCCTGTTTTTGAGATGGTGGTCACTGTTTAGCCTAATCTGGACTTGAACTCACAGTCCTCCTGCTTCCAGCTTCTAAGTGTTGGGGTTGCAGGCATGGACCATAATGCCTAGCTCTTGTTCGTGTTCTGATTGGATTTTAATTATTGAGAGGGTTTCTGTTTTGTTTTAGATTGTGGTAAATATTTAACAAAAAAAAGACCATCTTAGTTTGTTTTTCAATTGATTCTTTCTACATTGTCAAAAACAATTTAGGCAGAGCTGGAGAGGCGCTCATCTGGACGCAAACAGCCCTGGCTCACCCTCTCACCCAGGAGGGGGTGGGCGGCGAGCTGAGGCTTTGCCGGCTCTGTTTTGCCCACGGTGTTCTGCCTCGCTCCCAGCACTGAGTAGCTGGCTTCTAACGGCATAACTGTGGCTCCAACTTGAGGGACTCCTCCCTGTTGATTGTTTCTCAAAGTCATGTCAGCTATTCTGCATCCTTTGCCTTTCCATGCAGATCTGAAAGTCGTCTTAGCTGCAAGCTCGGTGGGGCGGGGCACTGTGTTGAACGTGCGCACCCGTGCGGGTACCCTCACCGGTCAAGGTTTCTAGTCCGTGAACTCGGACCTTCCCCTTTCCATCAGAAGGACCGTGCGGCAGCCTGGGGACATGATGCTTTTGGTCTACGGGCGCAGCCGTGACGGACTGTCATCCCCTCTCTGTCACTGCATTCACTGCAGGCCTACGAAAGGAGGTTCCCTACCTGTCCTTTGATCCCGATGTTCGTGGACAGTGACACTGTGAGCGAGTTCAAGAGCGAAGATGGCGCTATC
Organism: Cricetomys ansorgei; assembly: GCA_026225945.1. Classification (NCBI taxonomy): domain Eukaryota; kingdom Metazoa; phylum Chordata; class Mammalia; order Rodentia; family Nesomyidae; genus Cricetomys; species Cricetomys ansorgei. The sequence goes on along the minus strand of JAMJFZ010001895.1, from coordinate 4,723,429 downwards.
CACGTCATCGAGCGACGCTGCAAGCTGGACATCGACGCTCCCAGGCTGCTGAAGAAGGTAGCCGGAGGACACTGGGGCTGTGAGCCTGCGCTCACCCCAGCAGCGTCCGTAAATACTCTTCCTCCCTGTCTCTTTCAAGATCGCAGGAGTCGATTACGTTTATTTTGTCCAGAAAAACTCCCTGAACTCCCGAGAGCGCACTTTGCACATCGAGGCCCACAATGAGACGTTTTCTAACCGGGTCATCATCCATGAGCACTGCTGCTACACGGTGAGTCCCGGGACCAGCCACCGGGGCCCCGAGGCCTGTGTGTCCACCGTTAAAACAGGGCTGCTCTTTGTGCAGAGGAGGAGTGAGTGTGGCATGCTGGGGAGGGCGGTATTGTCGTGACAGTCGGGGCTCTGATTCTGAGCCACACTCGGTAGCCCTACTGTGTCCCTGGCTGTCTTGGAATTTGATGTGTAGAAGGCTAGCGTTAGCCTGCAGCTGTCTTCTGACCTTGTCTCCCGAGTGCTGGGTTACACGTGAGTACCATTACACGCAGCTCCTGATTCGTTTGTTTTGCGTTTTGAAACAGAGTCTCACTTTGTAGCCCTGGTTGGCCTGAATTCACTGTGTGAAGCAGGCTGGGCTGAAACTCAGAAAAGTCCACCTGCCACTGCCTGCCCAGTGCTCAGATTAAAGACACACAGTACCAGGCCCGCATCCTGACTGGTTTTTAAATAGGAAGTTTTTTGTTTTTTTCTGGCCCAGCTCTGACACTTTAGAGGTGTGCTTTGAAAGCCAAGGTTTGTGTGTCTCTTCGAGTACAGCTCAGAGCATCTTAGTCTTCACGGCATACACTCGTCTCAGGAACTTCTCTTCCCGGAGCTTAGGAATAACACACACACACACACACACACACACACACACACACACCATCTCTTCCTCAGCTGTCAGCCTCCTACACTGTCCTCCACACAGAATCCAAACGGTCCATTGAACACTTGTCACACTTGCCGTCCCTTGGTTCAAGCCGCGGCCTGTCCTCCCTGAGGAGCCCGCAGCCCTCGGTCACCTCTCTGTCCATCCTTCCTCACGGTGGCCTCCTCGCTGCCTGCTGTGCTCTGTGGCCAGCCGTGCGCTCTCCGGCTCTTCAGCCCTGCTCGGCCTTCTCCACAGCACATTCTCCCAGTAGCCACCTGACCTTCTTGCTTTCGTGTCTGCGGCTCATCCGTCACTCCCGGCCCGAGCAGCGCGGAGAGTGGCTCCTTTTCTGTCCAGGTAGAGCCAGCGCAGGTGCTGGGTGAGTGATGAATGGGAGAAGCTGTCAGTCACTTTCAGAAAGTCTGAGACTACCGTGAGAGCTTTACTCCGCTGGGCAGTTTTCCGCCCTGCCTTCCTCCTTCCTCATAATAGCGATGCCATTAAACGTGTTTCTTTGGGTCGGGTCAGCGAGCCGGGGAGCCGACAAGTGGTGCCTTCACTGGGAGCGTGGTAGTGGGAATGGGTTCTCTGCCTGCAGGTTCACCCTGAGAATGAAGACTGGACCTGCTTTGAACAGTCTGCAAGTTTAGATATTAAATCCTTCTTTGGTTTTGAAAGTACGGTGGAAAAAATTGCCATGAAACAGTATACCAGCAACATTAAAAAAGTGAGTGCCTTCCTGTGGGTTTTTCGGAAGAGGGGGTGGGGGTCTCCGAGAGAACGATCAGGGCTGGCTGTCTACTTGTTGAGACAAGGTTTCCATAGTTCATCAAACTCTAACCCCACCCTCCTCAGCCCTCCAAGTATCAGGGTTCCAGATGTGTGCCCCTGCACCCAGTGAGAATTATTTTGGGGGTGGGGGAGGCTGGGAATTGAACTCAGGGCCTTGCATGCTAAGCCAGCATCCTACCACAGAGCTGCATCCACAGCCCCCAAATTCTGGTTTGGAAAATGTCTTATAAACTGGCGAGGGCGGCAGTCTGGATGTTGAGTGCGTGCGCACCTTATAGTTGGCCTCGTCTTACAGGGAAAAGAAATCATCGAGTACTACTTGCGCCAGCTGGAGGAAGAAGGCATCACCTTTGTGCCCCGCTGGACCCCGCCCGCCCTGGGGTCCTCGTCAGAAACATCAAGCCAGAGTCAAGTCCCATCTGTAGCCGTCCTCATCCCGGAGGCGGCTGCCCTCAAGGAGGGGCTGAGTGGGGAGGGGCTCAGCAGCCCGGGCACAGCGCTGGAGGCTGTGGTCGGCACCCCTGACGGTGAGCTGGCACGACCTTCACGGGCCCTGGGACCCGTTGGGCCTCTCCCTCTCCATGGCTCCACCCAGCGGTGTCTCCTCAGGACAGCTATCTTGCGCAGAAGAGAAAGTCCGTCTGTGTCTGACCTTGTTTCCTGATCCTCTCACTTAGAGAACAGTCATTTTATTCTTTTTCTTTAAATAGAAGTTATTTCTAGTTCTCCATTCACTGAGACCATCTTGATTGGTGGCACCCTCCCTGACTGCAGCAGGAGCCCCGTGATGGACACGGGTCCTGAGCCTGCTGTGTCCAGCTCCCACTCGCCACACGGGTCCTGAGCCTCCTGTGTCTAGCTCCCATGCTCAGCACTCAGGGACTGGTCTCCTTTAATGATGGCTGCCCTCAGGTTGGAAATGCCCTCAGTCCATATTAGGGTTCACTGAGCACAGAGTAGTTGAGTCACTTGTCAGTGGTCACACAGCTGGTGAGTGGCAAGGCTGTGCATTTACAGGGCTGGATCCAGGGCCGGTGTGCTAGGTACAGACACCGAATGGGAGAGATCAGACAGCACGGGAAGATTCTAATACCGAGAAACATCATTAAAATAATGGTATTTATCTTTCCTCCATTCTGCTTGCCTTTGGACAGTCAGCTGGGAGGGAATGGGGTAGCGTTCTAGGACTCAGGCCCCGTGCTGCAGATAGTGTGTCTGTGTCAGTCAGGCCATCGGCCTGTCCTGAGTAGGACTGAAATTACAAGCGAGGACCTGATCGGAGAGGCTCAGAACCTCCCCGTGATTATCAGGGACCTGATCTTAAAGACTGCTTCCTTGCTGTGTTATCAGTGATGCCTCCCTAGAGGCTGCGACACTGCCACGCCCCCCACAGCTGCGACGCTGCCCCACCCCCACTCCAGCCTCACTGTCAAGCATCCAGGGCTCTCTGGGGTGAATAATGCCATGCACCTTACATTCCAGACAAACTGGATGCTGACTACATCAAGAGGTACCTGGGCGACCTGACTCCCCTGCAGGAGAGCTGCCTCATCAGACTGCGCCAGTGGCTCCAGGAGACACACAAGGGCAAAGTGAGTGCGGACTCCTGGCAGCTGACATGGAGTCCTGGGGTCTCCAGTGCCGTTTGCAGCTGCCAAGAGTAGAGATCCCGATCGCTTCCCTTGTGCTCGTTCCTCCCGGCTGAAAGCCCCTGAGCGTGTCTGCTGTGGCACCAAATCCTCATGGCAGGTTTAAGATTTCTCTCTCTCTCTCTCTCTCTCTCTCTCTCTCACACACACACACACACACACACACACACACTCATACACTCAGCTGTCTCCTGCACGTCACAAAGACCTAGCTTAGAAGCCACAAGATGCCAGGCTGCAGAGCACAGTGTTCACTGGTGCCAAGCTGGTGGCCAGCTGTTGGAGCATCTCATGTGTTGTCCTAAGCATGCCAAGAAGTCCGCTTCATCATGGCATTTATATTTTGTTATTTGGGAGAGTGTCATCCCCCCAGCACAATGAGCTTTGGTTCTGAGATTGGGGGAGATCCTAGCTCCACAGGAGCAAGGTCTGTGGGAAACAGGCTGTTTGGTATATGACATTGTTGGGTAGAGGGAGCTGGGCACCACGTGTGTCCCGGCTGGTCCATTGGGCCTGGGTGTCTGGGTTTATGGCTGCATAACGCCAGCCATTCGGCAAGCAGCCACAGAGGAGTAGCTGCCCCGTGCGACAGCTTTCAGCAGATGTTTCCCAGCTCCTTCGGTCCTCACAGTCCTGCGGGTGAGGACAGTGTGAGAAGCCAAGCAGAGGGTTAGGCTCATGGCTGTGGTCCTGGTGCCGGTGAGTGGAAAAATCAGGTGGCAACTCAGACCCTCAGTTCCAGTGCCCACGGTCCCGCCCTCCCCTGCCCTCCTTACTCTCCCCTCCCATACTTTTTTTTCTTTTTTTTTTTAATAAGGTAACGGGTTTATTACAGTGAGAATTTATTTTTATTTATGTATTTAAATTTATTTATTTTATGTGTGTGAGTGTGTCTGTGCACTGTGTGCATGCAGTGTCTGCAGAGGCCAGAAGAGGGCATCACATTCTCTGGGACTGAAGTTGCAGATGGTTGTGAGCCGCCCTGTGAGAGCTGGGAATTGAACCTGGGTCCTCTGGAAGAGCATTTGGGGGTCCCTAACTGCTGAGCCGTCTCTTCATCTCCCCCTTTCTTTTTTTGGGAGAGTCTTAACTATAGCTGCAAAATTAAAAAATTTCCTTAAAATTATTTTTTGTTACTTTGTGTTTATAAGTGTTTTGCTTGCATGTATGTTTAAACGCTGATCCATCTCCCCAGCCCCAAACAGTCAAAAACTCTCAATCCTCTTGAGCCAGCCACTCCAGTGCTGGAGTTCCTGTGCCCCCTCTGTGCCCACTCCAGCACCCACAATCTTACCACTTCTCTGGAGCTGGCATTGGCTTTGTCCCCCTCACTTCCTGTCTCCTGATGGTCCCACTGCCCTCATTCACGGCTGGGTATCCCTGGGGGAGACACCTGGCCCAGAGCAGGCTGGGAACACAGCCTTGTTCTGTACTCGGGCAAGCATCCTGTGGACTGATGGTAGCAGAGAAGGTTCTGGTGCGGCAGCACCACCGTTCTGTCCAGCCAAAATCCGAAGTGTACTGTGTACAGAAAAGCATCTTGCAAGTCACAGAGGCCAGAGTATAAGACTGGGGCCGGATGTTTAAGAAGTCAGTTTGCAGCCTGGTAGCGGTGGCGCACACTTGGGAAGCAGAGGCAGGCAGATCTCTGAGTTTGAGGCCAGTCTGGTCTATAAAGTGAGTTAGTTCCAGGGAAAGAGCAAGGTAGGATAGAAAGAAAGAAATCCTCACTGCTCTTGTCGGCGGCCATGATAGAGGAGGAGAGAAAGGAAGAGATCTTCACAGCCCTTTAGGCTGCCCTAAGCTTGGAGAGCAGGAGCTGAAGTGAGCCAGACCAGTGTCCCTGCTCACTGTCAGCGAACCCAGTCTCTCCAACCAGTGTTCTTCTAAGCAACATCCAACAGACAAACCAACCAACAACCCACCACGGCTCTTGGGTGCCGTTCTTATGTACTCTAAGCACAAGTTCCCAGAAACCCAAGCAGCAAGCAGTACGGGCAAGCTACAAGGACACAGCAGCTCCACAGAACCAAATTACAGCCACCAGCCTCCAGCAATCCAAATCAAACTCAAAAGCATCCACCACAGCGGGGGGGGGGGGGGGGGGGGAACAAAAACAGTTCAAGCACCATTCTGTGCTTTTAAAGAATCCAAAATCACAAAACTTCCAAGCTTCCTGCTACACAGAGCTTCATAGTGAGACCGTGTCTCAGAAAAACCAAACAAAAGGAGATGAGTTTGCTGAGCTGAGAGCACAGCGGTCAGGACTGTTCACCCAGTACTGCTGGTTTTTATGGCACTGGGGGGTGACTTTTCTGGCCGCACTTTTGGTGGTACGAGGGACGAGCCCAGGATCGTGCACACGCCAGGGAAGCAGTCCACCCAAGCTGTGGCCAGCCTAGGAACGCCGCTTCTCAGCAGTGTGGACAGTGGCTCACTGTTGGCAAGAGGTGGGGCGTGACTCCCAGGTGGCTTAGAAACCTCTCTTCCTCCTAGATCCCAAAGGATGAGCATATTCTTCGGTTTCTGCGTGCCCGGGATTTTAATATTGACAAAGCCAGAGAGATCATGTGCCAGTCTCTAACATGGCGGAAACAGCACCAGGTGGACTACATCCTGGACACCTGGACCCCGCCCCAGGTCCTTCAGGACTACTACGCTGGGGGCTGGCATCACCATGACAAAGGTAGGGGTGCCCGGCATGGTCACAGCTCTGTGGTATCTTTCACCCTACATGGCATCCTGCAGCCCGTTCACACTCAAGCCTGGACAGCCAGGCCCTGGGAAGTGGAGCAGGTGCCTTGCCTTCTGTTCTCAGAGTCTGGTTGGCCCAGGAAGACCCTGCAGTGTGGTGCGGTTCAGTAACAGTGCTGACCGGACGGTGGTGAAAGCTGTCTGGCCTGGTCTCCTGCCACAGACAGTGGAGCGGGGCCTGCCGAGGCCGGGCTGAGGCATGGGTGATGCCGGCTGCCCTGGAGAAGCAGGAAAGTCACCAGCTCCCTCACCCGCCTCTCAGCCTCCTGTGAGGGTGCACCTTGTCAACAGCTGTCTCAGGCTGACCCAGAGCCTGCCAGCTGTGCAGAGTGGAGTTGTGTCCTGAAGATGTGGCGGGCTGCTGGAGCTGTCCCTCCCCTCGGACGTGGCCATTCAGATCGGCGGCTCCTGGGTCTACTCTCTTAGCTTTGTGAATATAGTTCTCCAGGTTAATTGTAGCTGTCTTAATTTTTGCTTTTGTTTTTGTTTTTTGAGACGAGCTCTCATGTACCCCAGGCTACCCTTGAACTCTCAAAGTAGCCAACGGAGACTTTGAATTCCTCATCTGTTAATTTTTTTGTTTTGTTTTGTTTTTTGAGACAGGTTTCTCTGTTGTAACTCTGGCTGTCCTGGAACTCACTCTGTAGACCAGGCTGGCCTCAAACTCACAGAGATCCCCCTGCCTCTGCTTCCCGAGTGCTGGGATTAAAGGCGTGCACCACCACCTGGCTTTCAATTTTTTTTTTTTTTTAAATATTGTGTATAATTAAGGGTCATAGTAACTTTTGGGTTTCTGCTTGACATGAGGTCTCTTTATGTAGCATAGGTTAGTCTTGAACCCGAGAGCCTCCTGCCTGGGGCTCCTGAATGCAGAGACATGCTAGTGTGCACTACAGTGCCCATGACTTCATTAAATGTTACGGAAAATAAAATACTTACTTTTATTGCACTTTGTGGCTCAACTCTTAAATGTTAGAAGGCTTTGGTAGGAAGCTGTTGGCTGGCCAGCTGTGGAGGCTCATGCCTCTAAGCCCGCATTTATGTGTAGAGGGACATTTAAGGCAGGCAGGTGGATCTTGAAGCCAGTCTGGACAGCACAGCGAGTTCCAGGACAGTCAGAGTTACAGGTAAGACTGTCTCAAGCAAAAGGTTGACGAATGTGTCACTAAACATCAGAAGAGCCAGGTATGGGGAATGCTCGTAATCCTACCCTTGAGTGGCAGAGGCAGGGGGACTCTGTGAGTTCAAGGTCAGCCTCATCTATGGAGCGAGTTCCAAGCCAGCCAGAGCTGTACAGCGAGCCTCTGGGCTGAGCTCCTGGGCTTCATGTGACGTTGTCCTGGTCTGAGGCTGGCAACACGCCTGGTGTGTTGGGAGGCTGATCTCAGGGTTGTCCCTTCCCACATGGCCAGGCCAGGGCCATGGCTGCAGAAGGCCCACGGTCTTCTCTCCTCTGCTGGGTGATGACAGATTCTGGAGTGAGTTAGGTGGCCTGTTCATTGACCTTCAGGCTAGGGAGCCATAGGCCCAGCCTATGCCTGCTGTGGGCTTACAGACTTCCAGATGTGTGTCCTCTGGGAAGAAGGCTGGCTTCTATTAAAACTTGACAATAACTTTTTAATAATTTATGGAAAATTTGTTTTAGAATTAAATAACTATTCTTAAAAAATGTGAGACTATGCTGGTGCCCCCCGCAGTAAGCACGCATGGTCACACAGGTCTGGGGCTGGGCAGGCTGGGACCTGACTCCTCTCCCTTTGTATTTGTTTGGGAGAGGTGCTGCTCCCCCCCCCCCCCCCCCCGTGCTGTCCTCACACAGAAGCCAGGCTCTCCCTGCTCCTTGGAGCAGGCTGGAGCGCTGGCCTTACTAGGGCACAGGGGAGCATGCTTCCCTGCAAAGCTGTGCTGTGCCGGGCCCAAGGTCTCACAGGGAGGGATGCTCAGCCGCTGAGCTGCTCCTTAGCCCTCGTGAAGGCAGAAGCGCGTCCTGCGTCCTGCTGTTCTTACAGCTTCTTCCATGCCTTCCCTTGCAGACGGGCGGCCGCTCTATGTGCTCAGGCTGGGGCAGATGGACACCAAAGGCTTGGTGCGAGCCCTAGGAGAGGAAGCCCTGCTGCGATACGTAAGTGCTCTTGCTGCCTGCAGGACTGGGCATCACCACTGGCTGCTGGGATGAGTGTGCACTGCTCTGCGCGGGGGCTGCTGGGGGACACGCACAGCACAAGCCTCAGGTCGCTCATGTCACACCTCTTGCCAGAGCTCTGCTGACCATTCCCTATCACAGGCCCACGGTCTCTCCCACAGACCGCCGAGCTGTCTCCTCCTTGTTCCAGGCCATCCCTGTATGTCCCCAAATCTACTGCACCCTGGCCCAGAGAGGAATCTGTTCCTTCAGTGATGGCAGACTGAGACAGGAAGGCAAATCCCATTTCCCCAGTGTTCACAGCTCTGATTTTGCTGTGTATTCTTCCAGGTGCCTGCGCCCCAGCCACATGTGCGCACACCCCCACGCACACGCGCGCGCGCGCGTGCGTGCACGCGCACACACACACACACACACACACACACACACACACACACACACACGGAAGGGCTTGTTACTGCGTACCCAAGAGCTCTCCTGAGCCTCCCTGGCTACTGCCTCTCTCCTGGCTGAGATGGTGGGGCCAGGGTGCGGCCACACTCCTCACCCCACTCCTACTGTCCCAGATGAGCCTGTTCTGTAAAACTCCCGCACCAGCGCTCCCTGCTCAGGCGACTCCCGGAACTGGTGGTTCCTTTGGCCCACCTGCTTTCTCTGCTGTCAGTGCTGCTGCTTACTCTCATGGTTGCCTTGTGGGGGAGGGGAGGATGCTGTGGTCGCACATGCCTCGTGCCCCTCTGTTGAGTCCGATGCCTCTCCCCTTCTGGGCTAATCCTGGCGATCCTTGCGGCCCTTTGCTCACAGGTTCTTTCCATAAATGAAGAAGGCCTGAGGCGCTGTGAAGAAAGCACCAAAGTCTTCGGCCGTCCGATCAGGTGGGTGGGCCATGGCTCCCTCAGCACACCGGGAAGAGGGACTGGGTACGCTTAGCTGGTCCTCGGTGCCGCAGTCCGACGGTGACTGTTCCCAAGATGTTCTAGACGTCTGAAAAGTGAGTGAGAAGGTCAGCTCCGGGCAGTGCCCCGGCTGCGACCGTCACTCCTGAGGTGCTGCCTGCCTGGTCCTAGGAGCCAAGGCCGCGGGGCTTCACCTGTGGCTTCTTGTCACCCCCAAGCCCCAGTCCGTTTCCATGAACTAGCTTCTACTGTGGAGTACTGTTCTGAAAATGGGCAGAGAAAATTTTTTAGAAAAGAAAAGCCAAGCATGATGGCTCACGACTGTAATCCCAGGACTTGAGAGACAGGAGCAGGAGGGCCAAGAGTTTAAGGTCATCTTCAACTACATACAGTTCAAGGCCAGCCTGAGTTATACAAGACCCTGTCTCAAAGGAAATGGGCCTTTGAGCATTTTTGAGCATCTTTGAGCATCAGGGGTTGAGCAGTATGGCTCTGCAGGCCGGAGTGTGGGCTTCCTGCTCACGGCTGCCATCGGCTCTTGAGGCAGCGCCGGACCTGGGAATACTGTAGCTGCTGTAGTTCAGACTCAGTGTGTACCAGTGGCAAGTGTCTGCCTGCCCACAGCCCAGGGAGGGGGCACCGGCCTGCTCTGAGGGGCTTTCGGGTTGTTTAGTTGGATTTTGGGAGCTAGGGTCTCATTTGCCCGGCTGCCCTTGAACTCCTGGCTTTCCCGCCTTGGCCTCCTGACCCCGGGACCGCAGCAGCTGGACCCCGCCACCCTCAGGACTGTGCTCTCGTAGTTCAGACATTGTTCTGCCACACGGAGCTGTGTTTCGCACAAGTGGGTATAAGTCAGGTCTCCTTCACAGCACTTTTAACTTTTAAGAACTGGCATACGTTTGGGAATGGCTTGTATATCAAAAGGAGAAAGTGAACTAGGGCACTATGTGCCAAGTGCCATCTGCTAACTGAGACCCATGTTGGTGTAATCTGCAGCTCGTGGACCTGCCTGGTGGACCTGGAAGGACTGAACATGCGCCATCTGTGGAGACCTGGTGTCAAGGCCCTGCTGCGGATCATCGAGGTGGTAGAGGCCAACTACCCGGAGACGCTGGGCCGCCTCCTCATCCTCCGAGCCCCCAGGGTCTTCCCTGTCCTCTGGACACTGGTGGGTTTAGACTCTGTTCTGTAGCCAGCCAGGCATGCTCAGTACAGGCCTCCCACTGACGCCTCAGCTAGGCAGGGGAAAGCAAGCAAACAGCACAGATACAAAGTACAAAGTGCCTCCAATTCCTTAAGAAGGAAGACAGGCAGGGTTTCCCGCATGGATGCTGTGACCCTGCCCCCTCACCCACGCCCCGTGTCACAGAGTGGGCTCAGCAGTTGAAGTCTATTCTGTCTGGTTACTTCCAGGTTAGCCCATTTATTGACGACAACACCAGAAGGAAATTCCTCATTTATGCAGGAAATGACTACCAGGGCCCTGGAGGCCTGCTGGATTACATTGATAAAGAAGTTATTCCAGATTTCCTGAGTGGAGAATGCATGGTACGTATGGGGCGTGGGGCTATATACCTGTCCGTGGCACCCGTGCCAGGGCCGAGCGTTGGTTTGCACAGAAGGTTTTCTGAACTTTTAGTTGGGATTGGTTTTAGTTTGCCGAGTATCATCTTTGGGCCAGGGCCGAGCTGCACTGGGCCATGAGGAGTCTGGTGGTTCTGTACATTTACGTGAACACTCGGGGTCTGTCGCAGCATCTGATGCAGCTGCCTCAGAGGAGCTGTGTGTGTTTCAAAGCTACTTTTTCTCCATGTCTCTGTGTGGTGTGCATGTCTGTGAGTGTGTAGGCCCAGGGTTGACTCAGTTGGTCTCCATCTTACAATTGAGGCAGGGTCTCATTTGAACCTGGGGCTCACTAATAGGTGAGTCTGCCCAGCCAGTCTGCTCTGGGACCCCTCAGCTCCACCTCTCACTGAACGGAATCCCAGGCAGGCTGCTCTGCCCACTCAGTGTTTGCAGAGGTGCTGGACCTGAGCTCTGCTCCTCGCCGTTCTGTGACGGATACCTGTCTGCCAAGCCCTTTCCTCAGCCTTTAAAACACTTGTAAGCTGTTGATCGACCCTGAAGGCCATTTCTCCTTGGCTTAAATAAATCAAGATAATATTCACAGTTGAAAAGTAGAATTGCTTCTCTTTTTTGTAAGTTTGGGGTTTTAGAAATGAGGTCATGAATAATTACCCAGAGGCCTCAGCTTGCGGATGCTGCGCTGTGGTACAGAGTTCAGTGCTGGAAGATTGAGGCTCACGCAGCAGCCTGACATTGGGGCTTGGGGAGCGGAAGCCCACAGGTTGTGTGAATGGCTCCATGGCACCCAGTCGGAAGGGACTCAACACCGATGTTGGTCTTCGGAGCTTTGCACACTGGGCTTGGCTGGTTGGTTTAGCCAAAGAGTTGAGCTTTCAGTGTGGTTTTTCCAAATAGTTGGAGGAATTTAGAAAACAGAAGAGCTGAGCTTCAGTTCCATGGGGGAGATCGAAGGTGCCATCGCAGTACATGGAGCAAGTGAGTGACAGGACCACAGTGACCACGTGAGCCAAGGCTACAGCACCGGCCGGCACCCGGCACCCGTGACACTGTCACGGGAAAAGCTAGTCATCCCAGGCAGTTACTGTGTTGCACTGGGGTAGAAGGCTTGACTCACAGCTGTTAGTCACACCTTCTGCTGTGCATGCTGATGTGCTGTGTACTCACAGTCAAGCTGAGACCTCCTGAGGCCTGTTCTTAACTCTCCCAGTGGCTCCTCAGGCTGGCTGTCCAAGAGGTCATTCATGAACTCTGTTGACTTTCCTGTGAGCAGAAGGTATTGAACTTAGGGCTAGGCTAGTGCTATTTACTTATTCTCCTTGAGACACAGTCTCATTATGTAGCCAAGCTGGCCCAGAACCCATAACCCTCCAGTGTTAGCACCAGAGTGCGGGATCACAGGCTTCACAGTCAAGCCTGTGCAGCACCAGTGTGTGCATGGGCGACCGCAGGGACACTTTTCCCCACCCCCTGCTGTGCTAGAGGCTGAGCTGTAAGCTTGCTCTCTCTGGAGTTGCTTCTGGGCTGGCAATAGAGGAGCACTTGGATTTTATGCACTTGAATGTGAACTTGTTTTATTTAGGTCAATTAGAAAATTTACAGTAAGAACAAATTCTAACTCAACTTAGCTTTTTCAAGTAAACTCTAAAGAATTGGTAGTCCTTGATTCATTAATTGTTTGACTTGGGCTATGTAGGAAGCTTGCTTTATTTTATCTTGGTTATAATTTTTTTTTTGTGGCTAAGAATAAAACCCAGATCCTCATACATATTAGGCAAGCTCTGTGCTGCTGAGCTGCCCCAGAGTATTATAATGTCTATGGCTGTTGGGAATAAAACTTCCTAACCAACGCTTTTCCTCTACAGTGCGATATAAATTCTTGCAATTCTTATGTAAATCATCTTAGTAATTGAGTTCAGTACTCTATGCATATTCGTGTGAATCCTGTGGTAAACCAGCTTTAGCCTTTTCTCATTTATTCCAAGTAAAAGCACATGTATTTAAGTGGTCTTTGCAAATATTTTGCTAAGTAGTACAGAACATTTGATAACTCTGCCAGCGCTCTCGTTTTCTCTCAGCTGCTCCAGGAGGGGGGCGTGTGGGATGGGGGCTGCCTACCTCCACACGGCTCTCACCGGCATGCTTCCTTTCTAGTGTGATGTCCCGGAGGGCGGACTGGTCCCCAAGTCTCTGTACAGGACTGCGGAGGAGCTGGAGAACGAGGATCTGAAGCTCTGGACAGAGACCATCTACCAGTCTGCCAGCGTGTTCAAAGGAGCCCCGCATGAGGTGCGCCCGCGGCCTCTCCCCTACCCCTCGGCGGGGGTACACCCTCACCTACCTCTGGCGGAATGTTCCCCTAAGGGTCCTTGGCTCCTTTTTCTGGTCTTGGTCTTTAGGCTTTGTTGGCAGTGATGTCAGTAAATTGCAGCGTCGAAGGGCAGAGGGGAAGGGCAGAGGGGAAGGGCAGAGGGGCACACTGCCGTTTGATCAGATACCTTGAAAGCACGTTGGCCCACTGATGGCTCTTTTCCTGGGGATCCTTGAGCCATTAGGCAGAGCGAGTCTTGCCTGGGGAGAGTTGCTTTCAGCTCCTGGATTCAGTTTGGTGGTTTTATGGAAGAAGCTTTGCTCGCTGGCTTTTCTTGGCTAGATTCTGGTCATTTGTGTTTCCTACAGTCTGTGCTGGTCTTCGTCAGTCTGGTGGGATGAGGGGAAATGAGCACATCCAGTCTTCCTTCTTGCCAGCGTGGGGAATGGGGGCTGCAGAAGCACTGTATCCGGAACAGGGGCATGTGTCAGCATGGCGCTGGCTCCGCTATGCTTCTGCTATGGCAACCCCCGCCACGGCTCAGCCGCCTGACAGTTGCCATTGCTGCTGTGTCTTTCCAGACAGCTGACCCGTACATAGAGGCAGGACAGTGGCCTGTGGCCGTTGTGAACAAGGGGTACAAAGTTGGTGCCTCATTCCCTCATGGCCCCATGCAGGGAACCTTGGGTATTTGTCCCAAGAATCAGGGGCTCTCATTACTTTTGTGGGGGCAGACTGGGGTGGGGGGCCCTCATTCCTTATGTGGGGGCAGACTGGGGTGGGGCCCTCATTCCTTATGTGGGGGCAGGCTTGGGTGGAGGGGCCCTTGTCTGCTGTTTAGCAATATCCGTCAGTCTTACCTTGATTGCAAGGCTCAGGGCTCACTGTGACTCCTGAGTCACAGAGCACCTGTCAGTGCGGAAACAGTAAAGTGTCTTTCTGCCTTGGGGTGTAAGTAAAGCACACATCACAGACAGCACCTAGCCAGCACAGGTCTGCCCTTGACCCTTTAGTACCACCTGCTGCCTCCAGGCCACTGTGCCTCCTGGATCTGCTATTCAGACCTTGAGAGGGCAACGAAGGGATTGGAAAAGGCAAGGCAGCGGAGTGCACAGGCTTCACCTGCTCTGCCGCTGCGTGCACGCGCCTGTACGCATGCGCACAGACACCAGAACTGCTCGTGCCCTCTGGGGAACTTAAGATTGATGCAGAATGAGTTCTGCGCTTGGGATTGGCACTCTGCACCCTCAGCAGTCACCCCCAGAGCACAGCTGACTGCACTCTCAGCAGTCACCCCCAGAGCACAGCTGACTGCACCCTCAGCAGTCACCCCCAGAGCACAGCTGACTGCACTCTCAGCAGTCACCCCCAGAGCACAGCGACTCTGCACCCACCTGCACACCAAGATTCCCTGTACCTTGTGCAGGCAGCCAGCACTGTGCTCGGCTCAGCTCTAAGCCCGCCCTTCTCTAGGGCCTGCCGCTGCTCCCTAGCTTGAGGCAGTCCACTGAACCCCATGCGCATGGTGTGGGCTCTCCTGACTTGTCTTGGGACTCTTCAGAGTCTGTGTAGAGCTAGCGGTCTGGCTCACGGGTGACGCCTCGTAGGAACACTGAGCGTGGTGGGGAGGTTGGTGGACGGGCATCTAGGTGGCTAGTGGCACGTGGCAAAGAGCACGTTTGCTCTGTCCTGCCCCTTCGCAGAGCCCCTGAGGGGCTGTGGCTGTGCCAGGCCTCGTGCTGCGGGCCGGCTGCTGATGGCCTCTTCCTGCAGATCCCCATCCAGATCGTGGACGCCGCCTCCGTGATCACCTGGGACTTTGACGTGTGCAAAGGGGACGTCGTCTTCAATATTTACCACTCCAGGAGGTCGCCCCAGCCCCCTAAGAAGGACTCGCTGGCGGCCCACAGCCTCACTTCCCCAGGTGGGAACAACGTGCAGCTCATAGACAAAGTCTGGCAGCTGGGCCGGGACTACAGCATGGTGGAGTCCCCTCTGGTCTGCAGAGAGGGCGAGAGTGTGCAGGTGAGGCTGCGTCCTGACGAGGACACATCTGGCCTCCTGGCCACGTGGCTTCTGCCGCCAGGAGGGGCACAGGCGAGCCTGCCCACAGCCAGACCCCTTACAGCCAGGAAGACTCAGGATGCCCCGGGTACAGCGGAAGGCGGTGCCTGAGACCAGAGCGATGAACTTAGTGCCCGCACCCAGGGGCCGTGTGAAGGGAGGAAGTGTTTCGAGGGCACACATCTGGGTTTCAGGTGACTTCTCTGAGATGTGACCGCATGGCTTTGCCTGCAGAGGAGAGTCACAAGTCACACGCACGCGTGCGCACACCCACACCCACATACAAGTGCGGAGGGCACTGCCTGCTCATTCTGGGAAACGTGGCAGCTCTCCCCCTTCAGCCAGCTCCCGCAGCACCTCTGGCAGCAAATACCTACTTTGACTCCCACAGTGCCTTTGGCCTGCATGCTGGCCACTGGTGCTCGCGCTCTCCACAGTTCTCAGATGCAGGCTGCCAGCTCAAGGATGGCCTTTGAGGCAGCTTGAGAGAAAATCTTCACTCGTCTTAAAGTAGGGAGCCTCCAAAGCCAGCTGCCGCTGGATCTTTACTCCAGAGTGGGAGAAGTCATGGAACAGATTTCCCGGGAGTGCAGGGGAGGTGACCAGAGTACGGCACCGGTTCTCTGGCCTAAGCCCCTGTCCAAGAGGCAGGCCCCCCGACAGCAGCCCTGCCAAGCCCCTGTGCCTGGTAGTCTCCTGGGAGAAGTGGCCTCAAGGGCTGCAGGTTGCTGAGGGCAGCAGACTTGGGTGCACGCACTTGCCCAGTACCCAGCAGAAGCCCCAGCACAGGGCCCTCGCTAGGCTGCCCTCCCCCCCCCCCCCACCTCTCGGAGCTTGTCTGAAGATGGCAGAGTGTCCTGAGTTGCCGCTGCTCGCTGTTGCAGGGGTCTCACGTGACCAGGTGGCCGGGCTTCTACATCCTGCAGTGGAAGTTCCACAGCATGCCGGCATGCGCGGCCACCAACCTGCCCCGAGTGGACGACGTGCTGGCCTCCCTGCAGGTCTCCTCCCACAAGTGCAAAGTGATGTACTACACAGAGGTGATTGGGTCCGAGGATTTCAGGTGTGTGTCTGAGAGGACGGCTGCTCGCTCACTGGGGCTCTGCGGGCGTAGAGAGGGCGCCCCCGGCCTCTGCAGCATCGCCTGCGGGCACACCACAGGAGTGGATCCCTCCAGTGGGACCTTCGTGCCCCACCCTGCCTTGCACGTGCCAATAGGAAGGAGCAGATAAAGATGAGCCGTGGGCCCAGCAGACAGGTGGGCATCTGGGCGGCTCGCAGCAGTTCCTCACCCCGTGCTTTCTCGTTTCCGTTGGCAGAGGCTCCATGAGCAGCCTGGAGTCCAGCCACAGCGGGTTCTCACAGCTGAGCGCCGCCACCACCTCCTCCAGTCAGTCACACTCCGGCTCCATGATTTCCAGGTAGTGCTGCGAAGCCTGTGCCTAGTGTGGAGGGCCGAGGGACGCCTCCGGACGCTGAGCTCCGCCCGCCCCAGGATGTGCAGACTCCTCACCCTCTAGATAGCAGCTAGCCCTCCAGATGCCATGCTAGTCACTGGTCCCCAGGCTATCTCGACAGGTAGTTTAACTCTACCCCTACCTTTAACTCAATAGCCATAGATTTTGTATACAGCGTGCACAGAATCAAGCCAGAGCACCAGGGCTCCGAGAAGAGTAGTTTATCTTCCGTAGAGACAGACTGGTCTCGACTGTTGATGCAAAAAATTTTTCCAACAAACTCACCTTGTCCACTAGCGAATGACTTGTATGACATCCTGCAGAGACGAGCCGCCTCCTCCACGGACCCGAAGCTGCAGCGGGCAGCCCTTAAGCCGCGCCCGAGTCCCCGCGGCTCCGTTAGTGGAGGTGGCCTGTGGATTCAGGACAGACCCTGAGGTCCCTTTCCTCCGAGGATTTGGCAGCTCGCAGGCACACCCAGTCCTGGGGCTGAGCCGTCCACTCCTGAGCAGGCCCTCACGGCCCAGGACGGGCTGTCAGGGCTCCTCGCGACTCCCAACAACACCGCCATCATTAAACATTGCTTTCTCTTTCTTCCTCTTCAAATCTTTTGATATTTTTCAGAGAAATTTTTTTCTGTCCGTGAACTTGGGGGAGGGGAGAATTCTTTCTCTCTGCTGAGTGCTGTTTTTCCTCCTGCAAATAAGCAGCTCTGTGCTATCTAGCACCCAGGGTCCTCAGTCCTCCTCAGCACCCAGGGTCCTCAGTCCTCCCAGTACCCAGGGGCCTCAGTCCTCCTAGCACCCAGGGTCCTCAGTCCTCCTAGCACCCAGGGGCCTCAGTCCTCCTAGCACCCAGGGGCCTCAGTCCTCCCAGCACCCAGGGCCTCAGCCCTCAGCACCCGGGGTCCTCAGTCCTCCCAGCACCCAGGGTCCTCAGCACCTGGGGTCCTCAGTCCTCCCAGCACCCAGGGGCCTCAGCACCCAGGGTCCTCAGTCCTCCCAGCACCCAGGGGCCTCAGCACCCAGGGTCCTCAGTCCTCCCAGCACCCAGGGGTCTCAGCACCCAGGGGCCTCAGCCCTCAGCACCCAGGGTCCTCAGTCCTCCCAGCACCCAGGGGTCTCAGCACCCGGGGTCCTCAGTCCTCCCAGCACCCAGGGTCCTCAGCACCTGGGGTCCTCAGTCCTCCCAGCAGCCAGGGTCCTCAGTCCCCGGGGTCCTCAGACCTCCTAGCAGCCAGGGTCCTCAGCACCCAGGGGCCTCAGTCCTCAGCAGGGTGTTTGGAAGCAGTGGGTCACACTTGCCTTTTCGAAGTGTGGCAGTGCAGACTCCAGCAGTGCTCTCAAGGGTGCATGGCTTGCAGTGTCCTTGAGTGTGTCATGGATGGTGTGAGTGTGTGCAGAGCCGCTTGTGTGCATGCGGGGTGTGTCCTGGCGGGATGGGCCGGTAGAGCTTCCTTATTTTATCAGTGTTTCATAGGAGCAGACCAGAGGCTGGGATGGTTTGCCTTTTTCTGACCCCGACTTCCCAGAGCCTGCTGTGTGAGCAGACTCCGGCTTCACAGCTTGTGTAGGGAAGCATGTGGCCTACAGAGCTGACGGGAAGCTGCAGGTGGCTGATCTGCACGGGAAGGGCACGGGGTCTGCGTGTGTGTGGCAGAGTGAAGATGTGTGCCAGGCCCGTGTGGCCACGAGTGTGTGCGATGGTGTGGAATCATGTTGATGCCGCCGAGGCATGTCAGCAAGCATGAGCAGAGGCTACACAGCAGCCTGGCTTGGCCAGTGAGCCCTCTGGCTCCGGCACCCTGAGTCATGCTCGAGCCTCTGGTTGCTGGCCTTTCTGGCCCTCGCTGAGCATTTCCTGTGCATGGGAGCCATTTCTAGACAGCACAGCAGGGCTGTAGTTACCACGTCTGCCTGCTTCCAGTCAGGGCTTCCCAGCTCCAAGCTAAAGGACCTGAAGATGCCCCTGCTCTCTCTCTCTCTCTTCTCTCTCCCTCTCTACCTCCCTCTCCCTCTCCCTGTGTCTCAGATGGCGATTTTGCTGACAGCCTCCAAGAAAACGCTTCACTCAGCAGTCCACACGTGCCCAGAGATGTTTGTAGATCTGTTTGAGTCGCAGCCATGCCCCAGGCTGAAGATCTGTTCCCCTTAAGTCCATTCAGGAGTGGCACTGTTGCGCTCCTCAGAGCTGATCGCATCCTAAGAGCTCAGAGCACATGACTGCACACTCACGGGCCTTCAGCCGCCAGCCACAGGGCACTGGCTGCCCTGTCAGGCTGACTGGGCGTGGCGTGAGTGTCTGGTTCACAGAGCCTCTTCTCCAGTGTCCCACACCTGTCCTCAGATGCTGCTCCCCCAACCCCACCCCGTACAACTCTCTGGGTTCTCCCTCTGTTACTAGTGTCTTAATTCACTCTCCTTCCTGAATCCATTATCTGCATATCGAATTCTGTAAATGTTTTGTAAACATATTACCTCACTCTTGGTAATACAATACTGATAGTCTTTAAAAGATTTTTTTATTGTTACAATAATAAATGTGAACTGTTTAAGAAGAGTGTCCTTTTCTTCTTGTGAAATCCCCTTTGAGTACTGTAGAGACAGAGGAGAGGAGAGGCCGGGCTGCGGAGTGGGTGGCCCGCGGTCCCCCTGCGCCCCTCAGAGGCCTGCTGTGCCCCTTTGCACATCAGACATGACTGGCACAGTAAAATGGATTTCTCTAAGCAGGCGGCTCTGAAATGCAGGCAGGTGTGACCTGCGTGACCTCATCCTGCCTCTTCTGACTCAGCAAGGCACAGGTCGGGGGGAGGTCATCACAGGCTTGCCAGGGTGCAAAGCCAGACCCTCCCCAAGGAGAAGGGTGAGCTCTGTGCCTAATTGGGGCCTAATGGGGCACGCCGAGGGGGTCTGACAATTACATGGGGAGGCGGAGGCCCTGAGTATGTTTTGTAGCTGCACATGAGCCCTGGTGGGGTGATGCCTTTGCCCCAGGCGGACAAGCTGGGAAATGCCCTGTCAGCTCTGTGGCGTGCACCAAACTTGCAACCTGAGGAAAGACTCCCAAGGTCGGTCAAGGCAAAGCTGGTTTCCTAGCCTTGACTCCAGAGTCGCGTTCAGAGCTAAGATAACCTGAGAGTAAGCAGGGCATCTGTGTCTAACCCGACGTTCTTTCTGACATTTCAGGTAGGACCACCCTCAAGCAGTGTGCCCCAAACTAGGCTAGATTATTAGCATGTACTCATCCTGAGTGACACCATGCTTTCTTTGGCAGGATTTTGCTGTGTAGCCTAGGCTAGCCTGGAACTCACTGCAGTCTAGGCTGGCTTGGAGCTTGCTATCATCCTGCCTATGCCTCCCAAGTGCTGGCATTACAGTTGCACGCCACCATATACAGCCTCATGTTTTCTTAGGTGCCAGATCCCAGGAGAACTCTGGCCAAGCTCAAACCTTGGGTGCCTGCAGTCCTCAAGTCCCAGGGGAAGCGTTCTCATTACTGTTACCATGAAACGAACCAGCTGGACTCAGTTCTGCTCCAAAGTGAGGGCCTTGGGGAGATGCTTTAGCAGCCTGAGGACTGCGTTCTATCCCAGGGACCCACGGTGAAAGGAAAGAATGGACTCCCTCATTTTAGTATTTAGCATTTTAGCGTAGATTTTAGCTCTCCTGCCTGTGGGTTTTACCCTTGTTGTATTCATGTGGGGACACCATTGCTGTCGTCCCAGAATGCCTAGCTCTCAAAGTCTTCAATTTTTAAAATTACCTTTATTTGTACGTGCCTGTGTGTGGGCACATGCATGACCCAGCCGTCCCACGGAGGTCGGGGGCAGCCTGAGGGAGTCCATTCTTTGCTTTCACTGTGGGGAACCGAGGCCGAGGAGAGGGGTTGGGGTGGTGACCACTGCTTGCCTCACACAGCCCTCCCTGACAACCTGGCCCGAGGCTCCTAAGGGTAGACAGAAGGCCTCCCAGGGCCATTGCTTCCCAGTGTACAGGATGCCCGGGGGACCGCCGCTGGCATCGCCTGTGTAAGATGCTCTGTTTTATCCCTTGTCTCAGAGATGTGAGGCCGACTCCAGAGGAGCAATGGATGGGTTCGTTTCTATTAACTGGAGGTCTGGTCCCAGGGGACCTTCACTAATCTGTGTTTTCTCCAGGCTTCATGTGTTTATAAAAGGATTTGAGCCGGATCAGCACTGATTCCAGGTCAGATGACCTAGCTGTGCTCACACCGTCCCTGCAGGCCAGTGGCCTGTGCCTAGGGAGCCCCCTGGAAGCTCTTCCTCCATGGCTCTGTGTGTCAGTGGCCAGTGTCTCTTCATGACCCCCGTGCCCTGCACGGAAGTCATACAACCCAAAGATACTTGTGAAATTGTCTGTCTAAGTGTTACTTGTAGCTCCACTACTGTGCAGCCTGGTTGTTCCCCAGCCACGTTAGGGCATGGCCTCTTAGACAACCTAACCCACCAACTTGTTAGAGTTCTCCTCCAGGCCTGTCCTGGAAGGACTGCCCCATCTCCAGTCTTATTACACATTGGGGAAACTGAGGCTCTGAGGCCTGGGCACTGTGCCCCATCTCAGCTAACTAGAGAGATAGGTAGAGCAGGTCAGGTAGTGCCTGGGGACTGCTGGCCGTGGCGTCCTGACCCTCACCGCCACAGCCATGGGTCCCAAGGGACAAGACACCCCTGAAGGCAAGCACAGATCCTAAGAGCCTGCTTGGAAGGCGTCATCAGTCAGCAGGAGCCCAGCTCTGTCCCAGCTAACATGGCTCACCTCCGGACAGTCTCCCTTTCAGCCAAATGAAGGGCTGACTCCATTTCCCTTCAAATTCTAAATGCGAATGCCCTCTGGCCCTTCCATTCGCTGTTCTTTGTTCTGCTCACCAAGTTTAGGCAGTCCAATCCTTACCCTAGAAGATGGTGTGCGTGTGCGTGTGCGTGTGCGTGTGTCCCACAGCGCTGACTGTGGAGGAGGAAACACAGCCAGGAAGAGCTGTGGGGGTGGAGGGTCTGACAGCCTCACCCCTGCATCTGTCTCTGCCAGTCCCCAAGCTGGGTCTAAGATCCTCCCTTCCTTTCCTCCCTGGGACACAGGGTGCAATCTTTTACCTCAGATCCAGATCAGGAGTCTGAGGAGACAGCTCAAGGCAGTTGGAGTGTCGGTGGTCTGTCTGTCCCTGGCTGGGGACGCAGGGACAGCAGATGTGGACCACGCCTGTGTAAAGAAAGGCAGGTTTCTGTGTGGCCTGCGTGTGTTGGACGCAGGTGGGGGCCACTGGCTCTGGGTTGGAGAAGAAGCCTTGTCTAGAGTGATAGGGTCCCCAAGGCCCAGGCTGGCTTTGAGCTTGTGGTCCTGTGCCCCTGCAGGAGTGGACACCCTTTTGTGGGTGAGGAACCCCTTTTCCGAGCTGTCTTCACATTGAAGTTGCTGGGTGCCCCGTGGGTCCCGTGTCAGCACTCAGTCAGCACGCAACACTGGACAGTCTCCCGGAACTAGGGATTTATTTTTATTTCCTTGTAAATGCTTCAGCATCCCTCCCCAGAACTGTGTGGTTTGAAAACGTTCTAGAGAAAAGGAGCAGGAAGGGGCGTGCTTTGAGAGTGGTGGCTAGGCTCTGCCAGCGCCTGCTGGGGGGCGGGGGCGGAGGTGGGGGTGGAGGAGGGCTGCTCTGCCTGCGCCTCCTGCGGGGTGGGGGTGAGGCTGCTCTGCCGGCGCCTCCTGGGGGGGTGCAGGACACACGGTCCTGTGTGAAGTTCCACCCTACAGATCTGAAAGAGGCTTTTATTTTGTTTTATTTTAAATCAAGAGCCGTGAGAGATGGCACAGAAGTTAGGAGTGTTTGCTGCTCTCAGAAAGGACTGGAATTTGGCTCCGGTATCGATATCACTCAGCTCACAACTGCCTGGTACTCTAGCTCCAGGGGTTCAAGCACCCTCTTCTGTGGGTAAACACACACACACATACAGACGAATAAGATAAATAAATAAATATAATAGGCAAAAACAAAGAAAAAAAGAGGTGTGCCTTTAATCGCAGCACTCAGGAGCAGAGACAGACAAATCTCTGTGAGTTCAAGGCCACCCTGGTCTACAGAGTGATAGCCTGCCTCAAAAAATAAAAATATAAATATACAAACAGAAAATCAAGCCAGGGGTGGTGGTGTACCAGCACTGAAGAAATGGACGTTGGGGCTGACAAATGGCTGACATACCAGGCAAAGGCGTTTACCACCAAGCCTGGTGACCTAAGTTCAACCCTAAAGTTCCACATGGTGGAAGGAGGAATCAACCCCCAAGTTGTCCTTTGACCTTTCATGTATGCCATGGAATGTGCAAAAATAAATTTTTTAAGTAAAATGAAGTAGGGATCAAGGCATTCAAGGCCAACCTTGGCTATATGATATGCTCAAGTCTAGCCTGGGCTATGTGAGACCCTGTCTCAGAAACATAAAAATGTGTGTGTGTGTGTGTGTGTGTGTGTGTGTGTGTGTGTGTGTAAATCATGACTTTGCTTCCTTTGTCTATTGAGTGTGTAAGGAGCCAGAAAGACAGCTCAGCGGTAAAGAACACTTGCTCCTCTTCCAGAAAACCTGGGTTCAGTTCCCAGCACCCACATGGCAGCTCACAACCTTCTGTAGCCCCAGTCCTCGGGGAATCTAACACCCTCTTCTGGCCTCTGCAGGCACCAGGCATGGATGTGGTACACAGACTTATGTGCAGGCCAAACGCCCATATGCAAAACATTTTTAAGTGAAATAAACACATAAATGAGCACATCTCTGTTGAAAGGATTTATAGCTCTGGCCAGCCATGACACCTGGAGCTGCTGACAAGCTGGGCTCAATCACCTGGGGCATGGAGCTGCCCTGGGCCCTGTCGGATGCTTCAGAGCAGCCAGGGCCTTCTAGGTAGGCTGAATTCCCCCAGCTGAGACTTATCTAGCCCAAATACCCCTGCCACTCACTGGGAGGAAGAAAGTAAAGCCTCTTGAGGTTAAGACATTTGCCCAGAGGATCCCAGTGAGTCTGGGACTGTGCGGCGGCTCTGGGTCCCTGTTCTGGGCCTCCAGACCGGCGCTGTGTTCTTAACAAACGCTGATGTGATGTGCCTGATCTTCATGACAGGTTAAATTCTCACCCAGCAGTCTCCCTGGCTGCAGAGCTCAGGGCCTGCATGAACCTCCTTTACTTTAGAAGAGACACCCACAATTGAATACCCCCACCCCCCCAGAAGTTGAAAGCTGGGAATGGAGGCTCAAGCATCAGGATGCTGACACAGAAGAATCAGCACAGGTTCAAGGTCAGTTTGGGCGATGCAGTTTTGGGATAGCCTGGGCTGTAGAGTGAGATAGTGGGTTTTAATTTCTTTTCGTGTTGCTGAGATAAAATGCCCTGGACTCAAAGCAACGGAAGGGGAAGGGTTTATTTCAGCCGCAGTTCGGTGTACAGTGGTTGATCATGGCTGGAAGTCAAGGCAGCAGAACAGAAGCTTCATACCAGGAAAGGGGAGTACGAGGATGCCAGGCAGCAGCAGGAGACATTCAGGAGACGCAGTCCGCGGGGCCTTGCCCTCTGCGAGACATACCCATCGTGGCTATGCTAACCAGTGGGCCATACTCTGCAGACTGCCGACGCTGGCTGCAACGCTGGCATGCCATGGGCAGCTGGCAACATCACAGTTGTCGGTCTGTTGGTTTGGACTCTCTCTCGCTCCCTTGGCCTGCTGGATTTGCTTGACCACAGCGGGCCTCAGTCCCCCGCCACTTGAAGCAACCCCCTCACAGGTCAAATGAAGGGGCCAGTTCACGGGAATGGCGTGGGTCTGGATCAGATTCCCGGGATCCAGTCAGGGCTCTTGAAGCCGGACAGGATAAAGAATTTATCACAGGACTCCACTCAAAAGTGGCCCAAAAGTCCTTTATTGCACGGGCTCTGGTGAATTTATTGGCGGTACGGGGGCAGGAGAACAGGTAGTCAATCTGCCAATCACCACTGGCCTAATCAGAGTGGGCTGGGGCAGGACCTTGTCAGTGATGCGGGGGGAGGGGCCCCAGTCTTCTTCAGAAGAGCAGAAGCTGTTAGCACCCTCAACCGGCCATGGGAGGTTTTGGCCCATTTCCATGGTCCCACAGCATTTACAATCAGAAAACAGATGAACGCTTTCTGCCGCTCATCCCCCTCTCTCCATTTGCACAGCCCAGGAAGTGGCCCTGGCCACAGTCATGACTGGGCTCTCCACATCAGTTAGGGTAACCAAGAGAACCCCCACGGCATGGCCAAGGAAGTCGCCCAAGTGAGTCTCCAGTCTGTAAAGTTGATAATTAACATTCTCTGCTCTGTCTCAAAAACAAAGAAAACAAAAACAAAACCCCAAACATCCCAGGACCCAGGAGCTTTGTCAGTGCTTTCTGTGCAGACTGTCCCACCCGACGGCACTCCATTGGTGGGACCTCAGGGGCTTCTCCTGAGACAGATGGTCCATAGCCCAGCAGAACAGCGCAAGCAATCGGGGACCAGAACAAAGGTCTCACCTCAAATCATACCAAGACAGTGCCGGTTCTGACCGGCTGCTGTGCTCTGAGCATCTGTATTATCAGTGTTAACAACAAATCCTTGAATCTGGAAGCCAGATGCCTCGCCAGCCCCCTCGGGCCAGCCAACTGCAGTCCCGCCAGGTGTGTCCTGTTGGGTTTTTTCTTGTCTCCCGGGGAAAGAATATTGAGAACCCTGCGGAGAGAATCCTTCCACGGTGGCGGATTTCGCTTATGATTACTTCCCGGCTCTCTGTTTAGTGATGGAAGTGACATTTTCTTCTCTCTTTTTCTTTCTCTGTGTGTGTGTGAGAGAGAGAGAGGGAGAGGGAGAGGCAGAGGGAGAGGGAGATTGAGAACGAGCATGTGTGTGGCCAAATATCAGTCTCAGGTGCCCTTCCTCAGAACTACCACCTTGTTATTTGAATCAGGGTCTCTCTCCTGGAGCTTGCTGGTTCTGCGCGGCTGGCTGCCAGCGAGCCCCAGGGATCCTGTCTCTAGATTACAGGTGTGTGCTGCCTTTCCCATGTGGGTTCCAACTCAGGCGCACTTTACCTAAGGTGTCATCTCCCCATCCCTGGCAGGGGGTGTGTGTTTAAAGCAAGAACACATTTAGGTGGGAGCTCTGGAGGAGGGAGGGAGGGAAGGAGAGAGGACCTTAAGGACGCAGTGTGTCTATTCTAGGAAGGGTGCAGGAATTCATTCATGCGTTTGATTTTATAATTGTACGCTTAGTGGCTGTGGTGCAGAATATGCAAATCAGAGGAAAATTACGTGCTAATGGACAGCACATTCTATTTCCAGCCCCCTTCTCCTGCCTTCTTGGGGTACATCCAGCCAAGCAGATGGGTGTCCTTTTCTTCCCCCAGCTATTCCCATAGCCCTCTGGTCAGACTGAGTTCTGCCTTTTGATTGCACATGATGGCAGGCCGAGCCAGGCATCTGTGAACCAGGTCACGGCAGCCTCAGTGCGACACCCTCCTGCCCTCAGCTTGCCTGTGACCACTGAGTGACCTTGGAGATGCGCTCACCTGTCTTTAGAACCCCGGCATGGTGGCGCGCTCTCACACAGCTGAGCCCTTAGCACCGGACACTCGGACGCGCACGTGCGTGCACACACACACACACACACACACACACACACACGCGCACACACACACACACACACACACACACACACAATGGCGCTCTGTGGCTAACAGTGGCAGCTGGAGCCTGTGAGACCCCGCTGACACCTGCGTTAACCGAGGGGTGTCGTCACAGGCTGTCACAGCCAGCAGAGGCCTGCTCTGTCTTGAAGGGAAAGGGTGGAGTGGAGAAGGGTTCAGCCTCCATAGTCCCAGGTTGTCACATAATAGCAGGAGCCACATGGAGCTTTGTGTACCCGGGGACCCAGCACAGGAAATCCCTCCAGGGCCACCAGAGACCAAGGTTTATGACATCCGCACAGAGGAGTCCCTGGGCTTGCCATCCCACAGCCAGGTAGACACCCATCCATCTCACTGTACCTGTTTCCTGCGTCCCTCACAGGACAACTGGGCCCACCGTGAGAGGTCTGTGGGTCCAGCCTGACGCCTCTTCTCCCTCCTGTGTCATGCGTCCAGGGATCCAGCCCACAACCCCAACAGCCCACAAGCCCATGCCCTCCTTTATAGATCAGTTTTGTTTATAATTATGTGTGTGGGTGTGTGCAGGTGTGACTCTAGGCCTTCTCAGAACGTCTGATCCCCTGGAGTTACTGAGGGTTGTGAGCTATGTGGATATTGGGAATCGAACTTGGACCTCCTGAAGAGCACCCAGTGCTCTTAACTGGTGAGCCATCTCTCCAGCCCTCCCCACCCCCATGTCCCTCTTTACAGGAGCTATGCTGAGTAGCTGTGGCTCTCCATCCTGGAAACAGGGCTATCACCGTGCATTGAGGGAGGGATGCTGTTTCCGAGGGAGGAAGGGACCGGGGTGGATGGTTGACAGGACACCGTGACAGAGAACAGTCCGACCCGAATGTCAGCTGTATTCACACTGGAGCTCTTGTTCTGTTCATAAAGGACACTATGGGTCCTGTTCGTGGGCTCTGCGTGTTAGACCGAGTGGTCTTGCTGATTCCACAAGACCGCTGGTGTTGGGGACAGCAGTAAAACCCACTCAGACCTGCTATCCAGGGGCGCTGATTGTATTTCTGGCTTTCAGAAGCACAAGAGAGCAAAGACGCATTGCTTAACCACTACGGGCTGGTTGTGTGTCATTTCGTTCTTCAATTCAGCCCCAAAGAGAAGCAAGCTATTACACACTAAAGAGATTTACTATCTTAAAAAGAAAGTGAGACGGGGGACAGGTGGGCGGCTGACGAGATGGCTCTGGGTGTTTGCTGCCAACATTTACAGCATGAGTTCAATTCCTGGGACCCACGTGGACGGTGGCGAGAACTGGCTCTCTCTAGGCATCGTCCTTTGACCTCCATAAACCGGTCCTGACATGAGTCCACAAAATACACATATAAAATGCAAGCTAAAAAACACTATAAGCGTGTCTCCTCTCCTCGAGGAAAGGGAAGACATTAGTTAAAAAATAGCAACTCCGTTACAAGAACCTTAAACAGAAATTACGGAGACTGGCGATCCGGGTGTCTTTGGCTCTGCCAGCTACACCTAACAGCTGCTAACATTTTACTGTTCCTTTTTTTTTTTTTTAAATTAAAAATAAGGTATCATTTTCTTGACATTTTCCCCTAAATATTTTTAGACTTTTTTTATTTTTATTTTTTAAAATGACATTTTAAGCCGTGTGTGGTGCCGTGTGCCTGAGATCCTAGGACCCGGGAGGCGGAGGCAGGGGATCAGGTGTTCAGGGTCACCTCTCAGTCCTCTTGGGAGTTCAAGGGCACGCTGGGCTCCATGAGACCCTGTCTTAAAAAACAAACAAAAAGGTTAATTTTTTTAAAATAAAAAATACTGCCCAAGGTCATAAAAACTAAAAAAAAAAAAAAAAAAGACGTTTTTACTTAGTTGTCCTCAAAACTCACAGGTGCTCAGACACGGCCTGATCAGACCTGCGTCCTCCTGGTACTGCCTGCTGGCCCGCAGGGCCCAGCTGAGGGGTGCACATGGCCTGTAGCCAACGCAGCCGTCTCTCATGGCACCGTTAACCCAGAAGCTCGTCTCCAGTCTCGTGGGGTCTCAGGGAGGGCCGTGTGATGGGAGCCTGTGGTATTGGGGTGAGGGAACCTTTACAAGGGGCACCTAGGAGGCTCCGGTCATTGGGAGGGATTGAGGCTGGTCTTGCTGGCCAGTCAGTTCCCAGGAGGCCACTGGTGGGCGTGGCTCCTTCCTCCTGCCCTGCGGGGAGGCTAGGCAAGGGCTCCTGCCATCCGAATCATCATGCAAATAAGCCTCTTCAGGCCTCTTTATTTCTTATTTAGTATGCTTATGAGATGGGGCCCTGAGTGTCACGGCGCACGTGTGGAGGTCAGAGGCCAGCGGCCCGCTCAAGAGAGTGGCTCTTGTGGGCTTTCATTATTGTGTTTGTTTTTTGTTTGTTTGTTTTCTCAGACAGGGTTTCTCTGTGCAGCCCTGGCGGTCCTGGAACTAGCTTTGTAGACCAGGCTGGCCTCGAACTCACAGAGATCCGCCTGCCTCTGCCTCCCAAGTGCTGGGATTCCTCCCAGCTTATTATTGCTTTTTTAATTTATGGTTTACTTTAATTTATTGTATTTATTTTTGGAGACAGGGTCTCACTGTGTAGCCCTGGATGGCTTAGCATTTGCTACGTAGACCAGGCTGGCCTGGAGCTCACAGAGCTCTTCCTGACTCTGCCTCTTATTGCTAGCGTTAAAGCTGAGCACGTTACTGTTTGCTTGTGTTATCTGCTCCTGTGTTTGTGTGCACGCACACATGTGTACAGTGTCCTCAGAGTCCAGGAGAGGCATCCGATCCCAGGAACCAAAGCCACAGGTCACAAGCTGTCCTGTGTTCTGGGAATCGAGTCTCCATTCTGGAAAGGGAAGGAAGTGCTCCTGCCGGCTGAGCTGTCTCTCCAGCCTCTGCGTTTATACAATTCAGTCTTTGCATCTATATAATTTATGGTCCTTTCCCCTCGGCTTTCCAACTTTCTAACATCATTTATCCCTGGTGTTGCCAGGTGCGCTTCCAAAAGGAGAGCGTTTGCCCCTCTGCTGGGCATTCTGTCTGGGAATGGCGGGGTGGGCTCTAATCTGTCCCTTGGCCTTCTATTTTCATGACAAGTAGCCAATGCAGTCACTGCTGTGGGAAGCCAAGGAGGCCCTGCTCATTTCTCATCCCTTGTCCTTTTATAAAATATATCGTGGTATGTGAGTGTGTGCACGTGTGCAGCCCGGCCCCAGCCCCTGCCCCAGGGCCTTTGCACACACCCTCTCGTCTCTCTGCCTGTAACACTCTTCCTCAGCTCTTTGCATAGCCACCCTTTCCCAACAACCTGTTGTAAAGGGCACTGCCACCCACCCCGGGCATCCTGGAACTTTCTAGTATGGCCTCAGTATCTTTCACCACTGGACTCAAGTTTCCTGAGATCAGGGAACTCACAGGCCAGAGATGACCGGCTTCACTGTGCTGTGACCCTGAGCCAGGCTCTGCCAGGCAGGGACCATGGATGGTTAGAGACCTGAGTGCCCCCACCCCCAGGCACGTGCAGCAGTGCTGGATCCTGACATGGAGCCCTGGGGCTCAGTGTGGCACGCCGACCCGGGATGAGGGTACGGTCACCTCGGCGGGGTCAGGGGGCAGACGGGGAGCCTGGCCATGGCCTGTGCCTGTGAGCCGAGCTGGGCTTGGCCAGAACTCGTGGGGGGGTGGGGGGTGGGGGGGGTGGGGGGTGGGGGGGGGTGGGGGCACACAACCAGAGACCTCCACAGCGAGGGTCCCAGCGAGCGGCATCAGCGGTTCCGAGGCGATGACAATGCCCTCGAAGGGTCCAGCCAGTGTGGCCTGTCCCTTGAGTCGACCTCGCTCTGGTGCCGCTTGTATCCACCGACCCTGCCATTAAGCGCTGCGGGGCCAGCCTCATTCCAGAGGCCACAGCGCCCCCTGCTGGAGATCGTGAGCCTGAGCCGCTCAGGACCTTCCTAGAGCGCCTGGCTTGGACAGCCCATCCCCACCCTCCAGCTGTCCCGGAACCTGGGGCGTGTTGCTCCGACTCTCATCAGCTTACCTCACCTGCACTGTTATCTCTGAGTCCAGGGAACTGAGGCAGGGAGGAGCCCTTGGGATCCCGGTCCAAGGAGGATGCTCCAGAATCTCTTGAGGCTCTCGGCCTGCACGACCCTCTATCTGCCCAGCTTAGCTCTCACCTCCTCCAGGAAGTCCTCCTGCCCTATCCTCGTGGGGGTGGCACTTCTGCCCTATGCCATGTGCTTATCAAGTCCTGACTGGTAGCTGGCTTGTCACCAACCCCTAGGCCTATCACCTGATGGTCATTTGGTATACATTCCAGTTACTGTCCTGAGTCACGACCAAGTCTTGTTTGTGAGTCAGGGTGTCTTGTAGCTCAGGCTAGCCTAAAGTCACTATGTATGATGGCAAGTTGTATGTCAACTTGACACAAGCTAGAGTTGTCTGAAAGGAGGGACCCTCAACTGAGAAAATGCCTCCAAACAGCCAGCCATCTTCTTAATTAGTGACTGATGGGGAGGGCCCAGCCCATTGTGGGTGGGGCCATCCTGGGCTGCTGGTCCTGGGTTCTGTAAGACAGCAGGCTGAGCAAGCCATGGGGAGCAAGTCAGGAAGCAGCACCCCTCCACGGCCTCTGCATCAGCGCCTGCCTCCAGGCTCCTGTCCTGTTTGAGTTCCTGCCCTGACTTCCCTCAGTACTGGTCTGTTAACCTGGAAGTGTGAGGTTAACCCTTTCCTTTCCAAGGTCTCTTTTGGTCGTGGCGTTTCATCACAGCCACAGCAACGAAGACATGTGTGTGTGGTACCTACAAAGTCCAGCAGGGGGCACCAGATCCTTTGGGACTAGAGATACAGACAGCTGTGAGCCATCACATGGGTGCTGGGAACCGAGCCCTGGTCCTCTGTACAAGCAAGTGCTCTTAACCACTGAGCCGTCTCTTCAGCCCCATGGGTGTTCTCTGTCCCCTGTGCAAGTCGGAGGATGGGTTGGGGGCAGGCAGGTCGGTCAGCCCCCGCTTTGGCCTGGTATGAATGCAAAGATGCTCTGGGGGCTCAGCCTTGGGGACTCAGCAGACCCGGGGTGTCATCAGGTAAGAGGCCCCCAAGGGGCCCTGCGCTTCAGTCCTGGAGGGATCCTGGTACCCGTGCCTACACTTTTCCATCCCTGGCGCCTGGTACCTGGGTAGGCCAGACTCAGAGGGGCCTGGGATGAAGTGGGGGATGGGGCCAGTCAGACCCCAGCTATGGCAAGATGACTGTCCCCCACCTGCGGAGGTGCAGCCCTGGCCTGGCCCGGCCCCCTCCCCATCTCTCTTGTTGGCTCTTGCCCTCTGGTGCTGCACCTTTCTGAGACTGGTCTCTTGTCCTCAGACCCTCCTGTGGAGATTTGTCTGTGGCCATGTGTGGTCAGAGACCTAGGCTCCAGCCCCACTGCAGGCCCCCAGGGCTGCCTCTCCGTTTCCAGCCAGTACTCGGGGCCCAGGGCTGCCTCCTCTTCCAGGTGCATGGTCTCCTTGGAATCCTGTCATCTCAGGGCTGAGTCACCGGCAGCTAAGCCGGGCTGCCACTGATGCTGGTGCTGATGTGAGCTCTGTCCTTCACCTGCGGTCTGGAGCTCACAGTGCTCTTTCCAGGAGGCCTGGATGGTGAACACACCCCAAGACACAGGGTCCAGACCAAGAAGAGTCACTCCTTCGTGCCCTCACCCTGCCTAGCCAGAACTCCCAGCCGAGGGAGGGACTTTCCAGGTTCCTGGTGATGGAAACTGAAGTCTGGTGTTCCGGCTCAGCATTGGATGGACTGAGGTGGGAAATCAAGCAGAGGCCTCCATGGTGCACAATGGTTCCCGCCTCCAGCAGGCAGCTATGTAACCTGGGGTGAGTGGCTGGAGCCCTCCCTTGCTGAGATGACAGGCCTGGAGACTAGGGAATTGCTTCCCTCCTTCAAGGGCACACATGAAGGTCAGGGGACAGCTGCGGGGGTCAATTTTCACCTTTCCCCTGTGTGTTCCAGGGGTCAAATTCATGTCATCAGGCTTGAGACAAACGCCTTTACCTGCTGAACCATCTCACTAACCCAGGAGTGACACAGCACCAAGATGCCAGCCCCTGGAAGAGGAGCCAGTTGTCCCTGTTTCCTTTCAGAGAGGTCATCCATCCTCAGGTCACCAAGGCAGGGGTCCTCACCTGTAATTCACAGGTTCATAATGTCCCAAGAACCTGCAGAATGTGGCCCCAGGATAGCCCTTGCCACTCTTGGAGCCCAGGAGAGAAAGGAGTCATCGTGCTCCTTTCCCCGTGTCTGGCTTCCCCAATCTTTCTCTTCCTCGCCTGCCAGAAGCCCTCTTCCAAAAACCAGCCCCAGGAGGAAGGCTCACCCTTGGACAAGAGAGGAGCTAGTGATTAAGTATCTCTACCTTCCTTAGTAAGCTCGAACTTCTCATAGAGTCTTATCTTTGTTAAGTAGAATTTTAGTCCTACAAGAAATTTGTTATGTTCACGGTCAGTTAATCAGCGCATGCCTGTGTTCAGTGTCTTTTCTTGTGGTCCTCTCTTTCTCTAGGAGTTCACTTTGTTTCCTGCTGAAGCTCACACCCCAGGGGTGGGGTGTAGGCGAGGAACTCTTGGGATTTGCATGTCTGAACACATCCAGTCATCCACATCCTCAAGTGATAGTTTAGCTGGGTATAGGTCCCTAGGATATTGACTGCACACCCTTAGACTTCAGGGTCCTGTTCTATGCTCCAGTAAATCTGCCGAATGTCTTAGTTAGGGTTTCTCCTGATGTGATGAAACACCACGACCAAAAGCAAGTTGGGGAGGGAAGGGTTTATTCGGCTCACACTTCCACAGCACAGTTCATCGTTGAAGGAAGTCAGGACAGGAACTCAAGCAGGGCAGGAACCTGGAAGCAGCAGCTGATGCAGAGGCCATGGAGGGGTGCTGCTTACTGGCTTGCTCCCTCTAGCTTGCTCAGCCAGGACCACCAGCCCAGGGATGGCCCCACCCACAACGGGCTAGGACCTCCCCCATCAATCGCTAATTAAGAAAGTGCCCTACAGGTTTGCCTGCAGCCCGAGCTTATGGAGGCATTTTCTTAATGGAGGCTCCCTCCTCTCAAATGACTTCCCTGTATCAAGTTGACGCAAAACTACCCAACACGTTGAGCATCTCTGTTCTGGCTCCGGTCACGTCTGAGTTGTCTCTCTATTCTCAGATGCACCACGGTCTTGTTGGAATACCTGGGAATGGCGGACACTCACTCATCCCGAGCGGCGCGCTGAGTCCCCCTTTAATTGTTGGGAGATGTCAGCTCTCCTCCTGAGGAGCCAGTGTTGCCCACGGCGCCTCTGTTCTCTCGTGGGTCTCGGCCTGTCCTCTGAGTCTCTTACCCTCGCTCCTGATGTCAATTCGTTGGGTCTGTCCAGCTGTGGGCTGCATTCTTGGCCTTCAGAGTGTCCTGCCGAGAAATATCCCGTCTGCCGAGTTTCAAGTTTTGAGGCTCGCACTTCGGACCTGTGGGATTTCCAGTGGCTTCCTCTCACGACCACCTGTTTTCACCTCACTTGAGCCAATCAGGCTTTCAACAATTTCTTATGGTCTTTAATGAGGCCAAACATTTTTATTTGAAAATCTTCAGATTTTTCTATTCTTTCCATCACATATGGAGTGGCTTAGTCACCATGTGCTCAAGTTTCTCCTGTTCTCCTTAGGGCTAGCCTTGCCATGTATTTGGCGCAGGATATTCTCTCTCTCTCTCTCTCTCTCTCTCTTTGTCTCCCCCCCCCCATCTTCCCCTGGTTGCAGTCACATGACTTGTCTCTTCCAGTGGCCCCACTCCAGGCTGATGAGGTCATCTGAGGTTACTCGGAACGCCCACCTTCTGAGGGAGACACAGGATATCAGGGTGTCCAGACCTTGGTGAAGTTCCGGCTCCCCCTCCCTCCTCTCCAGCTGCTGGTGGGAGGCTCCCTCCCGATGTGCAGAGAGCTTGGCTACAGCCCCCGCATCGCTCTTTTTTATTTTTATGATTTGATTCTTCAGCCGAGGCAGTAGAAAAGGTCTATTGTCCACACATCGCCCTTGGGTGCCCAGGTCCAGGGCAAACGGACAAAACTGTTTTGTTTACAAGTACGCCAGGCCCCTCGGGTGGGCTTGATGCAGACGGTGTGGACACTCTAGACCACTGAGAGGCAAAATTCTGTGGTTTAATTTTTTTTTCAAACTGTGTTTGTGTGTGTGTTCTGCCTGCATGTATGTCTGTATTTCACATGTGTGCAGTACTCATGCAGGCCAGGAGAGGGCGAAAGAACCCCCTGGAACTAGATTTATGGACAATGTGAGCTGCAATTTGGGTGCTAGGCATGTAACCCGTGTCCTCTGCTGGAATAGTCAGGGCACTTAACTGCTGAACCATTTCTGTAGCCTCTTGTGCATGCGTGTATGTGTATGTGTATGTGTGTGCGCATGTATGTGTGTGTGTATGTGTGTGCATGTGTGTGTGTGCATGTATGTATGCATGTTTGTGCATGTGTGTATGTGTGTGTGCATGTGTGTATGTATGTATATGTGTGGTGTGCATGTGTGTGCGTGCATGTGTGTATGTGTGTGTGCATGTGTGTATGTGTGTGTGCATGTGTGTATGTATGTATATGTGTGGTGTGCATGTGTGTGTGTGCATGTGTGTATGTGTGTGTGCATGTGTGTATGTATGTATATGTGTGTTGTGCATGTGTGTGTGTATGTGTATGCACGTGTATATGTATGTGTGTGCATGTGTGTATGTATGTTTGTGCATGTGTGTATGTGTGTGTGCGTATGTATGTTTGTGCATGTGTGTGTGCATGTGTGTATGTGTGTGCATGTGTGTATGTATGTATATGTGTGGTGTGCATGTGTGTATGTGTGTGCATGTGTGTATGTATGTATATGTGTGTTGTGCATATGTGTGTGTATGTGTGTGCATGTGTGTGTGCATGTGTGTATGTATGTGTGCATGTGTGTATGTGTGTGTGTATGCATGTTTGTGCATGTGTGTGTGCATGTGTGTATGTGTTGCGCATGTATGTATGTGTGCGTGCATGTGTGTATGTGTGTGTGCATGTGTGTATGTATGTATATGTGTGGTGTGCATGTGTGTGCGTGCATGTGTGTATGTGTGTGTGCATGTGTGTATGTGTGTGTGCATGTGTGTATGTATGTATATGTGTGTTGTGCATGTGTGTGTGTATGTGTATGTACGTGTATATGTATGTGTGTGCATGTGTGTATGTATGTTTATGCATGTGTGTATGTGTGTGCGTATGCATGTTTGTGCATGTGTGTATGTGTGTGCATGTGGGTATGTATGTATATGTGTGGTGTGCATGTGTGTGCATGCATGTGTGTATGTGTGTGCATGTGTGTATGTATGTATATGTGTGTTGTGCATATGTGTGTGTGTGTGATGTGTATGCACGTGTATATGTATGTGTGTGCATGTGTGTATGTATGTTTGTGCATGTGTGTATATGTGTGTGTGCATGTGTGTATATGTGTGCATGTGTGTGTGCATGTGTGTTTGAATGCATGTAGAGGCCAGAGGACAGCCCAGAGTGTCATTCCTCAGAATTGTTACCTACCTTGTTTTGAGACAGCATCTCTCACTGGCCGGGAACTCACCAGTTAGTCTAGGAAGTAAACCCCAGGCATCCTGACTCTACTTCCCCAGCCCTGGGATTACAAGTGCACACCTCTGTCTGGCCTTTTATTTGTGTTCTAGAACTCAAACTCAGGTCCCCGTCCTCACAAAGCAAGGTCTTTACTGGCCAAGCCATCTTACCACCAGACCATGTCTGGGGCATGGTCTCACTCTGTAGCCCAGCCTGGCCTTGAACTCGGTATGTAGCCCAGGTAATCCCCCTGCTTCTGCTTCCTGAATACTGGGACAATAGGCATGACCATTGTACATGGCTTGAGAGACAACTTCTAGCCTGTAGTGTTAGGATCATGCCTGTGTTCAGCCAGCATCCCTGGTCCCTGGAGCCTCCGTGGGTTCACAGCTGGTTCTCCTGGATCTCTGCCCTGCAGCTTTCATGCTCTGCCTGTGCACTATCTTCTCTGCTCAGCTCCTGCTCAGGGTGTAGGTTCCAAAGATGATGGCGGGAAGGCCAGGTGCCCCTGCCTCATTCTTTGTGTCTCTTTCCTGGAGACGGCTGGCTTACTTTTTATTAGGGCTGTATCTTTAAGAGGGGGTAGGGAGGACTCTCACTATATAGCCCTGGCTAGCCTAGAACTTGCTATGTAGACCAGGCTGGCCTTAACTCACAGAGACCCGTCTCTTCTGCCCTGAGGCTGCATCTCTTAACATTCTCTGGCTCTGCGCAATGACCTGAAATATGGGCTTTGAAATATTATCTTCTTTTAATGTTTGGCTTTTTTCCTTTTATTATAAGTTCATTAAAAATAGAAAATCAGCATAAATTTTCAGAGCCCTGGAATGTGATGAGTTTGAAGGTTAATTTTAAAAAATGAAACCCCTTCGTACTGACCCAGATCTGAGCCCAGCCGGCTGTGCACAGATGACCAATCATAAATTACCATTCCTGCTTAAAAGCCAGCAGCAAGAAAGCTTCCCTGCAAGATGAACTGGGTTGCTTTTCTTCGTTGGATGCTTCTTTGTTAATTGAAGTTAATTGTTGATAAACCATTTTATCGAATTATAGCATTAATGCAGAAGAATGCACAAATTGTAAGTCTGCAATGTGACCAACATCCACACGTGGACACCCTCAAGTGGCCTCCTCCAGACCGCAGGTGGGGACGGGGTTCCTGCAGCTGAGGAAATAAGGTTTGAGGCGGTCCCAGGAAGAGCAGTGGAGAGGGGCGGGGCCAGTCCCCGGGGGAGGGGCTGGAACGGTGGAAGGTAGCTGCTGGGAGCAGAGGCTGGAGTGGTTGGCATTTGGTAGGCTGGGCCCAGCAGGAAGGAGCAGGGAGGGGCTGAGCAGAGGCTGGGAGCCCGACTGGTGTACAGGACAGATGGACAGACGTTTTCTTCCCTAGGCCATAAAACAAAGCCTGGAGCTTCCCTATAGACAGGAAGGATCTCACTTGTGTTGCTCATTGCAGGCCTTGAATGCCTGACTTAAAGCAATCTTCCTGTCTCAGCTTCCTGAATAGCCAGGACAGCTCATGCCTACTCAAGGGTAGTACATTTTCATCTTGTCAGAAAGTTCCACCTTTGCCACAGGGAGGGTGGAGCTGAGGGTGTGCCGGCCGGCGCGCTGCACTCATCTTCGCCTGAGCCCTCCAGAAACACACGCACGGACACACCTCAGATCACCACATATTTATTTAGAACAGGGTCTCTTGTAGCCCAGGCTGCCCTCAAACTCTCTATGTAGCCCATACTGGTCTTGGATTCCTGTGTTTTAATGTGTTTTTTAAGGACAGTCTCACACACATGCATACAAACACACAGGGAAAGAGAGAGAGAGAGAATGAGAGAGAAAGAGAACAGACTGTCTTTCTAACATCTTCAGTTTAACAAAAACAAAGCCAGTTCCATCTACCTTGTCTATCTCGTTTGCCTTGGGCAGATCAAAGCTTGTCATTCAAGGGCCTGGTCCTCTGCCTGGTGCTGGAGGACACTGACTAAGGAGGTGATGTCAAAGATCTCTTTCTAGGACTGGTCTCCTAGGCAAGAGGGGTGCTGGCCCCATGGGGTTCCCAGGGTTATCAAGTAAAAATACAATCTGCTCGGCAAAACTTGATCTGCAGTCTAAGTATATTTACATGGACATGTGCACGTATGTATACACACACATTTAGCATCAAGGGATGTCTTTACACAATGAAGTGTGCTGCTCGCCAGAAAGTCCAGTCTATCTGGGCACGCCGGGTTGGATCCAGCAGGCTGTCCAGAGACATTTGCAGAGTTTCTGAGGGTGGGCCAGAGATCGGGAGGTATGGCTGGAGGCCCTGAGTGGCTCAGCAGACCCTTGTCCCAAGTGCCGTGACCCCCAGCCACCTGCAGCTGCAGCCCCTGAGGGCGCAAGCCTGTTTCCCAGATTTCCTCCTTCGCTGTTGGCAGGTCCTGTATTGACTTATGTTTTAATGAAAAC
Source organism: Cricetomys ansorgei (assembly GCA_026225945.1). Lineage (NCBI taxonomy): Eukaryota > Metazoa > Chordata > Mammalia > Rodentia > Nesomyidae > Cricetomys > Cricetomys ansorgei. The sequence continues at coordinate 4,685,099 of JAMJFZ010001895.1, read as the reverse complement.
AAATTAGGATTTTCTCACGCTGTGCAGGTGCTTGCTCTCGTGATGAGTGGAGTCACCTGGCTCTCCGTCAGGCCTGGTCCGGGTGGAGAGGCCTGAGTGGGGCTGGCTTCCCAGCAGGCCTGCTCCCACAAGCCACTTTTCCATCCATCATCAAATCTTTGTTGTATGTCTGCGCACAGGGAGAGACCGGAGAGGCGAGGGTCCCGGCCGGGAGACAATAATCACCACCAAGTAATTCCTGTGCTATCCTGGGGACCACGGCTGTGACATGAGTCCAGCTGTCCTCAAGGAGCATCAGGGAAACTGAGGCCCAGCATGACGAGAGATCAAGTTAAAGATTCAGGGCAGAACTGTGGTTCGGTCAAAGGCTCACCACACGCAGGGCCTTACCCGGGGTGTCCAAGCTTCAACCTGAAGCTCTGGATAACCCGAATAAAGCGTGTTCTCTTTTGAGACAGAGTCGTACTATGTAGCCCTGGCTGTGCTGGAACTCGCTGAGATCCACCTGCCTCTGCCTTCTGAGTTCTGGGATTAAAGGTGTGTGTCACCGTGCCTGACAGGTTTTTGTTTATGAAGTCCACAGAGAGACACCAACAAACAGGCCACACTGCCTCTCCCTCACTCTGGCTTCTCAAGAGTCAGGCCTGGGGTGAGAGAAGCCGAGAGGGAAACTGAGTCAGCAGGGGTGGTTTGGGGGAATGCCGGAAGAAAGGAGAGCTAATAGCTGCAGCAGAGGCGGAGGGGTGGAGTGTCTGAGGGACCCTCAGGATGACACCAGCCTCCTCTGCAGGTAGACGGGGTCCATGAGTGGTCGAGAGAGGGGAGAGGAAGTGACCATGGCCATCTGGAACCACGGCAGCTGTCATCATCCTCCAGACTCTCCCAGGGTGGAATCTAGAACATTCCCTCCTAGCGGTCAGAGAGGGGCATCCATATGTAGGGAATCCTGCCCAGATGCATGTTGTCATGAGGATGCTGGATATAGAGGAGGGGGAAGATTGGCAAGGGTGGGTGAAAACCCGGGATGCTTTTGTGAGCTGTCACTCATGCTGAGATGGGTGGGGCTTGTGGGGCTTGTGGGTAATACAGCTCTTGAAAAAGAACCCCAGAAAACTCGTTGGTCCAGCAGAATGGAGGATAAGAATGGGGGATAGGGCTGAGGAGACTCTCAGTTAAGTGCTTGCTCTGGAAGCATGAGGACCCAAGTTTGAATCCCCAGCACCCATGAAAAAAGCTGTGTGTGAACACGTGTGCCCCCCATCCTAGCCCTGGAGAAGCAGTGAGAGGAGGGTCCCTGGGTTGCACTGGCAGCTTCTCTCACTGGGTGGGTGAGCTCTGGGTTCGATGAGAGAGCCTGATGCAGGCAGTAATGTGGAGGGCTGTTGACGTGGTTCAGTGGGCAAAGGGGCTTTCAGCCAAGCCTGACTACCTGAGTTCAACCCCCAATCCCGTGTGGTGGAAAACTGACTCCCTTTTTCACACTGGTCATGTATGTATGGGGACACACACAGACACACACACACAGACACACACACACACACAGACACATACACACAGACACATACACACACAGGCACATACACACAGACACACACACACAGACACACACACAGACACATACACATAGACACACACACACACAGACACAGACAGATATACACAGACACATACATACCACACAGATGCACACACAGAGACATATACACACTCAGATATACACAGACATAGACATTCACACATAGACACAAATACCCATACAGACACACACACACACACAGACACATACACACAGACACATACACACACAGGCACATACACACAGATACACACACACAGACACACACACAGACACACACACAGACACACACACACAGACACACACACAGACACATACACACAGACACATACACATAGACACACACACACACACACACATACACAGACAGATATACACAGACACATACATACCACACAGATGCACACACAGAGACATATACACACTCAGATATACACAGACATAGACATTCACACATAGACACAAATACCCATACAGACACACACACACACACAGACACATACACACAGACACATACACACACAGGCACATACACACAGACACACACACACAGACACACACACAGACACACACACAGACACACACACAGACACACACACAGACACGTACACATAGACACACACACACACAGACACAGACAGATATACACAGACACATACATACCACACAGATGCACACACAGAGACACATACACACTCAGATATACACAGACATAGACATTCACACATAGACACAAATACCCATACAGACACACACACACAGACAGAGATTCACACACAGACACACACACAGACACACACACACACAGACAGACAGACAGACACACACACAGACAGACACACACACAGACAGACACACACACACAGACACACACACAGACACACACACACACACACACACAGACACACACACAGACACACACATAGATATAAATTTAATGTAATAAAAATATAAAGTAGCAAGTGATAGGTTGGTGTTGACCTCTGACCTCCATACTCACAGAAACACATACGCACGTGAGCACACTCAAAGCCTCGAGACACTGAGTGTGATGACTCATGCCTGTAATCCCAGTATTCAAGAGTCTAAGGCAGGAGGATTTCCATGAGTGAATTCAAGACCATACTGGAGTACAGAATGAGATTTATTTAAAAAAAAAAAAAAAAAACCCAAAAAATCAGCCAAAGAGGAAACGCCACCACTGTGAGGTCCTCTGGCCTCTCCAGGGCCCCAGCTTCCCTCTGGGGAGGGTCCCTAGCTTCCTTCTAGAGAAATGTCAGCTCGGAAGGCAGACCTTCCCCTTTCTCATGTCCTGGAGTGAAACCTCACCCTTGACCTCCTCCGGGGAGGAGGGACGGAGGGCAGCAGGAAGCGACCAGGGCCAGAGGTGACTCGGCCACAGATCAGAGGTTTCACCTACAGGCTGCAGGGGTGTCTCACCAACTCTGACGAACACCCTCAGTCCGTCTCACTGAGGGACCGACTGCAAGCAGGCTGAGCAGCCAAGCCAGAAACAGACATGTCTTTCCACAGTCTGGTAATCCACACAGTCGCTTCAACGGCTCCAGTTTGTCAGTTCCCCTTGATAGGTGGCCACTGGCAATCCCACACTCATTTACTCCGATCTTAATCTCTAATTAGCTCTCGGGTCACATGCTGACTTCACGCCATAATATTTATGTCACAGGACGGCTAAGCAAGGGTGAGAGAAGATGCCGGGTTCAGAGGTCATCTTGGAGTCAGAGGCAGAGCTGATAGGGAAGGGCCGTGAGGGACCAGACTCCAGCAGTTCCGACACAGGAATGTCAGGTGGGGGACTGGGAGCCAGGCATTTTGAGGGGCAGTTTGAAGAGGGCTGAGCGTAGTGGGCAGGGACCTTGTGCTCTGGTGGGAACACAGGGCCAGAGGCAGGAGTTTCCATGTGGCAGCTTCCTGGGGAAGTCCGGTGAAAATGACCAGCTTGGCATGCCTTCCATGGTTTAATCTTAGGGTATCCCTTCTTTTACATACAGAGTAATGGGGTTCCATCTGGTGATCTACAGGCTCCTATGTCCTGTGTTTCTGAGACACGGCCACTTCTTATTTGTATAAATGAGATGTCGATCATTCTTTCTTGACATTTAGCTTCAAGATGGAGGCAACTCAGGTCCAGGCTGTTGCAAGTCACTCAAGAGCAGCCTGGCCTTAGCAGATCCTCCACACAGCACAGAGCAGGCCAGAGCAGGGCCCCACCTTCCCCACACAGCCTCCCTCCCAAAGGAGCTGCCACAGAGCCTTCCACGTGCCCTGTGGTGAAAAGGTGCTGGAGACAAAAGCTGGGTGTGGTGCACGCCTGTAATCGCAGCTGGAGACCTGCAGCAGGATCTGTCTTGGGCTCCACAGCAAAGCTGTCTCTACAACCCGAAGCCGCAGCAAAGAAATTACAGGCAAGGAGACATTCACACTGTGTGAAGTTCTCCATCTGCGGGGCGGGGGGTGGCTCAGGGGCTAAAGTTCCTGGACTCAAGCACAAGGACTGCAGTGTGTGTAATGCTGGGGGGGGCGTGGTGTGTGTGTGTGTGTATGTGTATCTCTGTGTGTGTGTGTGTGTCTGTGTGTGTGTGTGTGTGTGTATCTGTGTGTGTTTGTGTCTCTGTGTGTGTGTCTGTGTGTGTGTCTATGTGTGTGTGTCTGTGTGTCTGTGTATGTGTGTATCTGTGTGTATGTGTGTGTGTGTCTGTGTGTCTGTGTGTGTGTGTCTGTGTGCGTGTGTGTGTATATTTGTGTGTGTGTGTGTCTGTGTGTGTATGTGTCTGTGTGTGTGTCTGTGTGTGTGTGTATCTGTGTGTGTGTCTGTCTGTCTGTGTGTGTTTGTGTCTGTGTGTGTGTGTCTGTGTGTGTGTGTATCTGTGTATCTGTGTGTGTCTGTGTGTGTATGTGTCTGTGTGTGTGTGTCTGTGTGTGTATGTGTCTGTGTGTATGTGTCTGTGTGTCTGTGTGTGTATGTGTCTGTGTGTCTGTGTGTGTGTGTATCTGTGTGTATGTGTGTGTGTCTGTGTGCGTGTGTGTGTATATTTGTGTGTGTGTGTGTCTGTGTGTGTTTGTGTCTCTGTGTGTGTGTGTGTCTGTGTGTCTGTGTGTGTGTGTATCTGTGTGTATGTGTGTGTGTCTGTGTGCGTGTGTGTGTATATCTGTGTGTGTGTGTGTGTCTGTGTGTGTCTGTCTGTCTGTGTGTGTGTGTGTCTGTGTGTCTGTGTGTGTGTATCTGTGTGTATGTGTGTGCTCACGTGTGTGTGTCTCTGTGTGTGTAGAAATGAAATTTTTTTAGATAACTGAAAGCCCAGTTCCCCGGCCTTCCTGGTGGCCTACAGTTCCTTGCATAGGAAGGAACCTGGTAGTGGGGAAAAAAAAGTTGGGCAGGGTGTTTGCATGTTTAACCCCAGAAGGAGTCTGTGAGTTCCAGAAGAGCCAGGGTTATGTAGTGATCCCTGCTTTAAAAAAAATAAAAAAAAAAAAAAACCGAAAGAAAAGAAAAAGAAAAAAACTCTGATCCCTGCCCTTGTTCCCCCCAGGCACCCCCCCAACTGGCCCCTCTCCCCCACCCCACCCTTCTTCCCCCACTCAGACCCACTCCCCCCTCCCCCCAGGTCCCTTGCAAGGCTATTCTCACAGTGGTCTCTCATCTCTCTGCTTTTCCAGTCCCATCCCTGCTCTCAGGGCTTGGTTCCACTGCCCAGGCCTCAGGTTAGTTCTGTCTGTACACACTCCCCCAACCTCTGACTCCTCCCCCCAACCTCCCACCCCCAACTATCCCCCCATAGCCAGTCATCTGGTCTCACATAACTGATCTCTGCCCCTCTTTCTTACTAGAGCAGAAGCTGTCCCCTGGGCCATGTAGGGTAATACCTGGAAATATTCAAGACATCAATTTCAAATCAGCAACTGAGAAAAAATTAATTACTGAGACAAAAGATGTACGAGCATTTTAAAGCTCGGTATGTTTTCAGCTGCCTTCCAGGAAGGCGGTGTCAGGAGACACACCCGCAGAGCCTCCTGGAGTGTCTGTGTACACTGTTACTGTGAATTTCACACCTCAGCAAAGCTTCCGTCAGCTGATGTTTTCGGCCCTGCATCAGCCGGAGTCGGAGCAGAGTCAGCAGCAAAGACGCAGAGTCAAGCAGGTCAGGGCAGCCCAGCTCAGCTCTTACTACACCGGAACCGGCCCCAAGGGCCTGGCCGGGGAGCACAGGGTCAGCAGAGCACGGGCTAGGGGGAGATTCTCAAAGGAGTACAGAGGCGGGTGGAGGCTGTGGGGCTCTGTTGACAGCATGGGGAGGGGTTACTGGAGACTGACTGAGGGGGGCTCTGCTACTGTCCCCAAACTGGAATGGCTTTAACAAGGCCAGAAACACTGGCCAGAACTGCAGACTTAGGCATTTCCCAAGGCAGGTGGCTGCTGGGAGGGCCTGGTGCAATCCCTGCCTCCCAGTTCTCAGCGCCTGGGGAAATGTGCCAAACTCTGGTGCCCTGCTGTTTGGATTTTTCCAGCCACCAGAATTGTTACCCCCACCCCCACCCCGATATCTTTTCCTTACAAAGTACCCAGTTTCAGGTATTTTGATACAGCCACATAAATAACCAAGCTAATCAGATGGTAAGAGATTGTCCAGCCCTTCCTTGCTGGTACTGAAGGCCCAAGCTGCTACCCCAGGATATCCCACTCCATAAGGAGCTTGACTAACTGGTTAAAACCAGAGGCTCTTGGATCTGTGAACTTGGTGGCAGATCCATCTCCTCTTGAGCACAACCTCAGCCAGTTCCTGGCTGCAGAAGGTTGGAGATGAACCGGAAGAAACAGGAGCGAGCCCCGACTTCAGACCCTGCGGGGCTGCGTGCCTGTGGCTTGAAACCCTGGTCTGTGGATTAACATGTTTCCCGTGAGCCTTGGGCCTCAGCATCCTCTGGCTGGGAGTCTCAGGAGGCCGCCTCTTCCTGGTGGCTCACGCTCTCAGTGAAAGGGTCCCAAGACTGCAGCTCTGCTCTGACTTAGCCTGGGAAGCGGCTTCACACTCAAACTGAAGCGCACCCAGGCTCAAAGGTAAAGGACCCAGGTCTTTTGACGGGCCACGTTTCAAAGCATGTGGGGTACTCTGTGGCCAGTTTCGGAATTACGCTCTGATGCAAACCTTATTCATTCCCACCATAAGGGGAAAAGGGAGTCCCAGCTGGCCAGAGGAGGTCCCAGAGTGGGAGGGGCTCCCCTAGACCTGCCCGGGGGTGGGGGGGTGGGGGGGCGGAGGATTCTCACCATCTGACCCCAGTCCTGAGTCTCAGGTCTCTCTTCACCTGAGCTCTGAACTAGCAACTGTCAGGGCCTGAGCAGCTGGCATCCGTGCTTCCGTGTGCGTGTGCGTGTGTGTGCGTGTGTGTGTGTGTGAAAGCCTTTTCACTGCCTTCTGGCTCCAGCCCATGCAGGGCAAGGACCTAACGCCTTTCAGAGCGTGGGCGTTTCCAGTATGTGTGCTGAAAACCCACCCTACCAGACAAACATCCCGCTCACAAAACGGTTTTTGAGAAAACTAATAAAACTTTTATTTAGAAGCAATTTCAGGTTTACAGAAGAATGTAGAGAAATCCCAGGACTACCTCGGCTGCACCAGTGTCTGCACACACCACCATCTGCTCTAGGGTTGCCGGCTGGCTGCTCTGCACGGCAGGGTTCACACTCTGCTCCGGGCTCCATCTTGGTGCTTTATATCCACGTGTGAACCACCTAGAAGGATGTCGCCGTGCTCCCTCATGTCTTCGTACTCCTTTTCCCCCACTCCACTGTCTGTAGACATACCAAACCTTGGCCTCCAGGAGTCTGCTGGGGACCTCCCGAGACCTACGAGGTGCTCCATGAGGCGCCTCAGAAATCCTGCGGCTGTCCGAAGGGTTTACGAGGCACCTTGACGTCTTCCCCAAGTTTTTGGTGACTGTTTGATTTTTCGGAGTCTCGTGTAGCCTTGGCTCCCGGTGACAGACCCTCCAACTCCAGGATGACAGGCCTGCCCACCAAGCCAGCTTGGCTTTTGTGTTAGACTTATTTTTATGTATGTGGCGTGTGTCTGTGTGCACGCGTGTGTCTGTATGTACCTACATGTACCGCGAGAGTACAGGTACGTGCAGAGCCCAGAGGATGGCTTCAGGTCCCCACATCTGGAACCTTCTACATTCTGCCTGGAGAAAATCCTCAGTTAATCGACTCTCACGGTGATGTCTGGGACTCTCATACTCCAAGTGTGAGCCACCAGCAAGGGGTGGTCTTCCGAGTCTCCCATCTAGAGGAGGCCAAGGTCCCAGGCTCGTGGGAAGTGCATTAACAACAGGCCACGGTGAAGGCCATTACTGCGCACAGTGGTGCAACTAAGCTTTTGGCCACCACGTGAGGAAGGGACCTCCAGCACCCAAGAGTGTCTCTTTCCGGCTAGCATCAGCTTCCTTCAGGCCCGTGGGAGTCTTCCCTCTGCCCTCAAGGCTGGGACCTTGTGCTTCCTGTCTTATTCAAAGCCATAAAGACAATCCTTCTCTTCTCTTTCTTTTTCTTTTCTTTCTCACTTTTGGGGGGTTTTTTCTATTTTTTTTTTTTTTTTGAGACAGTGTTTCTCTATGCTATATAGCTCAGGCTGTCCTGGAACTCACTATATAGACCAGGCTGGCCTCGAACTCTCAGGAATCTGCCTGCCTCTGCCTCAGAATATTGGGATCGAAGGATCCCACTACACTCTTATTATCACTTACTATTCACCAGTGCATCCTGGCGAGATGTGAGAAGTATCGCCATTTATCACTGCAAAACCTGGCCGGTGAAGAGAGCAGGCAGAGGGTCTAGAACCACCCAGCAGGCAGAGGAGCTGCATGCTGAAAGGGCATTTTGAGAAATGGAGCCCAGGAGCCTGCTTAGGGTTGTGGGAGTCTGTGGGCCGGTACCGTGGGTGGTTTTAGGTGTACTAAGTTCACCAAAGTGGGGAGTTTGTTCCACGTTTTAAAAAGCTGTCCATTTAAATAATTCAAAATTCGGTGCTTATACAACTAACCTTCATCCGCTTCAAACCTCGGATAGAAACCTTGCTGCCCACCCAACAACCCCCCCCCCCCGCCCCAGTCGTTTGGAACGCAGTGTCCAGGAGTTCCTGCAGGTGTGGAACAGGCGGGAACTGGAGGCGTTGTGGCCTTGGAGGCGTTGCAGGCGTCGGTGGTGTTGGTGTGACTATTCACCCTTGCCCTTTCTCCCTTCCGGAGCCTCCAAGATACTCAGGCCCTCAGATGGGGGAAGGAGCAGGCTCCCAGCTGTGCTGTACCTGAAATAGGGGTGCTCTTGGGGAGGGCAGATTAGTGGAGAAGGGGGGCAGTCTGCTGTGCGCACTCTCAGTTCTCTGCGTGGGAAGCGGCAGCACGTGGATCCCCGCAAAGGAAACCGGGAAGGGCGGCGCAGCTCTTCTGTCAGCCTCTGGGAGCTCTGCAGAGCGGTGTGCCCTGCCGAGGCAGCTCTGCTCCGACCTGGACTTGCCTGCGCTTCCTTCCCGGTGGCGGCGGTGGCGGCGGTGAGTCCGCGGGGCAGTGGCGCCCCAGGCTCCGCCCGGCCCTGCCCACTGCCCGGAACCGCGCCTCCCACCGCCTCAGCTACCTGGCGCGTTCTCCTTCTCCAAAGCCCTGTTTGCCTTGCTTTGGCATAACCTCAATAGACGGCTTTCAACACCCTCGGGACAGAATTAATCACTTTCTCCTACACACACACCAAGGAACATTTTACTATGGAAAGATTTTTTCCCCCTTTTCCTTTCTTTCTTTCTTTTTTTTTTTTTTTTAAATCGTTCACATTTTGTTTATTTGCTTTTTGTGTGCTTGTATGTGTGTTAGGGGAGGGGTGCATGCCACAGCTCAGATGTGACGTGGAGGTCAGAGGACAATTTGGGGAGTTGGCTCCTCCCTTTGTGGGTCCCCGAGAGCGAACCCAGGTCTTCAGACTAGGGAACTATCTTCTGTGAGCGGTGGGTGGTGTGTGTGTGGGTGTCTGTCTCTCTCTGCATTCACACATGTGTGCCGGTGCCAGTGGAGGCCAGAAGAGGGTGTTGGGTCCCCTGTAGCTGGAATTACAGGAAGTCATGAGCCCACACACAGTCCCAGAACTGCTGGGATTGCAGTTCTGGTGCTATGGTTAAGTAGTAAGTGTCCCTAACCACTGAGCCACCTCTCTGCCCTTTGTGTTTTTTAAAGATGGGGTCTTGTTCCATATCTCTGGCTGGCCTGACATTCGCTATATAACTCAGGTGGCATTACACTCGTGGTGATCCTCCTGCCTCGGCCTTCCAAGTGCTGAGATTACACGCGTGCACTTGTAAGAATGTAAAAGTAAGAACTGCGCGCGAGGCTGCGCAGATTCCCCGGGTCGTGGAGTCAGGGGCCCCGCCACAGGGAGACACGCTGTGTGCCAGGCACAAGCACAGAGTGGACGCTTCTTGAACGTGAGATGCGGCAGAAATGATGACCAGGCCCAAGGCGGCCACCTTCCCGAACAGGACACGGAGGCCTGGGCCGGTCGGGACAGCTGGCACGGTCGGCGTGGCACCCGGGGTGGTGCTCAGCGGCTCCCTAAGCTCCCCACCCGCCCCCGAGGGCCGCCCGCGGTGCCTTCTCCTCCCGCTCCCGTGTGGCCCGCGCAAAGTTGGGGTGACTTAACTTCGGGCTTGGGGTGGGGGTGCGGCGAGTGGCGCGGGACGCACCTGCGTGGGGCGCGGGACGGGGCGGGGCGCGCACCTCGACGGGGCGGGGCGGCCGTGCCCCCGCCTCCCTCCCGCCCTCCGGCGGCCGCGGATTAGCCACCTGGGAGCCCGCGCCCCGCGGCCTCGCCGCCACACTTTCCTGGGAGCGGCGGCCACGGCGGCACCATGAAGAAGTCCTACTCAGGTGGGCGCCGCACTCGGCGTGGGGAGGGTCGGCGTCGGGGACCCGTGCGTGTCACCTGAGCGCTGGTGGCCGGAGTGGGCGAGGCCACCCGGGAACCAAGTCTGTCCGGGGGCCCAGACCTCGCGGGACGTTTTACCCCCAGGACAGTCTAGAGACCCCGGCTGGATTGCCCCCTCCCACAGACGGGGACCGTGGGTCGCTGCACGCCCGAGCTCTGCGCTCCACGCGCTTGGCTTTCCCTGGTGCGCAGACCCGGGGCCGCCAGGGCCTGGAGGAGGCCGGCGCGCAAGGCTCTTGCTCTGTGCGCCGCTCGAGTTTCTTGGCTTAGGGTTCCCTTTCGCTGTCCCCGCAGACCTGGCTCACTCTAGAGCGCGAGGGGCTGCTCTGGAGCCCCTTGACCTGTTGGTGGAACGTTTGACTTACAGGGGGCTCTGTGCGCGCCCGGCTTCGGTCTGGGTGGGTGGGTGGGTGGGTGAGGCGGGACTCGGTGGAAGGGTCTTTGCCTTAACCCGAGCGCCTAGTGGACCAGTCCCTGCATCGTTTTTGGTGGTAACCCTTGTTAGTCATTTGCCCAGTGGGGCACTGGAAGGTCACCAAACGGGGCCACCCAGGAGGGTTGGGGCAGTTATTTGGGTACCAGGGTGCCATGAGGGCTCCAGCACGCCAGCTTCACTCTAACAGGGAGAGTGTAGTGTGGGGTACGCAGAGCTCTCCAGGGACTCCACACGGATCCTTATTCTGCGGCTTCCGTTTCACAGACAGCCCGACTGAGGCTGCGAGAGCAGGCTAAGGCAGCTCGGATCTCTGCTTGTTCCTCTGTGATCCGCCGGATCCTTTGTCCCTTTCCCCTAACCTCACAAGCCTTCTCTTCAGGTTCCTCTCCTAATCTATTTGGACAGGAAGCTTTCTGCCAAGAGCCTGTGAATTCATTTAAGATAAGAGCTTTGAATCAGGAGACTGAGTTAGAGTTGAAGAGGTCATTTGGGCCATCCCCCTGCCTTGAGGTCATGTTCTGTTTCCTCCTGCTCTCCATATTCAGGAACCAAAATGACTTAACTTCATCTCGAAGAGGGCCATTTGGCTTCCTTAAAAAATAGCCTTCTGGGTCAGTAGCTCATGGCTCTTCTTAGTTGATAACTTAGCGGCTGGGCTGCCACTGGCTTTTTTCAGAACTTGTTGATAGGATGGTGGGGGCGGAGGGGGCTTCCAGGTGGTGTGTGCTCAGGTTTGGCACTGGGCCCCTCTCCCTCCCCAGCATGCTCCAGATGCTTGGAATGGTTGTGGGCATTGGAGCCGTATCCCAGGCTCTCTGGCCGGCCAGTGGCTGTGTTCTCTCGCTTGTGGCTCCTCACTCCCTTACTGCCGGGTCTGGACTGAAGTATCCAGGTCCCCCCAGCTCACAGGTGCTTGGCCCACTGCACACCCCCCCGATGCTCCCCCTCTCAGGAGTCTGAGCCTGCAGCTTACTGGGGATGGAGGGTGTTAAGCCCAGTACTCGCCCTGCGTCCTCTCCTATACCCACCCAGCCTTGACCAGGTACATTTTGTAAAAGGGTGAAACTTTCAGCCAGGCAGAGGTGGCTCACACCTTTAATCCCAGCACTCGGGAAGCAGAGGCAGGAGGATCTCTGTGAATTCCAGGCCAGCCTGGTCTACAGAGGGAGTTCCAGGACAGCCAGGGTGACAACAGAGAAACCCTGTCTCAAAAAAAAAATACAAAGAAAGATGAAACTTTCTATGGTAGGTCTGTGGCTGACTCCCACAGCCCCTGTAAAAGTAAGGTCTCTGGTTCTTTATGTTTACCTAGAAGGGAAGGGCCCTGGAGGATGGGCAGAAGGGAGGGCCTGGAACATATCCAGGTTTTTCCCTGCCTGGCAGTGTGACAAGGGGTACTGGGTCACTCTGCTGCAGTTGTATGGGGTTGGGTGGTAGGGGTTCAGCCCCGTGCCGGTGTCCTCCGGATCTCCAGGGGCCGGCGCTGTTGTAAGGGGTCACTGGCCAAAGTCAGACTGTCCCTAAGCAGCCACCACCAGAAACTTGAGCAAAGTAACAAAGGATGTTAAAAATCTCTGCAGTGTCTGAAAATCCAAGGACGACCAGGAAGGCTTGTGTTTTTCCCATAGATTGAGTGGGATTACCGCTTCTAGACCTGTTCACGAACTGGAAATGCATAGAATGGCTGCTGCACGGAAATCTGCTCTCTGTGGTGGCTCCCGCAGTCACGCCAGAGGGTGCTAAAGCAGACAGGACTTGCTCTTCGCTTGCAGGGACTTGCCTTGTCCTTGAGGAAGCGAGATACCGGCGAGACACCGGCTCGTTCCTACCTCGTCTCCTCTGGAGCAGGACAGCCTCCGAGTGCGCAGGGCACCTAGCAGGAGCTGGTGGGGGATTCGGGATGACTGGGATTGAACCCGACTTCTAGGAATAAGGGGTCTGGTGTAGTGGAGAATTAAAAGGGTCTTCTTCACAGGTAGGAAGCTTCAGTGGCAAGCTATAGCGTCGCCCAGTGGTTAAGGGTGGGGGCTTTGCTTAAGTCGAAGGCTGGTGTGGGGACTGGGGTACTTCATCTTACATGTCTCATTGTTAAGCAGGGACAATGGCTGTGACTGGGTTCCTACAGGAACAGGTTCAGAGGAACCTGTTTTACTCTCTAGCTGCTACCTTAGGCATTATTGCCATGAACCATGGAGGGACCAGGAGGCTGTGAGTTACCCATTGCAGGGGGATCCAGGGCTTTCCTAGACTCCCCTTGACTCCCATGGTTTGGAGGTCCCTGTGTTGGAGCCAGCTGCAGGCCACTCCGGTTTCCTCTCGTTTCCCGGCGTTCAGAACTTGGCTTCTCACAGCACGTGAGTCTCCTGGAATTCCCCTTCAGTGCCCTGCTTTTCTGGAAATCCTTGGTGGCGGAGCTGGGGGACTTCGCAAACCATCAGAATGGGTTAGTGTCTCTGTGTGCACTTTGGAATTATCTTGGGATTCCTGTGGCTTCCAGGAAGCTCTCAAAGTGGGTGGCTAGCTTTGCCCGCTCTATATTGGGAAGGGATTCAGTCCTAGGTGGCCCACAAGGATAAGGGTTTCACCCCTACCCAGAAGTCTAGGGCACTTTGTAAGGTCAAGAGATGCACCCTCCAAGGTCAGTTCTGAGTATGCCACCGACATATGGGCCGGCGTGCGAATGGATGCTGAAGGACTTCATTCTTTGCTGGTCCCTCCTCAGCTTGGTGCCTTCTGGGACCACCTCTTGTTTCCTCATGGTCAAGCTTGTTTGCTCTGGTGTGTCCAAAGGGAGCGAGGCTGGGGAGGAAGCTGCCACCTCAAGCAGCTAGTCTATGGCTGTGTCCCACCCTTGCCCAGCTCCCGAGACCCGCTAGTCCCAAGAGAGCTGACTGAGCTCAGGTCAGGCGCCAGCCTGTCCCAGACCACTGGGGAGGTGAGAAGTCAAGTTCAGGCACGGGCAGCCATCTAACCCCCGCCCCCCCCCACACTTTCTCCTCTCTCCGGTTTCCCACTGTGCGGCTCCTCACCATTAGAGAGTTGAGAGCAGTGTACTGGACGGAGTGTGAGAAAACCCGCCTTCTACCTGAGTCCCATGGGACCTGCTTAAAGTAGGGTGGGTGCGGAGAGGACAAACAATTGCCACTTAGAAGCAGCTGGCCTAGTCGGGACAGGCTGTCCATGTGCCTGAAGGGTTCAGGTGGGTGTCTGTAGGGAACCATGGAAGGCGCACTCTCTGTCCCCACCGGAGCACTCAGCCCCCCTTCTCGGCTGTCCTGTCCATCCCAGATGCCCGAGGCCCCACGTGCATGGAACATGGAGGTGGCCTGGTTTTTGCATGTTTGTGCATGGTCACTGTTCCGTGGGCTCTGCAGTTTGCTAAAGATGTTTTTGATAAGAAAGATCTAGCACAGACCAGTGCAGGGCCAGCCCCGGGGCACATGCTGAGAGGATCTCCTGGCCCCAGGGATGTCGAGGGCTCCAGTGTGAGACACCCCCGCCCCAGGCCCGAGGGTGTGAGGGTTTGGATAGGGAAAGAGGTGATCTTGCCGATCTTAGGCTTGTTTGTTGGGGCTGTTACCTTGGAAACATCCCAGCTCTCAGCTGCTGTAGGGATTTATGGGTGAATAAATGGTTTCACAGTCCCTGGTGAAGCCCCCTGGGGATTGCACAAAGACACGGAGGGGTTCCTAGAGACATAGAGTCCTGACAAGAACTGCCATGGGTCATGTGATCCAAAAAGGCCAATTAGAGGAAGAGGCCCAAATTGGCTCTAAAGGGCCATTTAAAAGAAGTCTGCCTTGGTGGGTATAAGTTGACCTCTGTTGTAGTGTCAGGCACGGGGTCATGTGAGAGCCGGGCTTGCGGGATGTCCAGTGTCTGTGGCCGCCGCAAAGCCAGCTGTGGCAGGTGGGCTGGTCTCCTCTGATCCGATATCTTTGCTCTGGCTCCAGGAACTTCTGTCAGCCTTGCCACAACAGCCCTACTGAGCTACGAGGGGCCCCGACTCCCCCAAATTCCTGACCCACTTCAGTTCTCTGTGTGCTCTTAGCCATTTAGGAGTGTCTGTTGGGTGCTGCTCGGCCCCATGCTCTGTCCTGACCACTCCGTGAAACTGGAGGGGCAAGGGCTGAGGGGCTCTCTGCTCCCAGCCCAGTTTCTTGGCCTTATCTCTCCAACCCTGCCCTGAGTCCAGGTCCTCTTGCAGCCACAGTGAAGATGACACCGAACTACTCCAACCAGAGGGGGTGGCGGCCCCAGGAGCCTCGCTTGTCGGTGGCCTCTCGGCAGATCCGCAACAACCAGGCTTTGTTCAGGGACTGATCTGACCTGGTTCGCTAAGGCGTGACTGTCACAGCCTGGAGACCTCAGGACAGGAAACGGGAGCGAGGAAAGCCGATCCCCGCTTCAGGTCGCAGGGTGGCCCCTGGACCTAGACCTTCCCTGGCAGGGTCCCAAGTCACAGGTCAAACCCTGACCTTCTGTGTCCCTTGGAATGCTGGTATAAAGGGTGGAGAAGGTCTCTCTGGAGCTGGGGCTTGCCACAGCAACCCACCTGACCCTAGCGTGGGGATCCCGAGGGAAGGAGCAGAGGAGCACCAGCCTTCCGCGTGGCAGCCGTGACTGCGGTCCCCGCCAAGGTCTCAAGGCCGCACTCATGCCCTCTGACCCCCCAGCACTGCAGCCTCTGGAGTGCTGTGCCCAGGCTCCTTGTTCTCGCCAGGCCAGGCATGTTGGTTCAGCAGCTGTGCCCGGGTTTAAGTTGGGCTCCAGGTGAGCATGGTTACCAGGAAGGGCTGGGCGCTGGCGGGCGAGCTGGCGGGCTGCCCAGGCCCTGTGCTGAGATCAATGGGTCCCGCATCCTGGGGCCGGTTCACTACCCTCTTTGTGAGAGGCTCAGATCCCAGCAGGGGGGTAAGGCGACTGTCACCCAAGCCGCATGGAAGTGGGTTACATCCAATGCGTGTTGCCTTCGCCTTCCAGCATGCTCGGCTCAGAGGGGTCCGGGGGAGTCGCTTGTAAAACTCACCAATCATTCTGTATCTTTGGCTTCGTAGAGTGGGTGGGTAGCTAGGCGTGGCTGTAGCTGAGGGGTACTGGATCGTACGGGCACCAGACAAAAGAACAACAGGCAAACGCACCCCGGGGCTGGGAGGGAGGGGCAGTGACTTCTCACCAGCCTTGGCATCACTCTGCCTACAGCTCTCCAAGGCGTGGTGGAACCTCAGCTATGCCGGTGAGTCACTCGGGATGGCGGGGCTTCCTGGTGGCTGTGGGTCAGCTCTGACTGCTGGACCTCAACCTTGCCAATTTTATTTTATTATTTTTTTATGGAAATGCTTTTCGAAATAGACGGTTTATCTATTTTATTTATTATTTATTCATTTAGTGTTATATATATATATATATATATATATATATATGTAAATTTATTTATTTATTTTGCTGTTGTTGGCCATGGTTGATTTTGATTTTGTGCTCTGGACTTTTCTTCAAACAATGCAGACGGGAAACTGAACAGGAAACTTAAAAACCCCTGGGCTGTAACATTCATCTGTCTGTTCCTTTCCCTGCTTGTCCCCACATGTGTGAAATGTATCATTTGATTATCCGAGGTGTAGCACATGCTTTCAGGGTTGCATGTTCCTGTCACTCTGCCCCTTCCGCACGCAGTCAGAGGGCTGGCATGGCTCTTGGAGGAGACTGCCTGGGTCTGACTGCTCCTCGCCAGCTTTCAGAGAGGGTCTGTTCCACCCGTCACCCTCCACGGAGATGTGTGACCCTTGTGGGGTGCAGAGCCGAGCTGTTTGCAGAACCCTGCTTGTAGCCGTCCACGGGGCTGCGTGGATACTGGCTTCAATACTGTGTTTGCTTCCCTGACCGCATCCTCCTGCCTCAGCCTTCTGCATGCTGGGATTCCCGTCGTGAGTCCCCCTTGCCGGGCTCGGGCATCTGCAGCTGTTGCTGGATTCCTTCTCTTGCCTCTTCCCTCTTCTTCTTCCTTTCGTTTGTCCGTTTAACTTTTTTGTTTTGTTTGTTTGAGACAGGGTCTCATAGAGCCCAGGCTTCACGTAGCCTTGAACCCCTGATCCTCCCGACTCCCCCCTGCTGAGTACGGGATTGCAGCTGGGCACAGCGACTCCACACGCTGGAGTTTGGTTCTCAAAGTGAGCGGCTTCTGCACACGTGTCCGTCTCTTCAGGGGGTTAATGGCGACTCTTTTATCTTTCTTGAAGCTGTCTCCAAGGTCAGATGAGATCCTCAGCACAGCATTTCATTAGGCGGTTTGAGGGACCCAAGGTGCCTGCACCGTCCATCACCCCGGCTCGCCGCTGAGAGACGGCAGCTGCCCGCTGTCTTGATTCCCTGCTGTGACTGGCACACGGCCTGGGTGCAGTGCGGCCTCTCCATCCCCATCACCTCCTGCGTCCCTGTGCGGCTTCTGTTTCCAGGAAGTGAATCTGCTTCCTCGGACCAGCCTGAGCTCAGGCGTGATTGACAGCTGCAGGTGACAGGCTACCCCGCTTGGCGATCCATCATCCGCTGGCTGGCTGGTTAGTTTGCAGTGATTTCTTCTGGCCGGTGGGTGGTGCTTTTCTGGTCTTTCCTGCACCTCCAGCCTCAGTCCTCCCATCTTCCTGGTCGGTTCTCTCAGGGCCTCTCCACACTGTGGTCCTCTGCCTCTTCCTCCCTGTGTGAAACCCAGTGACCCCATGGTGCCGATGAGACTGCGTGTTAGTCGCCCTGCTGTTGCTGTGACAAAAGCAACTTAAGAAGGGGAAGGGTCTGCTTCGGCTCACAGTTTGAGAGTCTGTGAGTCACCGCGGCAGGAGCTCAGGGAGCTGGTCTCATCACACCCACAATCAGGAAGCAGAGAGAGTCGAATGCTGATGCTCAGTGCATTTCTTCCTTTTCATACATTAGAGACCCCAGCCTTGGGACCGTGCTGCCCACGTTCAGCCTGGGTCTTCCCTCCTCAGTTAAACCTTCCTGAAAACAGCATCACAGACACAGGCAGGGCAGAGGTGTGTCTCCTGGGTGAGTCCCCGTCCAATCGAGTTACAATGAAGATGAACTCTTACGGACTCACACTCTCTAAACCATGCTAACAGATCCCTCCTTCCCTCCCTTCCTTCCGTTTCCTTCCTTCCTCCCTCCCTCTCTCTCTCTCTCTCTTTCTTTCTTTCTGTCTCTCTCTCTCTCTCTTTCTTTCTTTCTGTCTTTTAGACAGGGTTTCTCTGTTGTAACTCTGGCTGTCCTGGAACTCCCGCTGTAGACCAGGCTGGCCTCGAACTCAGAGATTTGCCTGCCTCTGCCTCCCAAGTTCTGGGATTAAAGGCGTGCGCCACCACCTTTGGCTTTTACTTGTTTTTTTCTTTTATATATATTTCTTTCAGTATGTAGAAATTCATTCTATAAGTTCTGTTCCTCTAGAGAACCTTGACTAATACAGGTGGTTCTTTTTTTAAGATTTGTTTTTGTTATTTTTAGTTATGTGTGCTTATGTCTGTCTCTGTGTGTGTTAGTACACATGAGTACTGATGTCAGCAGAGGCGAAGGGGTCAGCTGCCCTAGGACTAGAGGTATGGCTGGTTGTAAGCCATCCAGTGGGTGCTGGGCTATACTTGGGTCCTCTGCAAGAGCAGTCTTCCCTCTTAACCACTGAGACAGGTTTTCTCACTGACCTGGGGCTGGCTACTTAGGCTAACCTGGCTGGGTGGTGAGCCCCAGGAGTCCTCCTGACTCTGCCTCCCTGGCACTAGGATCTTAGTGTGCACTGCCATCCCAACTCAGGTGCACACAGTTGTGTGGCAGGCAGTTGACCAACTAGCGGGACCATCTTCCCAGCCCCAGGGAATGCTTTTCAGTATAGATGATGGACAGGACTGAAGAGCTAAATAGGAAATAAAATCCAGATTGTGTGCTTAAACATTAATTATTTTTAAAAGATTTATCTATTTTATTTTATGTGTGTAAGGATTTAATCTGCATTGCATGAATCCCTGGTGCCCTCAGAGGTCAGAAGGGAGCACTGGATCCCTGGAACTGGAGTTGTAGGTGGTTGTGAGCCCCTATGTGGATGCTGGGAACCGAACCCTGGTCCTCTGTAAGAGCAGCCAGTGCTCGTCCTAACCACTGAGGCATCTCTCCAAGGGTCTTAAACAACTCTGAAAAGAGAGGACTCACGAGGACTTGGGTTCAGCTCAGTGACTAAGCCCCCACCTGGCGTGAGTGAAGCCCTCAGTCCACCCTACCCCACCCTGCACACAGTTGAAACTCTGGTTTAGTTCACAATTTGCTGTTCTGTTGATTTGCTTTGCCTTGAGACTGAGCCCCACTCTGTTACTGGCTGGTTTGGAATTCTGAGGCAACCCCCTGCCTCTGCCTGCTGAGTTCAGGGATTACAGGCGGTTTAAATTGTACATTTGAAATCGCTATTAAGTTTCGGAAGTATCACAAAAATCTAGAAAAGTATCAACCAGCCTGTTACGCTTCCAAAGTAACATTTTTATAACTTTTTTTTTGGCTCTGCTTGTTCACCGAGACCCGCGTATCATCTTCTATGGAGAGAACGGAAAGTTAATTTTTGGGTGGTCAAAATATGTTTCTCCCCCTCCTCTCTTTTCTCTCCCTTCCTCCCCTCCTCCCTCTCCCCTTCTCTCCCGCCTTCATCTTTTGATTTGGGGTTGAGACAGACTCTCATTTTGTAGTCCAGGCTAGACTGGAATTTAAGATTTTCAACCTTGTGTCCCAGGGCCAGGGTTTTATGGTAT
This sequence comes from Cricetomys ansorgei, assembly GCA_026225945.1. Classification (NCBI taxonomy): domain Eukaryota; kingdom Metazoa; phylum Chordata; class Mammalia; order Rodentia; family Nesomyidae; genus Cricetomys; species Cricetomys ansorgei. The sequence continues at coordinate 4,665,327 of JAMJFZ010001895.1, read as the reverse complement.
GCATCACCATGTCAGACTGAGAATTTATTTATTTTGGTTGCTGAGAGTCCTATAAAAGGAAAGAAGGGGATGAGGGAGAGAGGGCGAAGGAGTGGAGCGGGAGAGAAAAAGAGGGAGGAAGAGAGAGAATGAGTATGTATGTGCATATTCCTTCCTGTGGGCTGCACTTGAATCTAGCTACCGGAGGTCAGCCTCTTTCGTCAGTTACCATCTGCCCCGTGGTTTGAGACAGAGTCTCTCATTGGCCTGGAGTCCACCCATCAATCTGGACTGGCTGGTGAGTTCCAGGGATCCTCCTGTCTCCACCGCACCAGTGCTGGGGCTACAACTGCGCACCACTACAGCTGACTTTTTATGTGGGTGCTTAGGGGATTTGAACTCAGGTCTTCATGCTTGTGTAGCAAGCCCTTTATCAACTGAGCCATCTCCCCAGCCCCCAAAGTGGAGATTTATGAAGAGTCAGGAGTGAGTGCAGGTTTTCTGTTCTGTCCTGGCAGTGCGATTCCAGTCAAGAGCCAGCAGCACATGAGACGTTTCTGATGATCGAATCCATCCCCGCCTGCCCTTCTGATCAGAGCTACACCCCTTGACTCAGGCTGCGGGAGAACAGAACCCTCTGTGTATAGTTTTTCCCCTGGCCATTGGGATGGTTTCCCCAGAACTGGCTCCTGGCTCTGTACATTTCAAATCCCGCCCCTCCCTACTGCCCACGGCTTTCTGGCGCCGAGAGCTGCAGAACACGCTGGTGTCTGTGATCTTGGATCGTGCACTGGAGGTGGAAATGGATCTGGAAATGGAGAGAGAATTCCTGGACTCTGTGTCTACCCAGGGATGCTGAGCAGTAACCGAGCTACACGTGGAAACAACCGGGCACGCCGTAAACACAGCCGAGCGGTGCCAAGTAGCATAGCTTTCCAGCTTGAGTGGCTCCCTCGGGAGTCCCCAGACCACTGCTTCCATCCAGAGCTGGGGGGGAAAGGGGGAGAGGGAGGGAAGGAAGTCCTGCCACCAGATTTCAGGGCCCAAGCTCAGCTGTGGGGGACTTGAACAAAAGGCTGTCCAGTAGGAGCCAGAGCCATCCAGGAGACAGACTTGTTGCCGGGAACATCTTTCAAGGCAGAGATGGGGAGACATTTCTTGGGTATCCCCAACACCTTCTAGGCTTTTACCGGTTGAACCCAGCTTAAAGCTAGCAGATCTGAGGCCCTGTCCCCGTAGCCTATAAGCGGTCAGCTTGGCCACATCAGGGAGGGCCTGGGGGGCTGAGGAAGAGAGACTGTAGGAGACAAGTACAAGATGTCTGAAGAAAAGCTGTCTCCTCCTGCCCCCTGACGTCTGAACCCTAACATTGCTTCCTTGGTGCTGGAAACCAGGATGGCCCCGCTTTGGGCATCAGCGCCCCACCCCCACTGGGACAGGTCTTCCTTTCTCTTCCACCTTTGCTCGTAGCAGCACACAGGCAGGCGTGGTGCTGGAGCAGCAGCCAGAGCTTTACATCCTGTCCCACCCGCAGCAGGCAAGAGACACTGGACCCAGCACCAGCTTTTGAAGCCTCAGAGCCCACCCCAGTGACACATCTCCTCCAACAAGGCCCCGCCTCTCCCCCAAGTTCCACAGTAAAGTCTTAACCTTCAGTGGGGTCATCTGGATGTGCAGGCCAGGGCAAGGCCACAAAGCTGGGGTCTGACCCCGTAGAACTGGCATTCTTGTGAGAGGTGGAGGAGATTCCTGGGTCTACCACACGAAAGCGAAGTGACAGAGGCTCCGCTGGGGCCAGGTCCAGCTGTGTGCTGATCTGACACTTTGGGGCTCCTGAACTGCAGGGAAAATGAGTTCTGTTACCTTCAGCCCCGAGTCTGGGGTTCTGACTCACTCAACTACCTGAGCAGATGTCTGAGTAGGGTGTGGTCATGATGTGAAGTCTCAGTCCTGGCAGAACAAGTCAAGAGTGAGCTGTGGGTTTGGGGTGAGAGTCCGTAGAGACTCTTCTAGCTGTTCCCTGTTGAAAATGCATTTATTGAGCACCCATGGCTTGGATCTTGCATTAAAATATTTTCAGATCAGGCTGGCCTCAAACTAGAAGAGATCTTCCTGTCTCTGCCTCCAGATAGCTGGGACTAAAAGGCAAATGCCAGCACGCTGGCCCTTTTTCCTATGTAGCCCAGACTGTCCTTGAACTCATGGCAGTCCCCCAGCCTCAGCCCTGTGAGTGTGAAAACCACAGACATAAGTCGCCATGCCCAGGGTTAACTACGAGGAACAGCGAGGTCATCCTTAGTTCATCTTGCATTTGGATGATTTGCATATTGCAAATTTGCATATTGCATTAATAGGCTGTTGCATTTACTACCCTCCCCCTCACCCCAGGCTGACTTCCCTCTCTTGTGCTTGCTGGAGCCTAGCAACAGGAAGGTCACTGTCATGAGGACCAGGGCTGCCCAGTGGACTAGAACACTTGATGGTGCTCCTGGAAGGAGAGGCCCTCCCAGAACTCCAGAGGAGCTTGCTCCACAGCCACCACAGGCTCTTTGAAGTGGCCATGTTGATAGGGAGAAAGACTCCATTGCCCCTCTCCCAGAGCAGAGGTTCTTGCCTGGGGTGGGGATGTGCCTCAGGCATTGGGATGCCCTGGGCGGGGGTGGGGGTGGGGTGGGGGATGGAGGTGGGGATGGGGGGGTGTGCAGGTCACAGGAGCCAGAAGCTGGCTGGACTCACCTGATGCTGACTTCTCTCACTTGGTCTGGCTGTTTCTGGTTTTGCTTCCGCACCCTCTGCCATGTTGGGTGACACCCTCCAGATCCTGGGCTGGCGTTAGGGACTTCTGGTCTCTGCTGACCACTCTTGTATTCTAGTAGTCTTCTGGGGCCAGGGCCTCCTGAGCGGGCTCACGAGGCTGGCTTCTGACTTTGTAGTTCTTGGTGGCCAGTCATCGCGTGGGGCTCTAAGGCTCCGCAGCATGGCTGATCTGTGAAACTGAGCGTTAACATGCAGGCTCCATCAGTTCACCTCCCTCCTGGTGATGTCTGCCTTCCGTGTCTTTTTGCTTGTCTTTCGGCCACCAGCCTGCCGCATCCTCAGATGGCTTAAGTTTGAATCCTTGAGGATTGGTGCTTAGAACCGGGGCCATGGCTCAGGCAGTAAAGCGTTCTCTACACAAGCATGAGGACCCGGGTTCATCACCAGCAGCACGTGAAACAGCTGTGGTGACCTGTGCCTGTGGTCCTGGCACTGGGGAGGTAGGGACAAGCGAGTCCCCGGGGCTCACTGGCCAGCCAAACTGGCCGAATTGGAGAGATCCAGCCTGGTCCCAGTGAGATCCTGTCTCAAAAACAAGGCGGAAGGCTCCCTGGGAGTGAGGTTGTCCTCCACATGGGCGCGTGCGCACAGGAAGGATCTGTGTTTAGTGTGAGAATGCCCCACCGAACACGTGGGACACCCTTGTGTTGGAAGAATGTTTGCCTCACCTGAAATTCCAGTTCAGTGAAGCATCTTGTGTTTGTGTGGCTGTCTCACAGAGGAGCCAGGGGAGTCAGACACCCACTGGAGAGTCTTTGGGGAAGGCTCTGTGGGTCCCTGAGTTACGGGATGGGTGTGGCCATCTTGTACTTGGCATGGCCGCCGCCTGTGAACACGCCGTGTTCCCCTTCCTTGTCTGCGAGTCAGGCGCCTTTGCTGGCTCACTGAGAGAGGTCCTCTGTATCCACATCACCTTGCATGGCGTCTGGAGCGGCCGAGATGCTTGATGAATGTCTTCATCCGTGCACATCTTGTTGGTATGGGAACTATGCCTCCAAATGCAAAAAACAAAAACAAAAAATAAAAACCATCCGGACAGGAAGATTACAGATTCTCAAGGGCAAACGGGGGCTCTAGCTCAGAATGCAGCATGCCTCCGGCGGGGGTGTCTGGCCCTGCATCTGGGCCCTCGTGGTAAGCCCTAAGCCCGTGGACCAAGGGCACACAGGGTCAGTGCAGGACCTTCTTTGGGTTGACATTTTGTAGGTGGATGGGCTGTTTGTCTCTCATGGTCGGACAGGAAGCAGGCCCCCCATTTTATAGAGGAAATAGATACAAGGATAGGATCTCCTGCTTCAAAGCCAGGGGCTCTGATGAGAGAGCATTTGATCTGTGCCACTGTATCCCCAGCCCCTGCTTCTGTGGAGGAAGAGGTCAAACTTTGAGTCGGTCTTGCTGTGGAACGAGGTCCTCCAGGCAGAACAGCCGCCACCTCTGTCATCAGATCAGCTGGGCCTGTTTGCATGAGAGCCTGTTGACTGTTGACCTTTCCTCACGGGAGAGGCTGGGGAGGGTCATTGGACCTTCACCGGAGAGTCCAGCTGCCCCGCCCAGCCATTTTTATGAAAGTCTGCCCTAATTGCACGTGACTTCTCGGTAGAGCGGTGCCTGAGTGTGCAGGCTGAGGAAGGCTCTGTCCGTGAGACGCGGGGAGCCATCCTCTGTGCTGGGCTAAGGGTTTCCGACGTCACTGCTTTGGAGTCGGGTACACTCCCGCCAGCAACCCTTCACCCAGGCTCTGTAACGAAGCCGATAAACCCACTGGTTTGTTCCAGGGGGACCTGTGGTTTGTCGTTGGGACCTTATGGAGCTGTTCTGTGTCTTCCCAGTATGGCGGTTTGAAAGGGAGATGTTCCCCACAGGCTCAGGCCTATGGGTCCCAGTCAGTGGCACTGTTTGGGAAGGTTGTGGAGCAGCCTTGCTGGAGGAAGTGGAGGGAGGGAGGGAGGGGGAGGAGCCTTTGAGAGTGGAAGGCCGTTGCAGTTTGCACCCTCTGCCTGTGGCTGGGATGTGACCTCCCTCCCTGCTCGCTGTCAGGCCTCCCATCTCTATGGACTCTCATCGCTCTGAAACCGTAAGCTAATAAGCTCTCTCCCTTGAGTTTACTAATACATCAGGGAAGGAATCCTCGCAAATCCACAGCCAGAGAGTGTGCAAAAGCCCTGTGCTGGCAGGGAAGCCCAACAGGGGGCCTCTCAGCCCCTCAGCTCCACAGGCCAAGGGAGTGGGGGGAAGTGGGGAACAGCGGGAGGGACCAGCCCCTAATCCTGCTTTCTGCTGCAGATAAGCCCTGAGTAGCTGCTGCTGATAAGCCTGGAATCTGCTCTCCGGGCCCACCTGCAGCCCGTGGTGCCAGCCCAGCTCCTCACACCTGTGAGGTATGAGCCCCATCTCAGGCCCTGAGGGGAGGGGCTACCTAGGGTGAAGCCTACTGGGACAGGTAGATTGGGGATTGTCATGAGTTTGAGGGCCAGTGTGAGGGGCAGAGTGAGCGCAAGGCCTATCTGGGCTGTGGAGGGAGATTCTGTCTCACACAAACGAACAAACAGACAAAAACCAAAGCTGGGCGGTGGTGGCGCACGCCTTTGATCCCAGCACTCGGAGGCAGAGGCAGGTGGATCTCTGTGAGTTTGAGGCCAGCCTGGTCTACAGAGTGAGTTCCAGGACAGCCAGGGCTACACAGAGAAACCCTGTCCCTGTAAACAAACAAAGAAACAAACACATAAATAGATAAAAATCCAATTATTTTTCTGTAGACAGCCTTTGCCCATGTTGGGGATAGGTATGTGGCCACGGTGAGTCTGTATGGTGACTGACAGCTCATCCCAGAGCTCACAGGCCAGGCATGGAGTACAGGCCTGTAATCCCAGCAGAATCTCCAGGAGTCCGCAGGCCAGCTAGCCTGGTGCACACAGTGAACAAGAGCAAGAGACCCTATATCTAGCGTAGAAGGTGAAAATAGCCCTGACCTCCACACACGCACTGTGGTGGGCGTGGACACGCTGGGTAAATACAGTAGTAAGTAAAGTAGTGAAATGACCCTCACACCTCTCAGAAGCAAAGGAAAACTCCTCAGTGTTTGGGTTTCTAGAGCCTTGGGCCAGAGCCTGTCTCTACAGGGCTGCCGTGCCCAACCGAGACTGCAGACTCAGAAATGGTCAAAGCAGTAAGAGGATGCTGCCGTCACACACACACACACACATGACCACACACACACACACACACAAAATACACGCCTACACACACACACAGACACACATACACATACATACACAGACACACATGCATACACACATAATACATACACACACATACACACAGTCACATACATACACACACATGCACACACAGACACATACATACACATACACAGACACACATACACAGACACACACACACACACACACACATTATGCTGTGTACTGGACTCAGGTTTGGACATGCTAACTACACACTCTACTGCTGAGCCAGATCCTGCCCTCAAATAGCCTGTGAATAGCCCCATGTGATTTTCACACATGTGCTTCTTATCCAATGTCCAAATCATGGTAAATATTTTTGCCTCTGCAAACGCATACCATTTCTACATGGCAGTGGTTCTCAATCTGTGGGTCGCAACCCTTTTTTGGGGTCAAGCGACCCTTTCACAGAGGATGTCTAAGACCATCTGCATATCATATATTTATATTACAGTTCATAACAGTTCTGAAGCAGCAATGAGAATCATTTTATGGTTGGGGGTCACCACAACATGAGGAACTGTATTAAACGGTCTCAGCATTAGGAATGTTGAGAACCACTACCATATGGTATAAACACAAGGCTTTGAATCGTGTGTGTGTGTGTGTGTGTGTGTGTGTGTGTGTGCGCGCGTGTGTGTTGTAAGTGTATGTGCTCTCTCTCTCAGGAAATATGTGCTTTCATTTGTCTGAGTGTTTGTGTGTGTGGCATATGCACACGTTTGTGTGTCTTTGATGGTGCTCCAGTATATATTTTTAAAGATTTATTCTATTTTCTTACGCTTATCTGTCTGTGTGCGGGTATGTGTACATGAGTGCAGGTGGCCATGGAAGCCAGAAGAGGGCGCTGGATCCCCCAGGAGCTGACGTTACAGACAGCTGTGAGCCACCGGATACGGTGCTGGGAATCTAACTGAAATCCTCCGGAGCCATCTCTCCAACACCTCCACCATGTTGTTTGAGGCAGGATCTCTCGCTGAATCTGAATCTAGTTATTGAGCTCTTCCTATCCTCCTGAGTCTCCTGTCAGTGCTGGGGTGACACATACATGCACCTGGTTTTTACTTGGCTGTTGGGGTCTGAACTCGGGTCCCCGGTGCTTGCGTGCGAGGCACTTTAACAAGAGTGTCTCCCCAGCTTGTACCTCCTTTGTTTCTGAGACAGGACCTCACTGTGTAGCCTCAGAGCGCCACCTGCTCCTGCCTCCTGAGTTCTGCGGTTGAGGGCAGGCCTCTCCGTGCCCTGTACTCTACCTTGATTTTTGAGACAAGGTCTCTTACGGCCTGCAGCTCACTGATTTGGTGAGGCAGCCTGGTCAGGGAGCTCCAGAGTCTGTCTCCACCTGTGCTGGGATTACAAGTGTGCACCATTGCACCTTGGCTCTTTCCCACGGGTCTTGGGGATCAAACCCAGGTCCTCATGCTTGTGCGACAAGGGCTTTACAGACTGAGTTATTTCTCTGGCGCTCCTTGTCACTAGATCTTAATAGCACAGAGGAAGGCTTCAACTCTGTCCCCTCTGACCTGGAAACTGTAACTGGATGAGGTCAGTCAGTGCCCGTGAGGTCTGATCCTCAACCTGGTCTCGGCTCAGAGGATGCAGGTCGCTTGATCTGGGCTGACTCCAGGAGGCAGGGTTGTGCATGTCTTTTTCAACTGATTCTTCTTTATTTTAAAGTCACATAAAAATAACTCAGTTCTCTGCTGGATCATAGCCCCTGCTGTCCTGGCCCAGACCTGTGAGTGGAGGGCCAAGCTGGTGCACTGGAGCCGGTCCTGGTCCAGGGCTCTTTCCAAGACCCAGCCTAAGCCTGGGATGCAGCCCCACCCCCCCAGCCCCTTCTGGTTGGTGGCCTCCTCTGCAGCTTCTGTGCCAGGGGCGACTGGCAGCAGACGCCCATTTTAGGAAATCAGAAAAATAAACAGCATAAAGAACATAAAAACTTTGCCCCAGAAACCCAAAACACATGCCGTTTTCCCGGTTGGCGTGAGGCGAGGGATCCGGTGCCCTGGCTGTTTATCTCACGTAGGTCCTCTCTGCTTGTTTTCTTGTCTGAAAGCAGAGGGCAGGTAACGGGTGTGGGTTTTCAGCTGGCCCAGAGGAAGGACAGGGCACCCTCTGTCCCCAGCATCCCCTGCAAAGCCGTCTCATCTGGGAGTGACTCAGACCACAGGAATGTTCAGTGCTGTCTTTTCTTGTTGGCTGACTGTTGCTTACCCCAGTTTCTATCTTGGGGACACAGTTGCTGCTCACTAGTGGCCCTGGCAACTGTGTCTCCTAGGGTTCCTTGACTGTGTACAGGGAGGCGGGAGGAGGTGGTGCTGACCGATTCCGACGTAGGTGCAGGGTAGGTGGACGGGCTGTAGATGGCGCTGAGGTGCCCACATGTCCCTTTCCCACTGTCCCTGACTCCACTCCTCCATGGCCTGGGCAGCTCACCTGAGTCACACTCCTAGTCTTGAGTGGTGTGTCAGTTCCATGGACCAGGTACTGGCTCCTCACACCCCCCATCTACCTGTTCATCCGTCTGTCCGCCATCTGTCCATCTGTCTATCCTTCCATATATTTGCCCAACTATCCATCCATCCACACATCTGCTTATCCATCCACCTGTCCATCTATCCGTCATCCTCTTCCTCGAGGACTGGCCGGGAGTCACAGACTGAGTGAGTGGGTGAATAGCTGGGTAGATGGGTGGATGAGTGAATGGGTGTAAGGGTGTCGGAGTCAGCCGAGCAGTGGTGGCGCACGCCTTTAATCCCAGCACCCGGGAGGCAGAGGCAGGCGGATCTCTGTGAGTTCGAAGCCAGCCTGGTCTACAGAGTGAGTTCCAGGACAGTCAAAGTTACAACAGAGAAACCCTGTCTCGAAAAACAAACAAAAATAAACAAACAAACAAACAAAAAACAAAAAACAAAACCAAAAAGAATGTTGGAGTCTACAAAAATTGCCTCCTTTGACCAATAGCCAAGGTGCCCATCAGATGGTGGAGGGTACAGGAGTCTAGGTCTAGCCAGGCGGTCATCTTGCTGTTGGGGACGGGAGAGAGCCTCTCTGGCCTGGGTCGGGGTGTCCTTGCGACTCTCTGAAGGATGCTGTGGGGCATCTAAGAGGGATGCTCCCTGAACACCATGACTTGGCGTGGTAGGGCAGCCACATGGGTTCTTGAGTCTGCTTCTCTTGGCAGCCGATGGGGTGTGCTTGGGGTTAGTACCTCACGAACTCTTCAAGTCAGGACTTGCCCACTGCAAGCCTCTCCAACAGGGAGTGCCAGCCAAGGGGCACATGTGGTTGGAGGCAGAGTGCGGCACGGCACGAGACTGAGCTGATCCAGATCCCGCCTGCGATCGCTCTTGGGGCGGGGGGGGGGGGGGGGGGGGGGGCAGTTCCATCCCACTTTCCCTCAGTGCAGCCTGCTCTACCCAGCTTTAGGAGCTATTGGGGGGATGGGTGTGGCTTCTGGCCCAGGGGTTTCCACCCCGGAACCCGGGTGTGGGTCTTAAGTGGTCGGTCCCGGCAGAGTGCAGCCCCTCTCAGTCAGCTGCCGGTGCTGTGGGGATGTGTGGGCCGGACCCAGACCTGGATTCTCACCACCGTGGATTCAGCTTCTGGTTGCTGTGTGACCCCAGGCGGGCTCCTCAGTCCTTTTGAGACTCTGCCCCGTATCTGCACAATGTGCCCTGCGACAGTAGCTTGAAGCATCCAGGTGGATGGCTGTCATCACTCTGAGGGACGGGTGGCTACCTGTCTGGTTTATTTGGATCTGTGGCCCTTGGCAGGTGCAGAAGTACACACCCATGTTAGCTCTCCTGCAGGAGGGAGAGCCTGGTGGCCTTCTGTGACCTTTTCCCTTTGTTTCTGTCCCTAGGAGTCACGCGGACCTCCAGCGGCCGCCTCCGGAGGCTCGCAGATCCCACAGGCCCAGGTAAGCAGATTGTGTCCTGGCTGCCTTTGAGCCCTGACCTCCACCTGACCTCCACCCTGAGTGGGTGGAGCCCCTTGCTTGGTCGTATTGTCTTTGATGTCTCTGTGCAAGTAGCCCTTACAAGCATCTCCGTTCCCAGAGTCCTCTGGTCACCGCTGATGATCCTGCTAGTGGCGACAGGGATGTGCATCTCTTCTGACCTTTGTTTGGAGAGGATGTTAGATGTCAGAGATGAAGTAATCCGCTTCCGTAGCAAATGATACATTTCTGGGGACAGGTGCTGGTCGACGCATGTGTGTTTGGGGTCAGCTGGGATGGACGGAGGAGACGCCTGGGATAGAACAGGTAGTTGGGGGGGAGGGGCAGATGTCATGAGGTGCCAAAGGAAACCCACAGCGACAGACTGTCATGAGGACCATCACGAGAGCCAGCTCCGCAGGCCCAACCCCGTGGGAGCACTCCTTCCAGGCAGGGAGCCTTCAGGGACGAGGGCACCCCACCACCTGTGCCCACAGCCCTCCATCGCTGCCCCGTCCAGGGGAACACTCTGCTTAGTGAGGTGACCCATCTCTGTGCTCTGGGGGTGGGGTGGGGTGGGGTGGCCACGAGCCACACGTGCTTGTTGGTCACTGAAACAGAGGCTTTGGGTGTGTCGTGTTCGCTCATTGGTTTGCACAGAATGTGTTTTCAACGAAATTCTACATAATTTGGTATGTAATTTGTAGCCATGAAAACGGACCAATGTTCTGGGGCCAACCAGGGCTACCCAAGGCCCCAGAACTCTAAGCAGTCCTGAGGTAGCGTTGCTTTTCCTAGCTTCATCTTCAGGCTGTGCTAGCCGAGGGTAGCTGGATCTTTGCAGGGAGCAATGGGGACATTAGGGGTGGTGTGGGATTAGTGAGTGTGTGTGTGTGTGTGTGTGTGAGACACGGCCAGTGTGCCAGTGTGCTGCCTAGGGCCATGTGTGATGAGCCTGGTTGTCGGAAGAGGAGGGTGATGTCCTGGCTGGAGGTTAGGCTGCTGAGCGATTCCGCACTTGTGGTTAAGAGGCACCCCGCCCACCATAGCCACGGGACCCACTAACCACTAGCCAGCCCCGCCACTGTTGTGTGTCTGGACGCCTTCCCGTGGGGCCCCTTGCTTTGCTGCAGCTCTTCCTCTTCCCCCTTCCTTCTTGTCGGCCAGCCTTGACCCAAAGGGCTGGAGATCGGCGGCATTTGGGGGTTCAGGCCTTGGGGAGCTGGTACCTCGGGCTGCACGCATGAGGTCTCCTTCTGCTGCTGCCTCCCCAGGCTCGGGCCAGCCAGTTCTGTGCTGTCAGCACTTGGCAGCCTGGACTTGCTCGGCTTGGAAGCCTAAGGCATAATTTTCAGGAGCCCGGAGCCGTAAGCAGTGATCTAAGTTTGCATGGGGTCTGCCTGCTGACACACACAGTCTTCCCCAGACTCTGGGGCTCTGTGGGGCACCGTCTCTGCCGCCATGACCCCAGATGCTTGCCCCTCCCCCACTTTGCCCTTGTCCTCCTCCCAACCTTAGTCACCCACCCTCGCTGGTCTCCTGTCAGGTTCATTGTCTGTTTTCCTGAACTGTTTAAGTCTAGGCCGGAATAACCGTTCAGGGCACAAGCCGCGTCCCGCAGCTCAGATGACACGCACAGTAAAGCTTTGCGTTTTCTTACTCTCCTTATTTATTTATTATTTATAATTTTGTGGCACTAGGAATCGAACCCAGGGCCTTGTGTGTACTCGTCAAAAGTCCCAACACTGACCTTATTGCTTTAAAAAAAAACTGGGCATGGCGGTTCACAACCGATAATCCCCACACTTGGGAGCCTGAGGGGGAGAACCGCCTTGGCCTGGCTGCACAGTGAGTTTTCAGGCTCCAAACAAAAAGCGCCACAAACCCAGCCAGGTGTGGTGGCGCACGGCTGCTCCCCCAGCGTTTGGGAGGTAGAAGCGGGAGGCCCAGGAGTTCAGGGCCAGCCTGGGCTACTGAGAACCCGCCGCAACAGAACCACACAAAACCGTCGATCGCTTGTGGAATATAAGCAACCACGCGGAGAGCGGCCCGCCGGCCTCTGCCTCTAGCCGCGAGCTGTCGCAGGGCAGCCACGCCCCTCGCCTCGCCCCACTCCTGCGGGATGACGGAGGGCCTGGAATCTGGCCCGGGTTTGGGATATCTGCAGTTTTGCTTCTGAACAGTCTAGACGCCCTGTGGACCCCGAGCGCCACTGTCTGCTTATCTCAGGGCGTTTAGGGTTTGGGTTGGGCCGTGGAAGCCCTCCTGGCTCTGGCTACCCTAACTCTAACCCCAACCCTCTTCCTACTGAGAGCGACAGTTTGTCCAGCCTGGGCCGGCTGGACATCCATGGAGCTACCGGCCTCTGCTACCGACCCTGCCGGAAAGGCTCTTGCGCCTGCTTCCATATGGAGGGTGGGCTGGACGGACGCCCGCTCTGCCCTCCCGCACGTTGCCACTGCACCCTTCCCGGCGGTTTTCCGGTCTGTTCTGCCACGCTTGCCCCCTTCCTTTGCCCCAAGCAGCCTGCCCAGGCAGACCTCGGCCTTGCCCGACCTTTACCCTGGTTCCCACGACTCTCACAGCGTTTCCTGGGCCGACGCTGAGCCTTTCCACCTCCAGCCCAGAATCCCTGGAGCCTTCTGTGCCGTTGTGATATCTGGCGTGTCTGGGGCCTGTTTCCGCCTTCCGGTACCTCTGAGGTCTGTGGCTCTGTTCCTGACCCTGCCATCTCAGCTCTGATCTTTGCAGCTTGGCGAATGACCCTGCGATGAGGTCATCCTGAGCTACCAAGTCCAAGGACTGCTATCCTCGGAGCTGGAGAAGAAGCCACATGAAGGTGGCAGCGGTGGAGACTAGAGCAATTCAGCCATAAGTCAAAGATGGCCTGAGGAGGGTCAGGGACTCCCTTGCTGACTTTCGGGAAGTGCGGCTCGCCCACATTTGCTTTTGGACTTCTGGCTTCAAAGCTGTGAGGGAAGGGAGTTCCAATGTGTGACATGCCCCATTCGTGGGTCCATAGTATGGAGTCACGTGATGCACAGACGCCTCCCTCTGCCTGCCCTGGACAGATGTCCTTCCTGGGAAGGGGTTCCCTGGAAAACAGCGTGGAGGCACTGAGTGAGGAGACGGGGAAGGCACCCCCAGTGCTCCGCCCTGCCTCCCCGGTTGGTGCCCCTTCGGTCCCTTACATGCCTCTCTTTAAGGAAGCCTCCTCGCTCCCGTGCTCTTACATAGCAGTGACTCTTGTCTGTAACTGTCTGGCTGCCGCCATCCCGGTAGGTTCAGATCACGTGATCCTCTGTCTTGGTGGGAGGAGCTACTTTGGGTGTAGGAGTTGACAGCCGGTGACCCTGTGCCAGGCCACATTAACAAGTGTACATAGGGAGGGAGCTGGCGGAGGAAGAGGCTGCAGAAGGCCTTGCCTCTGGGCTTCCGAGGGCAGCCCTGGCTCATCCCTTCTGCTCTGAGCCCTGGCTCCCGCTCCTGCTTCTCTTCATTGCCTTGGCCTTACCACCTCCCGTGGTCAGGTTTCTGTCACTGTTAGAACACCACGGCCAAAAGCAAGCGGAGAGGAAAGGGTTTATCCACCTCACAGATTACAGGCTGCCTCAGAGGGAGAGCAGGAGCTGAGGCAGGGCCTGTGCTTACTGTTGCTCAGCCTGCTTTCTTATACCGCCTAGGACCACCTGGCTGGGGTCACACACACACACACACACACACACACCCCGGTGAGCTGGGCCCTCGTACATCGTCATTAACCAAGAAAATGCCCCACGGACTCGTCCAGAGGCCCGTCTGGTGGAGGCATTCTCAACTGGGTCCCTCTTCCCAGAGATGGCTAAAGTAACCAGGACGCCACCCACCCAGTCCTCAAGCCTGCATCTCACTTAACCTTGACCTCTGCCTCCTCACCCCACACAGGTCAACCTTGTCTCCCTTCCCTCCAGTGCCTTGGACGAGCCGACCTGGTCTGGGCCACGTCCTGACCTCCCCTGTCTCTCAGACCTGTAGTGTCTGTCTTGTTCTTCGGCCTGCAGGTTCCTCCCGCTGCATAGCTGTGTGCGTGGGACCTTTCCCCAGTCCTGCCTCTGTGCAGGCACCGGGCTATGGTCTGTCCCATTCCATGAACACGGGCACACACACATACACACATGTATAGACACACACATGCACACACATGTGCGGGCATGCTCACACTCACATGTACACACACATGCACACACATGCATGCTCACACACACGTGCACACACATATGCATACACACATGTGTGCATGCTCACACACGCACACATGTGTGCATGCTCACACACACGTGCACACACATGCTCACACACATGTATACACACGTACACACACGTGCATATACATATGTGTGCATGCTCACACACATGCACACACACGCATACACGTGCATGCGTGCTCACACACGTGCACACACATGCACACACATATGCATACACACGTGTGTGCATGCTCACACACACGTGCACACACACATGCTCACACACATGTATACACACGTACACACACATGCATACACGTATGTGTGCATGCTCACACACATGCACACACATGCATACACATGTGCATGTGTGCTCACACTCACATGCACGCACACACACATGCACACACACATGCATACACACACACACACACACACACACACGTTTTACGCTCCTCCTTGCATTGCCTTTGCTCTCTCCCCTCATCATGTCAGCATAGCTGCTGACATGCCTCTGCCCTGTCCTGCGTCCCTCCCCTCCCCAGCACTCCCCTCCCCACCCAGCACTCTGGCCTCTCAGGATAGTCACCGGTCTCTGGGCTAGCCTGCTCTCTTCACCTCTGGACGTGCTCTCTCTGGAAAACAGCTTCCCTGCCCTGCCGGTTCCAACGAGATCCAGAGTGACGGTAGCTGGCCGTGCCTGTCATGTCCAGTTAGCAGGGCTCGGGGCGAGTTCCGTGTCCTGCGCAAGGCACACGAGGCAGGCTGGAGAGAAGCAAGTGGGACTGGCCAGAAGAGCTGGGTTAAAGCAGAAGTGGCGAGAAGCAGCTGTCTGCTGGGGCGGACTGCTACGGGGGAGGCAGAAGGAAATGCAGGGCTTGGGTAGTTGCTTCCCGCCAGGCATTTAGGACTATTTGGAAAAAAGTTCCATTTATGTGCACGTGGGGGTGGGGATGGGGGGTGCTGTGTGAGTGCAGGCGCCTACAGAGGCCAGAAGGGGGCGTCGGATCCTCAGATCTGGAGTCATAGGTGACTGTGAGCCACCCGAGGTGGGTGCTGGGATCCCAACTCAGCGGTATGCGCTGTTAACTGCTGAGCCCTCCGTCCGGCCCGTGACCGTTTTACGTGTGCGAGCTTTGCCGCCTGCGTGTCAGCGCACCGTGTACGTGCGGCGTCCTCAGGCGTCAGAGAGGGCGTCGATCGCCTGACACGTGAGCGCCTGATGATGGCTGTGAGCCGTCTCATGGGCCCTGGGAGGCGAACCCGGGTCCTCGGCAAGAGCAGCCAGGGCTCTTAACCACCGCTTGATTTTTTTTTTTTTTTTACTTTGTTTTATTTTTTTTGAGACAGGCCCTTACTGTGTAGAGCAGGCTGCCTTCAAACCTGAGATCCTCCTGCCTCAGCTCCCGCGTGCTGGGATGACAGGCGTGGCGCCATGCTGACTATTTCTGTCTCGTTTAGTGCAGCGGGAAGCCCCGGGGTGTGGTCATCACGGCCGATGCCTGGCCACGTGCGTCTCCCACGCCAAGTACGACAGATGGGGCAGTCTCCATCTTCGTCGTGAGGTTCTCTTGGGAGGGGCTGCTCTGGCCTGGCTGCATGTCCCACTCTCAAATTCACTGTTTATCCAGCAAATATTTATGGGGTGCCTACTGAGCAAGCAGAACGCAGACTTCCCGTGGGAAGTGGAGACTCCTGGGCTGCACACCGCCCCCCATCTCCCTTTCAGTTCCTGCTCTGGTTTGGCTGCGGGGTGTGGGGGGAGATGTCGGATGGCTGAGCGTGAGGTCCTTTAGTGAGGAATACGGCCATCTGGCCTGCTTCTCAGGCTGTTTGGTCCCCTTTCACATTGACCTGGAAGCGTGCCCCAAGTGGCAAGTTCAGGTGGTGTGCTTGGTAAACCCCGCCACAGATGCCCACCCCATCCCCCCCCATCCTCACCCCACCTTGCCCCTGCACAGAGAGGAGCTGGCCCGTATTTACTTGAGGTACAATAAAAGGCTGAGAGAAGCTTCTAGATAGGAATGTCTCGGCCCAGGCTGGAAGCAGCTTGTTGTGGAAGCTGCAGCAGCCCGGCCAGGGCCTCTTCCGGCTGCCCACTGTGTTGGCAGGTACGGTAGCAGGAGTGGCCAGGCCAGCTCCGAGGCGGCAGCCTGAGCGCCTTTGTTTCTAACTCAGGGACATTGACTGCAGTGGTCTCCCTGGGAAGGAAAGGATTTTATTCATGTATTACTATTTTTCATGGCCCTCGCTGTGTAGCCTGGCTGATCTGTAAAACTCACTACGGAGATGAAGCTGAGCTCAAACTTACTGAAACCCTCCTGGCTGCCTCCTAAGGGCTGCGATTACAGGTGTCGTCACAGTGAACTAGGAAACCGTGTGTGTGACTGTGTGTGTGTGTGACTGTGTGTGTCTTTGTGTATGTGTGTGTATGTGTATGTGTGTGTATGTGTGTGTGTGTGTGACTGTGTGTGTGACTGTGTGTGTGTGTATGACTGTGTGTGTATGTGTGTGTGTATGTGTGTCTGTGTGTTTGTGTGTGTGACTGCGTGTGTGTGTATGTGTGTGTGTGTATCTGTGTGTGTGTGTGTGTATGTGTGTATCTGTGTGGCTGTGTGTCTCTGTGTGTGTGTGTGTGTCTCTGTGTGTTTGTGTGTGTGTGTGACTGCGTGTGTGTGTGTATGTGTATCTGTGTGTGTGTGTGTCTCTGTGTCTGTGTGTGTATGTGTTTGTGTGTATGTGACTGTGCGTGTGTGTGTATGTGTGTGTGTGTGTGTGTGTGTATGTGTGTATCTGTGTGGCTGTGTGTCTCTGTGTATGTATGTGTGTATGTGAGTGTATGTGTGTATCTGTGTGGCTGTGTGTCTCTGTGTGTGTGTGTATGTGTGTGTGTATCTGTGTGTGTGTGTGTATGTGTGTGTATATTTATGTGTGTATCTGTGTGTGTGTGTGTGTATGTGTGTATCTGTGTGTGTGTGTATCTGTGTATCTGTGTGGCTGTGTATCTCTGTGTATGTGTGTATGTGTGTGTGTGTGTGTGTGTATGTGTGTATCTGTGTGGCTGTGTGTCTCTGTGTATGTATGTGTGTATGTGAGTGTATGTGTGTATCTGTGTGGCTGTGTGTCTCTGTGTGTGTGTGTGTGTGTGTGTGTATGTGAGTGTATGTGTGTGGGGGGGCATGCATATGTCTGCTTGCATGCGTGGAGTCCACGTGATAGCCTTGGCTGTCATTTATCAGGTTTGTGCTACTTTTGTTTTCTTTTTCTTTTCAAGCCAGGATCTTTCATGTCCTGGACTAAGGAGTCTAGGCCGGATGGCCAGTGAGCCCAGGGACCCCACTCCCGTCTCTGCCTCCCAACACTGGGGTTACCCCAGGGACCCTTCTGCCCTGCCTGCCTAGCATTGCCTAGCACTGGGTTAGAGGTGTGCGCCACCATGCCCCGCCTTTTCAGGTGGGCGATGGGGATCAAGCTCAGGTCCTTGTGCTTGGAAGATGAGAGCTGCACGGATTGAGGCATCTATCACCCCAGCTCCCCAAGTGTCACTTTTAAGTGATCACTTATAGGGCCTCATAACTTGGGTGCAGATGTCCGTGAGTCCCCCCCACCTTGAGGGAGGGACATGGCAGGTGGCAGGAAACCATCCCAGAGAGGTGTAGTGCCCTCTCTCCCACCTCCTCACAGAACCCTCCCCCAGCAAGCACGCCAGAAACCCGGCTCCGTGGACCCTTCAAAACCCCCTTTCTATGGGCCCTATTGCCTAGGTCACAGTCACGTGGGGAGATTCTTCCTTTTCCTGGGGTCTCCTGGTCACTGTCAGTAGCTCAGGCTGCCTGGCCACACAGTACTTATTTCCGCCCCCATCCCCTAGCCAGTGCTGGGGTATGCAGATCTGTGCTCCCCAGAAGGAGGATCTTAACTGCGTGTGCCGTAGGATGCAGCTGGAAAGCCCTAGTGGTCCCCGGTCCCCGCCCGCGGTTGCTCTGTGAAATCACCTGATCCTTTTGTAGAGGAACACTTGGAGTTTTTACGTTAAGAAAAGCTTTTTGGTTAACTGACTGGTCACCAGAGTTGCGTTTCCTCCCCAGCCGTGGTGTAGTTGTTTACGGGTTGGGTTTGGAAGGCTTGACGCAGGTGGCTATGATTTGGTTGGGTGCAGTCGCTCTGGCACCTGTAGCTTGTCTTTGGGATTGCGTGCCGCATAGGTTTATGGGAACTTTTGACTTAGGGCATAAAAGGTCTGAAGCCCCGAAGTTGGTGTGGGTGTTGGGGTGTTGGTTGGTTGGTTGGGTTGCTGTCATTAGCTAGTGTGAGAACAAAGGTTGGGGAGATTCGAGCTTAGGGCAGCCTAAAAAGAGGCTGTGAAGATGTCTGTCTTTCTCTTTCTGTATTAAGGCCGCTTGTAAAAGTGGTGACGATTTCTATCTTTCCTGTCTCCTTCCCTAAATTGAGGGTAAAGGATTGTAGCATTCTGCTACCCGCTTGGCTCCGTAGGCGTAGACGCTTTAATTCCAGGGCCCAGGAGAAAAAGTCACACCAAGAAAGCTCCGGGGGCAAAGTTGTCTGGAGAGCCAGGTCACATTATGAGATGGGCCAGAGAGGAGAGACAACCCTGGAAGGCATCCTAACAGAGGAATGCCTCAGCCCCTCCATTAATGTCCTCGACTCTGCCTGAGTCCCCAGTTGCTCCTCCACATGGGTTTGTGTCCAGGGAGCCCCCTCTGCAGCTCGGAGGGGTCGTGGACCTGCGAGCGGCCAGGGCGTCAGGGTCACGGGTGTGGTCAGGGCTGGGTGATTGCTAGGATGACCGTAGGACTGGGCGGGGCTGGGGACAGCGGTGTCCTAACTGCTGGCAGGCAGGTAGGCGTTGCCAGACGCTCCAGAGCTGCGGCCTGGGGTTCCTGCCTCCCCAGAACAGTCAACCTCGCCCAGACTGGAAAAGCTAGCCCTCAGGTGCTACCGTGTTTGCTGAGTACAGGCATCACAGTCCCTCATGTTCCCCCGGAGCAGGAGGGCATGGGGAGGCCGGTGAGTTGTCCCCCAAACCCACACACTCTAGCCAGTGGGGTTTCTTGGCTCTTGGAGCTGGGACTTGCCCTGCCTCTCACGTCTGTCTTAGCAGCCGCCGCTGCTTCTGACTGTTGCCGGTTCCGGATGAGCCCCTCCGCACCGCCAGGGTTTGGGTTTCAGATTATTCCCCAACTGGGGCCAGAGTGCTTGAGTTTTAGGCAATGGCGGGGAAACAGACCTCGAGCCAAACTAGGTTCTCAAAAGCAGGGGGCCAGGGCCGCAGCGACTACAGAGACCTCAGCATGAAGCGTACAGCCTGGTGTCCGCAGGAGACGCCAGCCCATGGCCTGCGCCCGCTCCCCATCCTGGGCCGCTGGAGTGCGTGGCCTCTCAAAGTCTGTCTGGTTTGTCTGCTGCCCCAGGAGTTGGGCCTGGGGAGTCTCATGTGGAAGAAACGACTTCTTACTTTTTTATTTTTTTTTGGTTCTTACTAAGTGTAATAGAAGGAACAGACGTTGCATTTATAAGCAGAAAAACCATCAAGGGGTATTTTTTCAAAGTCAAGAAAGAAGAGTAAGTAGAATCAGGCTGGCGGTGCAATCTCAGTGCCAGGGAGGCGGAAGCAGGAGACTCCAAAGTTCAGGGTCGAGGGCTGGAGCAGTGGCTCAGCGGTTAAGAGCACCCATTGCTCTTGCAAAGGACCCCGGTTCAATTCCCAGCATCCACATGGCAGCTCACAAACATGACTCCAGCCTCGGGGGTCCAACACCCTCTTCTGGCCTGCTTGGGCACAAGGCACACACATGATACATGATATTCAAATACATAAAATAAATCTAAGAAAAAAAGCCCACAAAGTTCAGAGTCATCCTCTTCTCCGTGCTGCATGTGGAGGCTAGCCTCGGCTATCTGGGACCCTATTTTTAAAAAGTCAGAGAGGAGGAGAGAAGAAAAGAAAGTGAATAAAAACCCAGCGTACCGTGACCTTCGTCCTCCTCCTGGTTGGTCTGCCTGCTTTAGACGGACGTCCTAACCGCTCAGGGAATGGCCGCAGTGCCCACCTTGGTCCGCACGGGACACCGGCCTTGTGTTCTCCGGCTGCCAGGACAAGTTAGCACAAACTGGTGGGGGAAAGCGATTCGAATGTTTCCTCTCACAGTCCTGGGGCCCCAGGTGTGCTTGCCTCGCTGTGGACGCCCAGGGCCGCACCCCTCGGAGTCCGATGGGGGGCCCCTCGCCCACCTCTGCCGCCTGTGGGGACTCCAGGTGTTCCCCGGCTTGCGGCCACACCGGTCCAACCTGTCGGTAGTGTCTTCCGCTCGCTGCCCTGGCATCGATCACTTCCTTCCCTGCGTGTGTCAAGCTCCATCGTTTTAAAATACAAATTTTTATTCTTTGAGAGTTTCATATGTATTTAGATCATATTCACCCCGAATTTCTCCCCTTAACTCCTTGCAGACACACCTCTACCTGGCTACCTTCCCAACTTCATGTATTCTCTCTCTCTCTCTCTCTGTCTCCCCATCAACTCCAATTTTTGCTGCCCACACACCTCTGTGTGGGGGACCATCCACTGGCACACGGTTGGCTTACCAGGAGCCGCACCCTTTACAGAATCGGACTCTCCCATCCCTAGAACCGTCCACCGACTGTCCCTGGCTCCTCACCTGGGTGGGAGGCTCGGGAGCCCCTCCCGCTCCGTGCTGGGTCCACACGGTGCATCGTCCTGTCGTGTCCAGAAGACTCTGCTGATCTGGTCCTCCCTCACCTCCGGCTCTTACCGCTTCTCACCCCTCCCGCCTGGCACCTGAGCCTTGGGGGTGGGGGGGGGGCTGGAGATGGAAATGTCCATTTGCAACCTGCTCATTTATTTTCTTACGTCCACCAACTGTGAGCGTCTGAGTTAACCACTGTCCACCACACACACACACGCACGCGCACACACACACACACACAATTTCTCTGATGAAATCTGTCTCTTTCTAAAACATTTTAAAATTATGTTTTATGTTTATTGCTGTGTTTTGGAGCTGAGTGCTGTGATTTATGTGTGGGAGTCAGAGGACAGCTTGTGGGAGTCGGGTCTTTCACCTGTGTGGGTTCTGAAGCTTGAACCCAGGTTATCAGGTGTGGGAGACAAGTACCTTTTCCCACGGGAGCCATCTTGCTGGCCCCGCTTATGTAGCCCAGGCTGGCCTCAAAATGACTCTATAAGCAAGAATGGCTTTGAACTCCTGATCCTCCTGCCTCTTTCTTCCCAGTGCTGGGATTACAGGAGTGTGCTACTGAGAGTACCTGGTGTATGTGGTGTTAGGGTAGAGCCTCAGGCTTTGTGCTTACCAGGCAAGCGCTCTTCCAATGGAGCCCCAGCCCCAGCCCCTGCCCCAGCCCCAGCTCCTGCCCCAGCCCCTGTCCTAGCCTCATCCCCAGCCCCAGCCTCAGCCCCAGCCCCAGCCTCAGCCCCAGCCCCTGCCCCAGCCCCAGCTCCTGCCCCAGCCCCTGTCCCAGCCCCAGCCCCAGCTCCTGCCCCAGCCTCAGCCCCAGCCCCTGTCCCAGCCCCAGCCCCAGCCCCTGTCCCAGCCCCAGCCCCAGCCCCAGCCCCTGCCCCAGCCCCAGCTCCTGCCCCAGCCCCTGTCCTAGCCTCATCCCAAGCCCCAGCCCCTGCCCCAGCCCCAAAGTCCCCCGTAGAGGTGTGTATGCTGTTGCTTCCTGGGCCACTTGAGTGAGCTAGGACAAGATCTTCATCTCAAGATCCCCCGCTTCTTGTAAAGTTCCATTCCTAACAAGGCCCCAGTCATGGGTTCTAGGATGTGAATTCTTGGGGGACCATTGCCAAGTTTTCCGGTGAGAGTCTCCCTCCGCTAAGGCTCTGTTCCCAACTCTCTCACGGTGCGGCTGCCCTTTGAGGCTCTGCTCCACGCTCCCTGGCAGGGACATTTCGCTTGATGTCTCCCAGGAGGCTAGAACTGATCTGTACACTCCCACAAGAAGATGCCTTGCTGTCTAGGGAAGGACATCTGGGGTCCTGCCCCTGACGGGGAGCAGATAGCCTGCAGTGGCATCTCAGACTTGGGGTGCTTTAGCTATGGGGTGTGCGGGATCCTGGCCTTACAGCGAAGGAGGGTCTACAAGCTCAGAGGCATCCGAGGGACCGGTGAACAGGGACTATGCGGGGCTGTGGGGTCCTATGCGCAGAGGGCAGTGTATGTTTGTCTGCAGGCCGTGACATCTGGGCTAGCATCAATGCCTTCCCAGGCTCGCCATGTGCCCTCTCTTTTTTCAAGAGCGACTGTAAGTCTGAGCCAGGCAGGGTGACACATGCAAGTAACCCTGGTGCTCAAAATGAGAAGCATAAGTATCTGCACAAGTTTCAGGCCAGCCTGGTTTACCCAGAGTTCCAGTCCCCATCCCAAAATACCAACAAAACCCAACTCAACAAAGAGACACCGTTTGTTTTTTGTTTTTTTTTTTTTTTAAACACTGACAGGGAGACATGGTTCCCTTCAGCGGAGACTGGAGAGCAAAGCCCGCACTTTCCGCCAGGTCTGAGTGACCTTTAGGTGTGAGGATGCCGCACACCCTGGGACCCTTCCCCGAGCCTTCCGCCTAGCCCTGCTGAGTCCATCCACCCAGCCAGGGCTCTGAGCAGGTGCTGCCGGTTCCCCTTCCTGCTGCCAGGTGAGCAGCCGCTGGACCAGGTGTCCGACAGGAAATAGAGCTGAGCCCCAGGGGCAGCCATGCTCACAGAGAGCCGCTGAGTCTAGGGAAATTGCAGCCGGAGGACGTGTTCCCTCCCTGGGGACCGCTGAGCCTTTCTGACTCATGGATATGGGGTGGGAATCTTCCAGGAAGCCTCCAGCCAGCTCAGCCTCTAGGGAGCCTGGGGTGGGGACGGCCTGTCCCTCTGGTATGGCTGGCTAACAGGACTGGGGGAGCTTCTCAGGGTTAGTCTTGGGCAGGTATCTGGAACCGCCCCTCGGTCCTCCTGTCTGGGAGGCGACCGCCACCTGCCCGCACGGGTCGGGTGTGGTGCGGTCTGAGGTCTGGATCTGTAGAGGAAGGTGAGGCAGGCACGCAGGGAGGGATCAGGCTTTCTAAACGTTTAAAACCCGAGAAAATCGCAGCCCCGCCGGATGGAAGGAAAGTGAAAGACTCTGGAAGTGGCCAGGAATTTGACTCTGCGAGTCGGTTTCCAAGAGCCTAAGTCAGGCATCTCCAAGTGGATATTAAAAGGGAACAGCCCGGCTCCAGCGGCGGGGGCTGGAGGGGGCGGAGAGAGGAGGCGCTTCCGGAAGCTGCACGCTGGACGCTGGACTGGGCGGCTGAGGGAGGCCACCGTGCTGAAGGCCAGGCAGCTGGCCCCGCGCTCGGGGAGAGGACCAGGGACGGCCCGGGATCCCGTCGAGGCTCTCCCCCACCCCGCTTCGCCTTCAGTTCCTCTCCTTGAGCTCCCTATTCCCCCCGTGTGGCAGAGACAATGCTCCTTCAGTTCAGAGCAGAGACATATGACCAACACATGGAAATGTGGTAATTTGGATCTGTTCGTGATTGCAACAGATTGAAGAAATTAGACCAGACAAAGAGTGGTTATAGAGGAGGAAGAGGAGGAGGAGGAGGCAGAGGGAGGGAGGGCGACAGACTGAGAGAGGGTAGGAGGACCCCTCTGCACAGGGGACACCGGCATCCCAGCTGCCTGCCGTAACACATCCGTAGGAATGGAGAGAGACCGCATCACAGGTAGGCCACGGCCCTCCCCGTCCCGTCCCCATCCCCGACCCCGACCCCGACCCAGGTCCGACGGGTGGCTT
This sequence comes from Cricetomys ansorgei, assembly GCA_026225945.1. Classification (NCBI taxonomy): domain Eukaryota; kingdom Metazoa; phylum Chordata; class Mammalia; order Rodentia; family Nesomyidae; genus Cricetomys; species Cricetomys ansorgei. Next base: position 4,641,305 of record JAMJFZ010001895.1, on the reverse strand, counting down.
CACCGATGCTTCGGGAAGAGAGCACCCAGGGTCACATTCACTTACTTTTACAGAAGTATTTCCTCTTTCTGCTGACTGTTCCACGTTGGTGAGCTGGAATGCCGCTTCCCACACTCAGCCCCGCCGAGTCTGGCTTTTATTTAAACTGGGCTCTCCTCCTCTGTGCTCTTTATTTCTCTTTCATTTTCCCGGATGCCGCTTTTACGTCTGTGACCACTGTGAATCCGGCGACTCGGGAAGGGTAGACGGCGGGGACGGGCTCTGCACCAGGGCCAAGGCATCCTGGGTTGTTTGTCCATCGTCTGGCCTTGGTCTCCGCCTGAAATAGCCTTTCTGGGCCTCTCGGGCAGCTGATTATAGAGGTGGTGGCTTCCAGTGCTTGGAGGAGGCGTGTGCACACGTGTGCACTGTTGTGCACGCGTGCGTGTGCGTGTGCGTGTGTGTGAGAGTGTTCGTGCAGTTCGTGCATGCGCGTGAATGCACATGTGGCCACGCGCTCCTGCAGCCCCCTTGGGTCCAGGATAGACCGAGCAGAGGTGTGAACAGTGAAGGAAGAGGAAGAGTCTCCCGTCCTTAGCCACCCGGTCAAGTCGGTCCTGGAGTACTTCTCAGTTCCTGCTGTGGCCACCAGTGTCTGAGGTCGTTCCTGCCTGTCTGCCTTGGGCGCCCCTCTGAGGGGCTGCGGGATAGGGTGAGTGGGGAATTCTAGGGATGTCACCCTTCCTCTGGACTTGTCCTGTGCTCACGGTGAGAATGAACCCCACCCAAAAGTGTCATTGGCCCCGGGCATTCGGTTGCTTCTGATGCAAGCGAAGGGACAAGTTTCTCTAAGAGGCGGAATCAAAGACAGGAAGGCACACCTCGGGGGCTCCTGAGATAGCCCGTCCACACCAACCCTGGGATCACTGTGATTTCTGATGCGACGTCAAAGCTGGCCAGGCATTCACTAACAGGCAGCCACCTGGGGTACCTGGGTGACAGCGGCATGTCTGATGACCCTGGCGGGCACGACAGAAGGAGGACCTGGGAGGGAAACAAACCTGTATTGGGCTTGGCGTCATGACCAGCTGGAGGTCATAGGTACAGAGGCAACGTTTTCTGTGCCCCAGTTTGTAGGGGCGGCGTGGCGGGGGACACCAGCAGCTGCTTCTGAGGGCTGCAGGGGTGGCGCTGTGCCCCCCGCGGGCAGCCTGGCCCTGCTGCCTCCTCTGCCACTGGCTGGAAGACGACAGTTGTTTTAGAGCCCAGCTGGCAGTGGCCTGCACTTTTTTGGGTGGCTTTGTGGGTTGTGGGTTCAGGGCCTCCTGAACACTAGGCGGTTACTCAACCACCGAGCCATGCCCACCCCCAGCCCAGCCTTCACCCCGTGGATGACAAGGCCCCGCCTAGGTGGGTGACAGCGGGTTATTTGAGAACCTCACATAAAGGGAAGTAGCTCCTGGGGACCCGAGGGTGAAGGCTTGGAGCCTCACGGACTGACCAGAGCTTGTCAGACACTGAACAAAGCAGTCTTTGAGAGCCATGGATCCTGGCCTTCACCACCCAGCCATGCCCGCCCTTGCCGTCGCCCTCGCCAAGGACGAGGGCCGGCCTCCATCGGTTGGTTTCGAGGCAGGTTACCTGGCCTCAGACTCACCATGTAGCCCTGATGGTACTGAACTCCTGATCCTCCTGCCTCTATCTCTGGGGTGCTGGGATTGCAAACCCATCCCACCAGGTTTGTGAGATGCTGGGATGGAGCCAAGACTTGTGCGTGATAGGCAAGCATCTACCGATGAGCTACAGCTGAAGATCAGTTCCCCCCCTCCCTTTTCTGGAGGACCGTGAATGGAATGGAGAGCCTCGTCATCGGAGGCAGGGGCTCTAGAACCGCTGTACTCCCAGCCATTTACATTTCCTCCCATTTTCAAGGGTAGTCTTGCTATGTGCCCGAGGCTGATCTCGAACTCATGATCACCCTGCTTCAGCCTCCTGAGTCACTGGGATACGGGCACAGGCCACCATGCCGGGCATGTCTGACACATGACTGTAGGACTGTTGGACATTTCCATTTAGATGTATTTGTACAAAATGCTCCTCCCCGAGACTCAGCAGTGAGTGGCCGGAGAGAAGAGGAAAATCCCCGCCACTCCTCCAGAGCGTCAGGGCCCCTGTCCCTGGGGAAGTCAAGCTCTTGTTTCCTTGCTGCTGGGTGGCCTCAGGTCCCTAAACGAGGAGTGAGGCTGGGTCCCTCCCCGTGCAGGGCTTCTGGGTTCTTGGTGCACACTTGGCTCCCTGCTCCGGGCCGCGTGTGTGCTGGATCTGCCTTTATCTCTCCGTGTCAGATGATGTGAACAGCTGCAGTCATCCTCTGCACTTCAGTAGGCGTGGACCGGGGTACACGTGTGTGGACAGAGACCTGTCTGGCTAGGCGCCCCGAGGGCTGGTGGCTGAAGCGTGACCAGCCCAGTCCGGGAGGCGTGGCAGAGGGTGTGTTCTTGCCCTGGTTGGGACCATGGGTCCTGCCCAGACTCAGGGAAGAGGTTCAGAGCCAGAGTTGGCATCCGTATCTCTGCCCTACCCCTTCCTCTCCTGCCTTGTGAGGCTGGCCCAGCGTCCTCTTGGGCTCTCAGAGATTTCCCCAGGCCAATGCCTCGGGTTCCTCAGCAGGGCTGGCGTGAGTCACTGAGCAGGGACAGGCCTCAGAGGCACGGAATGCCGCGTCTCCAGCCAAGGGTCGCGCGGTTTCTTTTTTTCGTTGTTCTGGATTGGCTTTGTGGCTTTTAGAAATTGAGCAGTTTTATCTTGTTCCAGGCGCTCTTGTTTCAGAGAGAGAGGGAGAGAGAGAGACTCTCTAAGAAGGGAACTTTCCACTCAGCCAGGCCCAGGGAGAGCAGGGAGGGTGGAAGGCACCTCCCAGTAAGGAGCCCACATGAGGGACTTTGGAAGGGTTCCAGCAGACCTGCGCTCCTGGCCGGGGTCTGGGACACCAGAGTCCCCGCTCTTCTTAGGCTGGACCTCTGCCATGGGACAGGAAGGCAACTGGGGCCCCCTGGAGGCTACACCCCAGCCCTGGCTGCCTGTTTCTTCAATCTCCTGTCCCTCCTCATCTCCCACATCCAGAGAAGTCCTATCTCAGGCCCTGGGGGCTGGCCTGAAGCTTCCGGCATGCTCCCAGCTGTGACTGATGTGTGACTTCGGTTAGCTCAGGAGGTCAGAGGTCAGAAGCAGAAGGTGCTGGGCAGGGCTGGCTCCTGAGGCTCCAAGAAGCCTTTGGCCCAGTCCTCTCCTGGTGGCCTAGGCCTCAGCATTCCTTGGCTTGCAGTCACACCGCTCCAGCTTCTGCCCTGTTGTCCCATGACCATCTCCTCTCAGATCTCCCTCTGCTTTCTCTGTTGTAACTCTGGCCATCCTGGAACTCACTCTGTAGACCAGGCTGGCCTGGAACTCACGGAGATCCGCCTGCCTCTCCAGTGCCCCAGTGCCGGGATTAGCGTGCGCCACCACCTCCAGGCCTCCTTCTGCCATTTTAAAAATGAGGCTAGGTAAGGCCTCTGGGCGGCCGGGATGACCGCCTCCTAAGTCACACGTTAGCTGTGCATTTGTTTGCATTTGTGTGCGCGTGCCACGGCACGTGCGGAGGTCGGAGGACAACTTGAAGCGACCGGTTCTCTCCTCCCACCATCTCTGGGTACGGGACTTCGAACTGAGGTCATCAGCCTTGGTAGCAAGCGTCTTTCCCATCGAGCCATATCGCTGGCCCAAGAGCTCTTCTCACAGACACCACTGTGTGGGGGTGCGGGGTTGGGGGCACCATTCACCCTGTGGCTTGTGCTGGACCTGTTGTAAGACTAATTGTGTAACTAAGATGGCCTTGAACTCCTGACCCTCTTGCCTCCGCCTACCCTTCACTGGGATTATGGGCGTGTGCCACACGCCAGGCTCTTCGCCCATTTTTGAATCAGATTGCTTTATTGTTGAGTCGAGGGAGTTCTTGATATATGCCGGTTGTTAGCTCCTTTGATCTGTGCCTACTCTCTCCTGTTCATCTTTTCACTCTACAGTGCTGCCTGGCTTGGGGCTCACAAGCCCCACATGAGGAGTGGGGACAGCACCAGGCCCCTTGGGATGCCTTCGGAATTGCCTGTCCCGTGGCTTTGATCCCGAGATATGCTGCGTCTGTTACTCAGACACCATCCACCTTGTTTTGAGACGGGATCTTGCAGAAGCCTAGAACTGGTCACTTAGGCTTCCAGCGAGCTCTCTGCTTCCTCGATGTGACACTGCACACGTCCTCACCACGCCTGGGTCTTTTTACGTGGGTCCTGAGATTCGAACTCAGGTCCTCAGGTTTGCAAGCTAGGTACTTTACTGACTGAGCCGTCTCCCCTGGGTTGAGATGTGATTTTTGCTTGGTGTGTGTGTCTTGAGGGGGGAGTTACTAGAAGCCCCTCCTTCGGGGTGGACTGACTTGGGACTTGAACAGCCAGAAAAAACAAAAAACAAAACACAGTTCAAAATCCATGGCCAGAGAGGACATGGAGAACCATGCTCTGAGGTTGCAGCCTGGTGAGGGTGTAAGCGGAGGAGGCCCTGTGGGATTGGGGTGGGTGTGGCTCTGAGCTGCGGTCTCCCCAGATCCCGGGTTCTGGGGTCTTGGTGCCCTGCTGCAGTTGGCTGGAAGCAGAGAGGTTGGGTTCTGGCACTGCATGGCCGATCTGTCTCTCTGCACCTTCCCTTCAGGGGATCTCTCTCTCTTCAGTCTGCTCACCCTGTGCTCACGCTGGGCAGCCCCCAGTCTGGACTTGGATAAGGCCAGCTGATGTCCCCAGCAACAGTTCTCCAATGAGGGGCTCCAATGTGTGCTGACTTGCTCATGACAGATGTCCCGGGGCATTGTTGTCAATAATGGAGAAAGTAACGGGCTGGAGAGGTGGCTCAGCAGCTAAGGCTCTTGCAAAGGATCCAGGTTTGATCTCCAGAGCCCACATGGCAGCTCACAAATATCTGTAACTCCAGTGACCCCTCTTCTAGCCTGTGAGGGTATCAGGCACACACACCATGGCCAGACATACAAGCAAGCAAGATACCTATACACATAAAATAAAAGTAGTAAATGAATCTTTCTTTAAAAAGAAAGTAGCTGGATGGTGGTGGCACACGCCTTTAATCCCAGCACTCAGGAGGAATAGGCAGGAGGATCTCTGTGAATTTGAGGCCAGCCTGGTCTACAGAGTGAGTTCCAGGACAGCCAGGGTTACAACAGAGAGACCCTGTCTTGAAAAAAACAAAAAAATTTTTTAAATAAATAAATAAATAAATAAAAGATGTATTGCAATTCAGGGTTCTGCCTAGTGCCACAGCAAAGGGTTCTAGCTAGTTCGCTACCTGCAGGATAGAGAGGGGCAGCTGCAGGGATCCTTTTGTCCAGCAGGGGGCGATGCAAGCTCTTAAAAGCCCAGTGTACCTGGGCACCGCTTTCCTCGGGTCTGCCGGAGTGGGCTGCACACGGCGGCTGCCAGCCCGACTTCCATCACGCTGAAGGGAAAGGAAACAGCCAGAAGGGAACTTCAGGGAACAAGAAGCCACCAGGTTCCCCTTCTAACTGGATGATGGCAGGGGGGAAGGGAGGGAGGGGCCTCCTGACTCTTCTTGTGTTTTGTTTTATTTTCCTGTTTGGTTGGATGTGCTTCAGTCTCTTAAGTTTTCCCAACTCACTTTATTTTGTGTGTCCGTGTGGTTGGTGTGCACGGCTGTGAGCACGCGTGTGAGGTCGACATTGTTTTCCTCTATTATTCCCACCATGTGTCTTAAAATTACTTTAGTGCGTGCGTGTGCGTTAGTGCACGCGTGCAAAACACACATTACACACACACACACACGACACGGCACCTGTGGGAGCCAGGGGAGTCGAGCATGTACGGCGTGTCTAGCTTTTACATGGGGGCTGGGGATTGAACCAGGTCCTCGTGCCTGCGCGGTGGGCCTTCTTTACCGACTGAGCCATCTCCCGAGCATCTGTTTTTCTAAGCTTCTGAGAGACATTTCAGACATAAAGGGAAGGACGGGACTGTGGCCGTCCACACACCCACCTCCTGGACCCTGAATGTGCTGTCTTCATCCTTCGTCTAGGTCTGTCCTCTCCGCCCACAATCAGGCTCTCTTCAGACATATCTTATTAACTAATTGATTTATTTATCTCTGAGACAGAATCTCATGTAGCTGAGGCTACCCTCAAATTCACTCTTTAGCCAAGGCTGGCCTTGAACTTCTGATCCTGAGGGCTGAGATTCCAGGCAAGTGCCACCATACCCAACTACGGAGGCACAGTTTTAGCCAAGTAGACATCAGCACACGTGACCTCCCCTCTGCTCACGGCTTCTCTCTCCACGTCTGTGCCGCTTGGATGTTGGGTTGGCGGCTCTGTGGTTTCTGACAGGTAAATGCACTTGGTGTCCCAACTGCAGCCACAACGTGGAACCCTGGCAGCGCCCCAGAGAGTCCTCTGCCTCTTCCTCTGCAGCTACTGCCTGGAGTCCCTTCTCCAGTTCCAGCGTTGGCAGAGTCACCTTGCTGCTGTGGGCCTCCGTGGCTTGTTCCGTGTTCCACCGGGTCGCGTTCCTCCCCATGACCCTTCTGTGGCTGTTACACTTTCCTGTTTCCTCTGGCTGCTTCCGGTCGGTCCTCCATGATGAACGCCGTCTGGTGCTTTACGGGTGCTGCCTTCATTTGTCTTGTGGAAACACCCAGACTGATCTAATTCTGCTAATTCTGGAAGAAACTGCTAGATCTTCGCCCGGAGTGGCCTCACGGTCCGAGCAGCGGCGAGCGATAGTTCTGGTCTCTCTGAGCTCGTGCTGACACTTGCTGCTGTCACTCTCCAGTGGTAGTCACCCTAGTGGGCGGGCTGTGCTGTGTCACCCTGACTTTAGCTTTGCATCTGTCTGATGACTAATGTGGACCGGCACATTTTCATGACCTTCCTAGCTAGTCATATATTCTTCCTTTGTAAAATATCTTTCTCAAATCTGTTGCTCATTTTCCAATTGGATGGCTCAACTCTTTCTCATGACTTCTGCGTGTTGGTCTTTTGTCAGATGTATGCTTTGCAGAGCGTTTGCTCCAATCTGCGGCTTGGCTTTTCGTTTTGTTAATCTTGTCTTTTAATAAGCAGGAGTGCGTCCCCTTGCTTTTGGTGAAGTCTCATTTCGCAGTTTCTTTTTCTTTCTTGGTTTTTTTTTTTTTTTTTTTTTCTTTTGTGGTTTTTACTTTCTGCGTTCTGTAAGAATTGTCTCACACCCATTCGCAAGGATACGGTCAGTCTTCTTCTAGTTTTATAGTTTTAGTTCTTATGCTTTGGCTTCGCTTCTGGCGTAAGCTGGGGTCAACGTTCATGCTGTCAGTGTTGCTCTCTGTCTTCGTAGCCGCTCAGCTTCGACTGCTGACATTTCTTTCCCCGTTGTGTGGTTTGGGCAGCTCTCTTGAAAATCATTTGAAAGCCGGGGGTGTAGGAGTCAGCATCACGGAGCCATGTGTGGAGGTGGACAGCACCTGCCACCCAAGGGGAGGGGCAGGAGATCCGTTCAAGGTCATCAGCTATGTAGTGAGTTTGAGGGCAGACCGGGCTACCTGAGATGCTGTCGTGAAGGGGAGAGCTGGAGAGATGGCTCGTAAGTTAAGGGCACCGGCTGCTCTTGCAGAGGACCTGGCTTCGGTTCCCAGCAGCCACGTGATGGCTCACAGTTGCCTGTGACTCAAGTTCTAGGGGTTCTGACTTCCTCCTCTGGCCTCTGCAGCATTGCAAATGTTGCACATACAATATGATCTCTGTGATCCTAGCACTTGACGGGTACAGCTACTCAGATCTCTGTGAGTTCTAGGCCAGCCAGGGCTACAGAGTGAGACCTTGGGTCAAATAAATAAATAAAAACAAATACAATTTTAAAAAGAGGGAGAGAGAGTGGGGGGCAGTGTGGCTCAGAGGGTGAAGAGGCTTGCCACCAATCTTGACAACCTGAGTTAGCTCTCCAGTCCCCACACGTAGGAGAGAACGGATTCCCCAGAATTGTCCTCTGGCCCGCACGCCTTCCGCGCACACACACATAGATGTAAAAGTGTGAAGGTCCCCCGTCCCTCCGTCTCACCACAGAACCCACTGCTTGTGGTTCATCAGAGCTCTTCTTCCTGAGAACTGTGATTTTTGGCACTGCTGGAGACTGAAGTGCTATATACATTTTTGTAGAACAAATGGACTGTTTCTCTTGGGACCCTCTCATAACACTGGGGTGCTCCTAACCCAGGCGTGGGGGCGATGGCTTCTCCAAGCAGCCAGCAGCCCCCCCACTGTGGAGGACTCCCCCATCCTGTGATTCAGACTGGCTCCGATGATGTCATTTGTCTACAAGCAGTGGATGCCCGTGGGCTGGGGCTCTGTCCCTTAAGGCTGCTCCTCCTCGGAGGCCACTCAGCAAGCCTCGTCTTTTGGAAATTCTGACTAATCAGTAGTGAGTTGGGGAGCCCTCTTGGGGTTCGGCTCATCTGCTGAAGCGGCTCAGACAACACGGGGAGCCCTTTGCTTACACATGCCAATTTACCAGGAAGATTGTTTTGGATTTATTCTTTATTATTTTTATGTGTTTTAAAATTATTTGTGTGTGTACACGTGACTTCGGGTGCTCACAGAGGACTAGAGTTAGGGGTGGCTACGAGCTGCCAGCCAAACCCAGGTTTGACAGACTAGAACAGGCGCTCCAGTGAGAGCCGTCTCTCCAGCCCCTTAGGAAGGCTTCTCTGAAGACTACACATGAACATCTGGGCACAGGCTGAGACTTGAGAGAGTGTGGAGCACAGAGCTGACGTGCGCCAAGCTCCCTGAGCGTGGATGAATCCAGCGCTCCTCCTGTGTGCCCCCAACTGAGTCCTTGTGGGGTGCCACAGAGGCATGCTGTGTGGCGGTGGCTTTAGTCACATCTGGGGATTAACAAGCTCTTTCAGTATTTAGTCATTCAGTCATTTTGCTGCTTGGTAAGAGTTTGCACAGCGGGCGTGGCTGCTCACAGTTGTGGTTGCAATACTCAGGAGTCTGAGGCAGGAAGATCGACAGGAGTTTTGAGACCAGGGTGGATGCACAGGGCTTCCTGGGCTTCATAGCAAGACCGTGTGTTAGGGCCGAAGAATGGCTCAGTTGTTAGAGAGCAGTGGTTGCTCTTACAGGTGACCTGAGGTCAGCTCCCAGCATAACCGTCCGCAACTCTAGTTCCGGGGAATCTGATGCCCTCTTCTGACCTCCACAGGCACCACGTACGCACGTGCGTGTTGCACAGGCGTTCACGTAGGCAAAACCTTCACACGTAAAATAAAAACGAATGACTGTACAACAAAAATGTATGTCTCAAAAGTAAAACAAATGGACAAAACCACACAGACACAGAGACACAGACAGACACACAGACACGTAGACACACCCACACACAGACATGGACACAGACAGACACAGACCGGACACACACATATACGGACATACACATAGACACACACAGACATACAAACATGGACACACAGACACGCACACGCACACGCACACGCCCCTTACAAGCTGCAGTTGAGATCACTGATTTGGCGGCTGTTTCCTGGTCAGGCCCTGCCTAAGCTGCCGAGTCAGTAGGAGGAAGGAAGTAATGATGATAAGAGCAGAAATCAAGGAAATGGAAAAAAGAGAAAAAATAAGGTCAAACTTTGTTTCTTTAAGACAGCACAGAGCGACCAATTTGCAGCTAGATCGCTGAGCTGGGGAGGGAGGAGTCAGAACAGATTCCATCAGCACGAGCACTGAAACGGAATCCTACAAGATCCCGGAGACCGGGCCCGGGGGTGCACATCTTTAATCCAGCAGAGGCAGGTGGGTCTCTGAGGTCCAGGCTAACAGGACTCCATCGTGAGTGAGGCTCTGTCTTTAGAATGCTAGAGATAGGGGAATGGCCCGAGCAACCTGTGTGAATAAACTCAACCGTATGCAGCGTGTGGACCAAACCCAAAATCAAACTTGCTAGCCAGGCATGTGGAGGACACCTGTAGTTCCAGTTTTCAGGAGGCCGAGGCGGGAGGGCTGAGAATTTGAAGCTAGCCTGTCTCAAGAGGAGAAATCATGACGATGACCAAAAAGTCAACATTGAAGGAAGCTGGAAGAAACCAGACCAGTGCTCTGTCTGTGATACTTAACTGTAAAACAGTAACAGAATCCCTTTCTAAAAAGCCGTGGGCTCGGAAGGCCCCTGGGTGGGTGCGATCGGGCGTGCGTGGAAGAGATGGTGCCGACAGTCGGCAAGACTTGCAGAGAACGGAGAGGAAGGAGCCCGCCAAAGCCATTGCAGGAGGCCAGAATAACTCCAGCAAAGGCATTACCAAATCCGATAAACGAGCAGAGAAAACACTTGTCAGTGTCCCCCACAAAACCCTCAGCCAAAAGCTGGCAAATGAAAAATTCAGCAACGTACGCAAAGGGTAATATGCGTCTCACAACCAGGTCGAACTCATTCCAAGGCTGGCTGACTGTTCAAACCCAAGGCCAGCAATGGTGCTTCAGGACGGGGAGCCCAGCACTTGGGAGGCTGAGGCAGGAAGAATCAAGAGTTCAGGGCTATCCTTGACTGCATAACCAGTTCGGGCTCAGCCTGGGCTCCATGGGATCCAGTCTCAAAAACCTGAAAAAAAAGGGTCAGCAAGATGGCTCAGCAGGCAAAGGGACTTGCCTCCAAGTCTGACAGCCTGAGTTCGATGCCCAGGACCCACATGGTGAAGGAGGGAACTGACCGTCGCAGGTTGTCTTCTGACCCATGCACAAGTGCCATGGCACGAACACGCTTATATTCCACACACATGTATCCCACACATGCACGGTGACCGGTTATGATAATAAGTATTCAGAAACAGGTATGGATTGTGGTAAATAAGCAATAGGAAAGGTAAGGTGACTTCTTGGGTTCTTCGAACAATTCTTTCTTTTTCTAAGATTTAAATTTACACACTTTTAAACCCAGCGCTCGGGAGGCAGAGGCAGGAGGATCTCTGTGAGTTTGAGGCCAGCTTGGTCTACAGAGTGAGTTCCAGGACAGCCAGAGTTACAACAGAGAAGCCCTGTCTTGAAAAGAAAGAAAGAAAAAAAGGAAAAGAGAGGTGGGGGGAAGAAAGAAAGAGAGAGAGAGAGAGAGAGAGAGAGAGAGAGAGAGAGAGAGAGAGAGAGAAAGATTTAAATGTATAGCCAGGCCTGGCATGGACTCTAATCTCAGCGCTCAGGAGGCAGAGGCAGGAGGATTCCTGGGCTCACTGACCAGGAATCATCAAGTTGGTTCCGAGGAGAGACCGAGGAGGACATCTGATGTCTTCCATACGTGTTAGAAATAAGGGCTGGGGCAGGCAAGAGGTTCTGCGGGTGGAGGTGCGTGCTGCCAGGCTAGGTGACACCGCCACAGTCGGCTTTTCGTGTGGCTTCTGAGGTTCGAACTCAGGTCTTTATGCCTTTGCAGCAAGCACTTTACTGACTGAACCATCTATGCAGCCACGAAGACACATACATACACACACGTATATATGTATGTATGTATATATACATGCATACATATATATACACATACACATACATATGTATGAATATATATTCATATATACACACATATATACATATATATTCATATATGTGAAACATAAATATATGCACATATATTTACATACATATTTGCTTATATATATAAATATAAAACATATATATATGTGTATATATGTTCCTATTTGCCTCTTAGTTATACTTTTTTGTGTTGTTCCTTAGTAGCTGTTTGGTGGGTTCTAATGTAGATCTCACCTTTACGCAGCCTGCTTAGAATTAGCAGCGGATGGTGTCAAGAGCGTGTAAGGCCAGAGACAGGGACAGATGTGTCCGCGCCCGTGTCAGAGTGCCACAGCTGCATCGCCTTTGTTGGCTTCGGTTTACCGCGTCGCCCGGATGTCCCTCAATAGCCACCTGTTGGCAATCTCAAGCCCTGCTGTGCTTTTGTTTTGCGTGTGCGTGTGTGTGCGTTTGCGTGTGTGTGTGTGTTTGCGTGTGTGTGTGTGTGTTGTGCGTTTGCATGTGTGTGTGTGTTTGCGTGTGTGTGTGTTTGCGTGTGCGTGTGTTTGCATGTGTGTGTGTTTGCGTGTGCGTGTGTGTGTTTGCGTGTGTGCGTGTGTGTGTGTACACATGGAGGCCCAAGGGTGATGTCAGGTCTCTTCCCCGATGCACTCTTCCTTATATACCAAGGCAGGGCCTCTGGCTGAGCGCAGAGCTCGCTGATGTGCTAGCCTGGCTGGCCCGCTGATGCCGGACTCCCTGCGTCTGCCCCCGCGCACCCCCACACACAGGTGGGGCCGCCACACCTCCCAAGCCGGCCTCTCAGGTCTCAAGCTTGCTGGGGAGCGCTCTGCCTACTCAGCTGTCTCCCAGCATGGCAGCCCTTTTTATTTGAATCCTAATTACTACGTATGCTCAAATCACACAGTTATGTCTGTGCTTGCATATGTAAAAAATGGCCTCAAAGGATTAAAGAGGCCCAGACCAAAGAGGCAGAGAGATGTTAAGAGACAAACAGACACTGCAGGTAAGAGGGACACTAAAGATCGAGTGGGAGAGCTGCTGGAGGTGCTGACAGCCCAGCCCCAGGGTTGCAGGATCCTTGAAGGAAGGCCCTGGACCTTAGAGGAGAGGCGTCCCCACCCTGGAGATGCTCTTGGGGTTCCCACCTCCTTGAGGTCACCCTGTGCTGGCTTTGGCTGCTGACCCTTTAAATTCGAGGTGCAGCGTTCTAAATCAAGAGAGCTGCCAGGTCCGGCTGTTGCTCTTGGCTGGGGGGCACCAGGAGCTGGCCTTTCCAGACACGCGGTGGAACCGCTGTGCGTTGCTTCTGCATGGGTTAACGGCGACCTCCCTGCTCTGAGCGTGCGGGCAGCGTCGGACTCACAGGTTCAACCTGCTTTGGCAGCAGGATCCAGCACAGCCATGGTGTCAGGAACAGGAGAGGGGGCGTGCCACCCCTGCAGCCCCAGATTCCGGCTTGGCTCTCAGGAACGCAGGTGTTGCGTGGCTGTTGCGCCGTGCGGGGTCATGTGTCCCTTCTGTCTTCCCATGCTGCCCTGCGCTGGGTCTGAAACGGCATCGTCTTTAGGCCAGGCTTCAGTGACCCAGGCCTGGTGCAGAGCACTGCTGCTCTTTCCTGTGTGCCGGGGAAGCCGGGGACCCCAGATCTACTCCCCGGGCATGGAAAGAGGGGAATCCCAAAGGCACCAACCCTCCGTCTTAGTAACTTTTTTATTGCTATGGAGAGACACCTGACCAAGGCAGCTTACAGAAAGAAAGAATTCACTGGGGGTTTGCTCACAGGCTCAGAGGGTGGGACCGTGGCCATCAGGCTGGGACCGTGTAGCTAAGAGCCTATATTTTATCCACAAGTTGGCGGTGGGAAGGGAGAAACAGCCAACTGGAACGGTTTGGGCTTTTGAAGCCCCAGAGTCCACCCCTAGTGATGCATCTCCTCCAACAAGGCCTCTCCAGGTCCACAATAGGGGACCAAGTATTCAGACATTTTAGCCTATGGGGGCCACTCTGTTCAAACCACCACAGAGGAGGTCCCAAAGGCGCTGACCTTGCTTTCTTCTTGAACTTGTACTTCCCAGGGACGAGCAGGAGTGGCTCAGGCCGGGGGCTTTCTGACAGCGTCCCGTACGTCTGCGGTGTACCCGGCCTGCGTGTGTCCCCTCAGGCCCCTGCACGTGCACGAGTGCCAGGTCCGGAAGGAGGCCTGCCTCTCTCCTTTCCCCTAGCATGCTTGTGTGTGTGCACATGTGTGCACACACGCCTTCTACAGAGGAAATGATTCACACCCAAGTTCAAAGGTTGGGGTCAGAGCAACGCGCGTGGGTGAAGGGAACCAAGAAGAGGAAACAGGGTGGGATGAGGTGGAGGCAGGAGGCTGGGTGGGTCCCGGAGATCGCTCCCACGCTTGGAAGCCCTGATGGGAATCGCCGGGTACAGGGGTAGCTGGAGTCCAGTCTCCCAAGGGCGGTACTGTGTGATGATGGAGAAGGAAAGGACAGGGGTGTGTGTGTGTGTGTGTGTGTGTGTGTCGGATGCGGGGGCGGGCGCAGATATGGGGTGTGTGTGTGTGTGTGTCGGATGCGGGGGTGGGCGCAGATATGGGGTGTGTGTGTGTGTGTGTGTGTGTCGGATGCGGGGGTGGGCGCAGATATGGGGTGTGTGTGCATATAGCTCTCATGTTCATTTCAGTGTCTCCCTGGCTGTCAGAATCCACACGCCTCTCCATCCTTCCAAGCTGCGTGTGGAAGGACATACATGCCTGAGTATGTGTACTTGTACACACACACTCACACACACACGCACGCATGCAGAGAAAGAGAGAGAGAGACAGAGAGAGAGAGAGCGCGCCAGATGAGATAGACGTCATACAGCCAGGACAAGGGATGCCTAGAATTCCTGGTCACCACCCCAAGGTGCATCCCTCCGAGCCTCCAGTGCAGCCGGCTCTGCCTACATCTTCCTTTCAGATTCCGTCCCCAGAACACTCACAAGACAATCCTGATGTTTTAGGCAGCTGTTTTTTTACAGCCCCGTGTCTGGCAGCCCCTCCCCACAAATCCTGCCTCCCCAGTTTTGTCTCGTGGTTAAGGTCGCTGTTCACCCCAGCTCTGATTAGTGAAGCATGGTGCGTTTTCCCGTGTCCCACCTAAAGCAGCTGGCCCTGGGACCCCACATGACCACCCCGTCATTCACCGGGCCATTTAGCTCTCCGGCTTAGTTAGCAGGTTTCCTGAGGCTCCCAGGCCAGCTGCGAGGGTGGCTCTGCTGTTGCTGACCAACCCTTCCTGGCGTGGAACCTTCTAGGCTCTGATCTTGGCTGAGACTCCAGGGCAGGGCTGAAGGCCGTCTCTGAGGTCAGGCTTCTCACTGCCCAAAGCCCACGGAGAAGAGGGCACACTGGCGTTTCGTGTGGCGACCCCTGGGGATACATCTGTGTCCCCCAAGCCCTTCAGAGATCATGATGAGTCCCTGGACTGTCCCATTCAACTGCTCCTCAAACTGAAGCTGCCCCGCCCCACCCCCACTCTCTGCTGCTTGAACGAACAGCAACAAAACATGGTTTCATGCCAAAGGTGTGGCCTACAGCTTCCTAGAGCCGGTTTCCTGCCAGGCCTAGGTACTGACCATGGGAGTTCTGGTCCCTGGCTGATGTGTGTGTGTGTGTGTGTGTGTGTGTGTGAGAGAGAGAGAGAGAGAGAGAGAGAGGAGAGAGGGACTGTGTATATGCATGTGTGTCTTGTGTTTGTACGTCTAATGCCTGTATATATCATGTGTCTGTATGTATACATGTGCACGTGTGTCTGTGTGTGTGTATATGTGTGTGTCTGTATCTGTATGTGTCTATGTGTAGTATATATGTGTGTATCTATGTGTCTGTGTGTGTCTGTGTGTGTCTGTGTGTGTATGTGTGTGTGTATGTGTGTATCTATGTGTGTATATGTGTATATATGTGTGTGTATGTGTGTATCTATGTGTGTATGTGTATGTGTATGTGTGTATCTATGTGTGTATATGTGTGTGTATGTGTGTATCTATGTGTGTATGTGTGTGTGTGTATGTGTGTGTGTATGTGTGTGTATGTGTGTGTGTATGTGTGTGTGTCTATGTGTGTATGTGTGTATCTATGTGTGTGTGTATGTGTGTGTATGTGTGTGTGCGTGTATGTGTATCTATGTGTGTATGTGTTTATATATGTGTGTGTCTGTATCTGTATGTGTCTATGTGTAGTATATATGTGTGTATGTGTGTGTGTGTATGTGTATCTATGTGTGTATGTGTGTGTGTGTGTGTGTGTCTGTATCTGTGTGTCTGTGTCTGGTACCCTCTGCCTTCTCTGATTGTTAGATCAGACCTACCCACTCAACTGCACCCTCATTTTAACACCATGATACCTACAGATACCCTATTTCCAAATAAGGTCACAGTCACAGGTACTGGGGGTTCAAGCCTGAACCCCTGGTATCTTTTGCAGGATCACAATCTACCCTTCCGCAGAGGCTCAGTCCTAAGAGAGGAAGTGTTGGGCTGGTAGGGGCCCAGGAAGAGCTTGAGAGTCTGTCAGGGACAGGCTCTGCCGGGTCGTGGGATGGGGCAGCTGTAGCATCAGAGGGTCCTGGAAGGGAACGGAGGAGATAAAGTCACTATTGTCGCAGGGCTGGGGGACTGTCGCGTGGAGAGCTAACCTTTGGG
The DNA here is from genome assembly GCA_026225945.1 of Cricetomys ansorgei. Classification (NCBI taxonomy): domain Eukaryota; kingdom Metazoa; phylum Chordata; class Mammalia; order Rodentia; family Nesomyidae; genus Cricetomys; species Cricetomys ansorgei. The sequence continues at coordinate 4,625,017 of JAMJFZ010001895.1, read as the reverse complement.
GTCCGCCAGATACCAAAGTAGTCCTAGATACTTGGAATGTTCTAGTGTGAAAACATGAGTTTCTCTCAATGAAATAGGGTATTTCCTGAAGGCGTGAGTTGCAGGTGCCTCGGAGTTTCAAGCAAGGGCCGTGAGGCCGCTGTGGCTGGCTGAGAAGGAGGGACCTCAGGACAGCTGTCAATAAGTCACCAGGCAGCCCCGTATTGAAGGGTCTTCATGCAGTGGGGGCTCGCCATGACGAGGCCCCTCAAGTGTCACCCATTCCCCTGCTCTTCCCTCTCACTGCCTGGGCACAGGAAGCCTGCTGCCCCGGTTCCTATGGAAACAGAACCTCAGCTTCATTCAGTCTGAGGCCAGATTTGGAAATTAAATATCTAACAGGTTCTGCGAGAGTGTGAGCAGATGGTTTAACGTGCGTAAGAGCACAGGCGCGTGTGTGACTCGTGCGTGCACGTACGCACGTGCACGTAATCACGAGCCTAGAGGCCACGCTGTTCAGGCTGAGGCCCCCCCACGCGACCCCTGGGCAGGCACCGTTCTTGGCACTTTACGGAGACTAATGCATTCTCGTCTTGAGGTACACCTACGAAGGCGTGGGCATCCACCTCACTTTATAGGTGAGAAAGCGAAGCCCCAAGGGGCCGAGGGACTTGCCCAAGGCCTGCCTGTCTGTGTGTCCCTCATTCTGCAGTTGCTATCTTCTCTCTGGTGAGAAGCTAAGGCATCAAGGAAGGTTCTAGTAACTTCAGCCCTTTGGTCTGGGCTCAGTGTCGAGGACATTAGTTTCCCCTGAAGCTCCCGCCAGGCTTGGATCCCCTTCCTAGCCGGAGGCTGAATGATCCTGCGCGTGCTTGGGTTCACGCCCCACCTCTCCAGCCCTGGCCACAGTCACACCACGCTGCTCAGGGACTGTGGACTGTATGGGGGGTGCAGCGCTCTGCAGCTGTCCGGGAAGGAAGTGACCCGTGAGCAGGTCATTTCTCCTCCCTAGATGTCTTGGGAAGAGCAGGAGAGGACGTGCTGGCTCCGGCTCCTGTCTGCGCCCCTCGTCATGGGTGGACAGAGCATCGATGGTGGGTGTCCATGAAGGGACACAGGTGCCAGGGACATTGGCCCCAGCCCTTCGTGCCAACTCCCTACTCAACCCAGGCTGGCACCTCCCCTCTGGGGGTGTGGGGGGAGGGGTATCTTACTGAGACATGGGTCGTGGGTCGGAGGAGAGTGGTGTTTACAGGTGTGGAGTCACATGCTGGCTCCACAGGCTGACAGAAGCCAACCCTGAGCACTTCCAAACGCTGGGTTCTTACCAGGCCGGGAAGGGATCCTACAGAGCTTTGTGGTTTTAATTTAAATAATGTTTTTGAGACAAGGTCTCTGTAAACACAGGCTGGACTAGAGTTCATAGCAGTGCCTGCCCTCAAGGGCTGGGGTTGCACCTTTCAAGAGGAACCAACCTTATCTTCTGCATCTACCTCCCTTCCTCTCCGCCCCCACCCCTTCGCCTCCTGTAGGCCAGAATGGCCTTGAACTCCTGTGTAGCTGAGGGTAACATTGAACTTCTGACCCTTCTGCCTCCTCCTCCGCGGTGCTGGGGTTAGAGGTGTGCAGCGTCTATAAACACCCGGTTTACACGGTGCCGGGGACTAACGCAGAGCTCCATGTACGCTAGGCAAGCTCGTACCAACTGAGTTGCATCCCTGACCCTCAAGATGGTTTATCTGCATAACTGGCCGTGCTTCGCTCTTTGTAGTGGCTCAATAAAACCGAGCAGTGCCTGGATCTGTGCTTCCCAAGGACGCGTCGGACTGCGAGCTGGTGACTTTGGCCCGTCTGCCTGACCACACCCTACGGTTCAGCGACCCCCTTGGGGTGTCTGGCCATGAAGACAGGGGTCCTCTGCCTCCCTCCCCTGACCCTGGCTCCGCGTGGCATCCGGAACAGCTGGAGATGCCCAGCACCCCACCGCTGGCGAGCTGTGTGCCGATTCCATGGCACGCCGTTGGTGATAGACAGCCACATGTGTGCCGCGTGCCATGTGCACAGGATCTGCGCGAGTGCCCCTCCGCCAACACTGGCACCTGCCGCAGTGCTCATCTGTGCCACACAGCTGCTACAGAGCCCCAGGAAGGGACTGAATCTGTGTGTCCCCCCCCTCGACTCCATACCGCACCAGAAAGGCCGGCCAGGAGGGCTGAGGTGTGTCCTTGGCTCCGTCCCTGTGATCCAGCCCTGAGCTGCCATCCTCTGAGTAAAACCAGCAGGTGAAATAGCCAATATCAGAAACAAACAAACACCCCCAGCAAAACACCCAACGGAAAAACTCCCCAGGACCGTGGGTGCAGCTCGCCGGTAGCGTTCTGCCTTGACCTCACTGACTTCTCTAATGCAAGCCCTCCCTGGTGTCGCTTGCAGCACGTGTAAGAGCATCACTGAACCAGGTGACGGGTGGAGAGTGGCACCGTAGGCCCCTAGGAAGGGGCTGTTTATATTTCATCCTCTCCCCCCACACCTGCCCCTCCCCCTCCTCTTATATCCCTTCCTTGTCCCCCAAATGCCCTTTCCCACCATCCACGCCCCTGCTGGTTCTTTAGGGACGCAGGTCAGAAGGATGGCTTGTGGGTTCCTGGATAGTGGCCTCCAAACAGACCAGTCAGACATCCAGGAAGTCAACTGGGTGTCCAGGTAGGCTAGGAGTCCATCTCAGGGATGTTAAGGGAGGGGGTGATGTTCACTGACAGGTATACATGCCGGGCTCTGAGCACAGGGCAGATGGTGAGCCGGCTCACACTGCTGAGGGTCCTCTGGGTCAGGCCAGGAGAGGATGAGCGCCAGGTGAGGAAGCCAAGGTCTCTGTCCTGAGACAAGTCTCAGTCGGTGTCCCTGAGGTCCTGGGAAGAACCCTGCGGCTGGGCTGTCACCCTGACACATGCTCGGTTGTTGTGCCCACCCTTGCTCCGGGACTACGGCGGCACCTGCTACCTTCCCCTGCCCCACACTGGGTGTGAATGTACCCGTGGCAAAGCTGAGATCGCCATGACGCTTACCTACCATTGACCCACGACTGCCTTCTTTTGCTCCGAGAACCTCTTTTTAAAGTTGGGGTGTATTAGTTTCTTTTCTTGATAAAATATCCTGGAAAAAGCAACGTAAGGGAAAAAGGATTTGTTTTGGTTCATGGTTCCGGACGCAGTTCATCCTCGCTGGGAAGGCATGCTGACAGGAACGTGGGTGGTGGTGATAATGAGGATGAGGCTGAGGAGGAGGAGGAGGAGGATGATGAGGATGAGCTAAATGACATGCTTGAGCAAGACAAGCTGCTCTCTTCCCGCATCCTAGGCCAGGTTTAAGCCTCTGGCGGCCCAGAGCAGCCAGGACTCAGTTTGTTTCTTTGGTCTGTCTTCAGCATGCAGCTTCTGCCCTGTGAGAAAACGGAAGCTTCGGCTCCCGCTAGTGCGACTGTATTCCGACCAGGGAGATATTAGACGGGGCAGCGGAAGGGACGGACAGTGCTTTTCGTTTCAAGAGCATGGTTGAGAATTTTTAACTTTTTATGTCTCCCTCCACTGGCTCTGACCTGGCTGCACGGCCATCTCAAGCAGTCAGGGCGGCTGAGAAATGTTTAGCTGGCCGGCCATGTGCACGGCCAATGCTTCTGTAGCTGTAGAAACAGGTCAAACATGGGCGAACTAGAGCGGGCCGTGCGCACGAGTCTCCTTTCATGCGAGCAGACACGCGGTGGCAGTCACGTGGTAGGGTCCCTCTTACTCTGAACGGTAGACATGGGATGGGCAGGTGGCCAGGCTGCCCGCGGATGTAGCAGCTTGGCGTCAGTGCTTGCAGCTCTGCTGGTGGGTGGGATAGAGAGCGAGTGTCAGGGAAGTGACTTAGTTCTGCAGATGATCTGGTCATCAGGCTGTGCAGGGCCCATGAAGGCAGAGGTTTGATCTCTCGCTTGTGAACAATCTAGAAAGGTCGTCTAGGAAAATCAACATTGCCATATTGAAACCTAACATTTCAGAGTCTAGAGAAAGACAGTCTCAAGGAAGGGTCTAGATCAGGTCAGCTTGTGGGTGTGGTCGGCTTGTGGGTATGCTCACCTGGTGGCTCCCCGGCTGGAGCACCCATTTTGACCTCCTGGGAAATGACGTTCCAAAGTTCTCCTTGGGTCTGTGTGCAGCCCTGAGCTCCAGATCTCGAGGGGCCTTTGTCATCCTGACATGCCTGCTCCTTAGGAAGGCCCTCCCACCATCGGCCCGGAAGCCCGGAGCACAGGCAGGGAAGAGGGGAGGTGGGGATGGGGCTTGGGGAACGGACAGGGACATTGACATGCTTTTTTTTTTTTTTTAGAGAAAGCTGTATTTTTATTTTATACGTATGAGTGTTGCCTGCATGTCTGTCTTTGCATCTCCTGCAATGCCCATGGAGGCCAGGAGAGGGTGGCAGATCCTCTGGAAATGGAATCACAGGCTGTTGGGAACTGTCTTGTGGGTTCTGAGAACTGAGCCTGGGTCATTTATAAGAGAAGCCAGTGCTCTGAACCTCTGAGCCATTTTATTTCATTTATTTTTAAGATGTATTCATGTCTCTTCTATGTATGTGCCGTGCGTGTATGAGTGCCCACAGAAACCAGAAGAGGGTGTCAGTCCCCACCCCCCAAAGCTGGAACCACAGTGGGTTGCGACCTGCCCAGTGCCCTGACTGTACTTAACCCTAATTAACAAAGCCTGAAGCCTCCCTGACTTGTCTTGCTCCGGGGACTTGGACACTAAAGTGGGCGGTGTTAGCTGACCCTCCGAGGCCCTGGCTGGCTTGTTCCTCCTGGTCTGCTGCCATGTTAGGCTACCCTTTCAGTTCTCTGTTGTACAAGTATCCAGCGGGACTGTCTGCCACCCTGCTGAGTCCTCAGGATCTAGGGGGTGGCTGGGAGCTCCCCCACATATGGAGGACCCCCGGTGCAGAGCAGCAGCAGTAGCACGTGTGTCCCTGGGCATGGGTCTGGTTCTTTGTCATTTGTCTTGGCCTCTCTCTACTCAAACCACTTGGCAGGGCTGGCAAACCCCTGGCAAGGCTGTTGGTCCGCAGTCATCCGGCCATGACTCACACTGGGGAACAGGGACAGAGCAGGAGCTGGGTGTGTTAATAGCAAACTCATTAGTCCCGGAGGCCTGCTTCACATCAGGGACAAATGGCTCATTTAGGCTGTCCGGGGCTTCCAGCCACACTTGGGGCAGGGAAGGCACAGCCAACCAGAGAAAGCCCCAGCTTATTCCAGAGCTCTGCCTGCCTGCCCCTTCCCTCCCGTTTCCCAGACAGGTGGACCTGCACTGAAGCATCTGTCAGAGGGAGGCTGGCCTAAACCGGCTGCCACTCTCTCCCACAGAATCACGTGGGAGTCTGGGGTGTGATTTGTAGCAGGAAACTACCAGTTTTGGGTGGACAGGGAACGTGGGAAACTCCCCTTGACTATTTATGCATCTCCTCCAACAGCCCTTCAGCTAGAGCTAAGCAGCCTCTGTGCCTTTGGGCCTGGCTTGGGCCTCTGGGAAAAGCCCGACATTATCCAGGTTCCTGGGCCCACTGAGTTACTCTCCTGTTGGCATAGTAACATACCTGGAAAAGCAACTCAAGGGGAAAAGTGTTTTATTTGGGTCAAATTAATCAATTAAGCACGTGGAGGGCATGTACATGCCATTTCACACGCACCATGTGGATCCCAGGGATTGAACTCGGGTTGTAGGGCTTGGAGACAAGTGCTTTACCCACTAAGCCACCTCAGCAACCCACTTTGTACAGCCTGGGATCCCATCCCAGGGAATGGTGCCGCCCACAGTGGGCATGTCTTCCCACCTCAGCCACATCAAGATAATCTGAGAGGCATCCCTGGAGGCTCTTCTCCCAGGTTATTCCAGATCCTGTCAAGTTGGCAACTGAGATTAACCGTCACACTGGCGAAGGCAGAAAGAGTCCTGATGTATCTTAGAGAGTCACCATGTCCAGCTTCTGCTCCTAGGAGGCTTTGAGGTTGTGTATGCAGATGTCACAGCCATACACCCACGGCCACGAGCCGATGGGAAGCTGAGTCCTCAGCAGCTAAGAGACCTCTTTCTTTCGGCCTCTCGGGTTGGCTGACCTGGCGCCTCTTGTCAGGGGATGAGGAGGGTGAGATGTCTAAGTTCCGATAGGCCAGTTGCCACTGTAGACACTGGTGTTTTATCTACTCCTGACTGGAGGGTTGATGCTCCCAAATCCAGAACCCCAGCATGAACTTCTGTAATTTGAGGTCCTACTTCCCCCACACTTGCTGTTCTGCAAAGAGCAAAGCTAATGCCCAGTTCTGTGGGTGACAGCACCAGTCCGCCTGATGGGTCCCTTTCTTTCTCCCCTTCTCACTTCCTCCTTCCCCCCAAGAATCCTCTCCCCACTTCCCTCTCCATCTCCATTTCTCCCAAGGAGGACCCTGCAGGTGATGGGGGACCCTGCAGGTGGTGGGGGACAGTCAGGAGAGCCTGCAGGTGGTCAGGGGACCCTGCAGGTGGTGGGGGACAGTCAGGAGACCCTGCAGGTGGTGGGGGGCCCTGCAGATGATCAAGGCAGGCAGGGAATCAAACCAAGAAGAGGTTCACATTGCTCCCAACGCTCGCTACTCCCTGTCTTTTTTGAGGCAGGATTCCATTTGCCCAAACCACCATGTAGTTGAGGATGACCGTGAACTCCTGGCTCCGCCTCCAAAGTGCTGGGATTATAGGGTTCCACCACTGTGCTCAGTTTATACAATGCTAGGGTTTGAACCAGGGGCTGCATGCGTGTGTGCATGCGTGCTAGGCAAGTGCTGTACCAACCGAGCTGCGTGCCCAGCTCTGTGTACTCGCTCTGCTGGGGATGGAATGGAACCTAAGTCTCAAGCCCGCTCAGCAAGTGCAGCACCGCCAAGCCCAACCTCAGCCTCTCTCTCTCTTTTATTTTCTTAGTTTTTATTTTTTTGTCTTTTGAAAAAAAACCAAAAGTCTCCTATAGCCCAGGCTAGCCTTAAACTCACAATATAACTGAAGTTGGCCTTGAACGTCTTATCCTCCTGCCTCTGATTCTAAGCCTGTGCTACTGTACCCAGAAAAAGCAAAACCAGCCAAGGACAGAATGAGCATCTTTGCTGGGTACTAAGATTCCCCATCTCTGGGAGTGTTCGAGAGCAGAGTGGACGGGCGTACAGGGTTGGCGCGGGAGGGAGGGAGCTTCTGGCAGAACTGTGGGGGCAGAGAAGCCTTGTAGACCTTCTGCCAGGTACAGAAGGGAGAATTTCTGTTCTCTGCCCTTCCAAGGTCGGTCCCTGCTCCCAGCTGAGTCATCTCTCTGTCTGCCTGAGGGGGTCCCACTGTGGGGCTGGCAGGGGCATCGGTAAGGTCCCGGGCCTTGGGCGTAGTCAAGGAAAGGGAGGTGCTCCCTGGGAGGATCCCTGCGATAGCTGTGGTGACTTTAAAGATGAACGTTTCCTCTCACTCTGAGCCACGCTGACGTGGAATTGGGGCAGGCTGGTGACTCAGCCCTGGTCCCCACACTGGCAGCTGCCTCAGACTCCACAGAGCCAGGGTGCTCGCTTCAGAGAGGGTGGTGAGGAGACTAGAGCACTGTGGGCCCCTGGGAACAGCCCGTCCCCCGCCCCCCGATGGAGATGCGGTCCAGCCAAGTGTCCTGGCACCGTGAGACCTCTGCAGCTGGCACAGCCCGAGGAACAAGCTGGGTAGCTTCATTGCTTACTGTCCTGAGACTGAGGCCAGTCTAGGCACCCTTGCTAGGTCCCTTGCATGTCTTTGTGGGTCCCAGATCCAAGTTGTGGGTCCATTCCTTTGGCCCCCTCCCCTACCTCTGCATCCCCAGCATATGATGGGGAGCTGGGAGACTGGGGGTGTAAGTCCATCCTGGAGCTGGTGTAGGAACGTAGGGTTGAGGGGCTGACCAGGGAAGGGGATCATGGGGGATGAAGGAGCCGTAGAAAGAAGGGCATCCTGTCTCCCTGCCATGTGAGTTGTAACTCACATGTGGGTTGAATTCACCGTCAGTGCTCCCCGGGCAAACTAACAGATAAGCCCATGCTCAGAGCTCATTTGCCAGGCTCCGCCGCTGAGGGGGCCTTTCAAAGGCCCTTCCCCTCTTGCTGCCCAGGGTCCTGTGGGTTTCTTATCTTTCTAATTTAAAAACATTTTTTTTTTCAGGTCAGCTAGGCACGGTAGCCAAGTCTGTAATCCCAGCACAGGGCAGGGTTAGCAGGAAGATCGAGATGTCAAGGCTAGCCTGAGCTACTCCGCCTCAAAAACAAGCTAACCGTCCTCTGATTCGCAGGGGAAACTGGGAATAAGCAGGCCAGGCAGTGTTGACGTTTTTTTGGTCCCGTTAGAGTCAGGAATGTGGGGTTCTGTTTCTGTGCACTGTAGCGGTGATCGGGAGTTGCTCTCGGGGACATGGGGTGGGGGTGCCCTTGGAACCCAGAGCAGAGCATTTGCTGGGCTCTGAGGCTGGGAGGCTCTGCGATGATTCAAGAGCCCGCATTTAGAAGACTTACAAGAGGAATGAGTATTTTGTTTAAAAAGCCCCTGGCTGGGAGATAAGCGGTCAGGCTCGCTGTAAACGGTTTGCACGAGGCAGGCCCAGCCCGGGACTGGGAAATGCAGAAAGATTAGTCATGTGTGTCTGTGAAGGGAAGCCTGTGTCCCAGGCAGATGGTGGAACGGGCACTGTGGCCTGCACACACTTGTCTGCTGTGCCCACCATGAGGAAGATTCAGGGTCGTCTGCCTGCAGGGGACTCGGCGGTCCGAGCTTGGAGACTGCCCTGCGTGCAGTTGACGGATGGAGAGGCCCTGGCGTGGCCGCTGTCTGCCTGCGGTGCTGCGTCTGCCTAGACTGGGGTGGCTCCGCATGGTGCTCGAAGTCCACATTTGAGTCCCCCTTGTCTGCCATCAGGAGTCCCAGGATCCTGTCATCCCGCTGGGGAAAAGTTCGGCGGGACTGATCCGAGCTGGGGAGTCCCCACAGCATTGGGGTGAGGGAGCAGCTGTGTCCGAGGTCTGGGGTGGGGGACTGTGGATGGCTGTTCTGGGGTCAGAGACTGCAGGGAAGAGTCAGGATCCTGGGAAACACGGGAGAGCTGGAGGGTATGATCCTGAGGAATTTGGAGCAGCTTCTATTAAATTATATATGACATGATGCAAAATTAGATACATGGTTACATACGGACTGGAGGAATTTGCTAAATGGGGAATAAATTACAGGACCTGGAGAGATGGCTCAGTGGTTAAGAGTGCTTGCTGCTCTTGCAGAGGACCTGGGTTCGGTTCCCAGGACCGCCTCGTGGCTCACAACCACCCAGGACTCCAGTTCGAGGGGCTCTGGCGCCCTCTTCTGGCCTCCGTGGGCTCCCGCATGTACGTAGTGCACAGACATACGTGCAGGCAAACGCTCTTACACTTTTTAAAACGTACATAAAAACGTATCTTATAGAAGTTTAAAGAATAACAAAACATAGGAGTTATTATTTAAAATAGAATTGTCACATGATCTTGCCGTTAGAGTGTGTGTCTCTGCATTCAGCACCTCAGTGATTACGGCCACAGCAGCCTAGAGGCACCGGTAACGCCAGGGCCTCCTGAGCGACGATGAACTGAGGTGTGGTCATACGGCGTCACAGTTTGAGGACAGCATGTGCTACCCAAGGAGGCCCTGTCTAAACAACAGGCTGACCAGAGTAAGTAGGTAAAGAGAAACACATTGCTTAATTAGTAAAACAAATTGTGCCGGCTCAGTGAGATGGTTGAGCCAGTAAAGGCGCTCGCTCGCTCGCTGCCCAGCCCGACGATCTGGCTTCAGTCCCCAAAACCTACACGGAAGGAGAGAACTGACTCCCACAAGTTGACCTCTGACCTCGACACTCAGGTTGTGGCACATGCGTATGTGCATCCACACAGGATTAAAAATGTAACTTAAATACATTGCTTAAAGCAATTTTAAGTAAGATTTCTTTGTAACCCTGCTCCACTCCTGAGCCAAGTCCTGGCTTACTGTCTGTACCTGTGTGGGGGGAGCCCCAGTTCCTGGCTTCAGCCGAGCTGTTTCCAGTTCACAGTGGATGATATCACGCCGACAGCTCGGAACTGGCCAAGATGGGAGCTCTTGTCTCATAGGCAAGGGCTTCGGGTCCTGCAAATGCTGTTACTTGTTTGTTTGTTTTTTCGAGACAGGGTGTCTCTGTTGTAACTCTGGCTGTCCTGGAACTCACTCTGTAGACCAGGCTGGCCTCGAACTCACAGAGATTCTCCTGCCTTTGCCTCTGGAGTGCTGGGATTAAAGGTGTGCACCACCACCACCCGGCTATTGTTTTTTTTAATCCCTAGATTGCCATTGTTAAAGCATCCAGCTAGACACTCGAGACGTGCCTAGCCTGGTCCCCAGATGTTCCGGAGGTGCACTGAGGATGAAGGAGAGAGAATGCAAGAGCATTTGTAGATACGGAGCATCCAGGCAGGCCACAGACGCTCCATTTTGCCGAGATGGTGACTTCCCCAGCTTAGGGGCTGTGGAAGGTTCTAGAGTCCACCTGCACTATGGCTGCAGGCCCACAGAGAGACATCTGGGTTCTACCCTTGAGCAGTCTCAGACTACGAGGAGACCGGTCCTGTCACTCACTGACTGGAGCGTCCTGTCCAGAGGCGCAGTGGTGCTGGGCAGGGAGCCATGACCTCTCGGGCGGAGGAGGCCGAGGCCCCCACTGCTGAGTGGCTTCCGGCCGGCCGGGCTGTACCTGGGCTCAGGGGTCAGGGATCCTGACGTGCATGCCAAGTGGCTGTTTCCGCCAGCCCTTCCTGTACCCTCGTTCCCAGGCTTTCTGTGCTCCATTCCCCAGGGCTGAACCTATGGGCTTCCTCTTCTAAGCCTGCTTCTTCTTCTCATGTCCAAAAACAAAAAGAAGACAGAAAGAAAGGTCTGATGCTGCTTCCGCCCCTATCCCTCTTATGTCTCTGCAAGTCGGCCAGACTCCTGTTTTCAGCCCCTCCCCTAGGACAGAGAGTGGCTGGCCAGTCCTGTCCGGCACCGGCACCGCATGGCTTCTTAAATATTTTTGTCACAGGACTCCTGATTGGTCAGGTGTGAGCTCAGGCCTGGCTGTACTAACTGCCATCACTGGCTGGCTTCACACCACATAAAGGTGTTCTGTCCAAGGCCAGCGTGCCCCACACTCTGTCTGATGTCTGCGGGACCGTGTGCCACATGGCTTCAGAGAAGAGATCTGGCCCCTTGTGGCTCCGATGCATCTTGACCTGTGGCTGCCTCTTCATCTTCTGCGTCTGGCTCAGAGGGCTTTGTGTGACTGCCTTTTCCATCCTTTTTTTAAAAAACAAAACAAAACAAAACTATTTATTTTACGTGAATTGGTGTTTTCCCTGCACGTATGTCTGTGTGAGGGTGTCAGATCCCCTGGAGCTGAGTTACAGACAGTTGTGAGCTGCCATGTGGGTGCTGAGAGTTGAACCCGGCTCCTCTGGAAGAGCAGCCCTTGCTCTTAACTGCTGAGCCATCTCTCCAGCCCCCTTGTCTATCTTCTATCTGATCTTTGAATCTAGGATACATGCTGACCCCAGGCAACCTCATCTCGCTCAGCTGTAGCACATCTGCAGATCCTTAGGCTGAGTCTGGTCATGTTCTGAGCTCTCCATAATCGTATGTTATATTGGGGTGCACATGGGGTGCACAGGAGCCATGGTGGGGCTGTGGCACACCCATGAGTAGGCAGGCCTTTTGATCAGGGTTCACTTTGAGCACTGAGTCCCTTTGGTTAGGTTTCCTGCCCCCTCTTGCAGCCTGGATTACAGAACTCTGAGCCCTAAGGTTCTTTCTTCAGTTAAGACACCCTAGGGAGGGAGTTGGGGGCCATTATGAACATCCCAGACCCCCCCAGCAAAGCATGTGATCTGGGGACAGCTGGGATCATGAAAGGCCTGCTTCCAGCTGAGCAAAGCCAAGAGGCAGTTTGGTTGTCCTGGAGTTTGGAGAAGGTTATTGTGGTGAGAAGGGAGGTACCCTGCTGTTTCCCGTGTCCTCTAGGGACAGAAAGAAAGGAGACACAGGGGTGACCTTCCTATCGGGAGGGGGGCCAAGCCTGCCTTGGCTCTCCTGATGGAGGAGCTGGGGCAGCTAGCAGGTCTCCAGGTCTGAGGCTCTGGGCTGCGTGGTTAGGCCGAAGGGATGGGAAGCAGAGGGCTGGGTGGCTTGTTCTGGAGCCCGCCACTCTGGCCCTCTGTTCTGGCTGTGGAATCAGCTCCCTCTTCTATTGTCCTATGGAGTCCCTTGGGGGGAGGGGGGAGTACTCCGTGAAGCCTGCACCCTGGCTGGGCTCCCCGTTGGAACACTGTAGTGTGCTTGGCTCCTCTGCGTGGATACAGGCTGAGCAGCAATGGCTTCGCCTGCTAATCTGCACTTGCCCCGGGGAGAACAATCGCAGGGGTGTGTCCACTTACCAGGTGCTTTTTATAAAAAACACCAGCGAACAGCACCCGCCCAGGTTGGATGCTGTCCCGGGGACCGGCGTCTTCCCAGGGCTCTGTGGTATGGGCCTTAACTTCTTATTGGACCCTGAAATCCCCAGATTCAAGACAGACAGGTGACCTGGTGATGGTCCTGAGTCCAGATGAGAGCCATCATGGTGCCCACTGCTCCCGGAAGTCAGGCTTCCCGAGGGATGCGGGCGTGAGTGCATCTGAAATGGCTGTGATTCTGCAGTTGCATATCCACAGGGCTCACTTGGTTGAAAATAGTTTAAACCATCTGAGGCATGAGGGAGGAGGGAGGGGTGGATTTTCTGAAAAAGGAAGGACTCTTACTTCAGCAGCTTAAAAAAAAAAAAAAAAAAAAAAACTAACCAAACCTAGCTCAGGCTTCTCCTCTCCGGCAGAGACTCCCATAGCCTGACCTGCCCCTGCAGGTCTCAGCACACACCCCCAGCCCCACCCCGTTACCACCCTTCCAGAATGAGGGAGTAGCTGGAGAGCAAACCCAGACCACCCAGGACAGCTCAGGGACTCACAGGTCACCGCTGAGGACCAGGGATGACTAAGCCACGCACTCTGCAGGGACTTACCCTCTCCTGTGAATCCTTCCTGCCCTGACTGCACGGAGGCCCTGGGTCTAAGGTGGCGCTCAGGGCAGTGGACAGGAGGCTCGTTGGCTCAGCCAGGAAGTGGAGAAACACCCAGCTTCCCTGAGGACCCTTCCTGGTATCTAGTAGTGTTTGCAGTAGTGTTTGCTGCCTCTGTGTCTAGCCCATGGTTTTTTCTGACTGTCCAGTGGAGGTCTGAAGTGTGAGGGCTGCCTGGACAGAAGTCAGGCAGTGGGTACCCATTGATGTGGGAAGGGCCAAGGGCAGCCCTCTTCCTTCCTTCTGATCTTAGGAACTATGGCTCCTCTCTTCTGGAGGGAAGGTCGTGGTCCAGTCTCTGTACTCAGGAAGCCCGTACAGTGGAAGGGGGGAAGGGTGTAGGAACGGTTCTTCAGAAGAGCCGCCTCTCCGTGCTCTGTGCCTTTTCTAGCACCTACCCAGAGGGTGCAGTAGCGACTCCCGGGGATGCGAGGGAATGGAAGTCCTCGCTATATTGGATGCTGGAGGACTCCGGGGAACCCGGGGTCTGCAGTCAATAGTCTAGGGTCCTGCAGACCCGCACCGGCCCAGCGCTGCCGCTTAACCCTTGCAGTGCACGAAGAAGGCGCTCACAAACTTTGCGTAAATAAAACCTCCCTCAGCTAGAACACTGCGCCCAGGGAAGGGGAGGAATCTCGTCCCCCTCGGCGCCCGCCCGCCCGCTGCTGTGGCCCGGCCTCCACATCCTCCACATCCGCCCACATCTGGCCGCGGAGGGGCGTGAGGGGGAGGGGCCGAGGCCGCGTCTGTCGCGGTCCCCTGGGCACCCGCCAGGAAGGGAGAAGGGGGGCCAGCTCAGGTCGTGTGCCTGGGACTCGGCAGTCCCTGCAGAAGCCGCTCGGGTTCCAACCCCCCCAGGCCCACTTTTGACGGGCGGGCGCAACAGCCAGTGCGAGTCGCGGAGGCCGGGCCGGGGTGCGGGAATCTGATCCAGCCGGGAGGCGGGGGCGGGGCGGGGGCCCGGGTGCTTGGGGAGGGGCCGGCGCCCGCCTTCCTCCCCCATTCATTCAGCCGACCGTGGGGGCCGAGGGGCTCGGGCGGCCAGCTCGGCACGGGGAGCGGGAGCGCTCAGGGCCGGGGCTCCGCGGGAATCCCTGCGCACCAGCCACCATGTCCGACCCCGCGGTCAACGCGCAGCTGGACGGGATTATTTCAGACTTTGAAGGTGGGTGCCCGACCCGGCGGCGGCTTGGCGAGCTGGGCAGGAACCTCCAGGCGGGCCTGCGACGGGGCAGGGGTGAGCGCAGGGGAGGCGAGACCCCAGATTGCTCTCCTCGGGGCTCCGCGCCCCGGACCCCGCGATGCCCAAGTGGAGAGCCCCATGGAGGGCTCCTGAAACCGATAGAGCCTGTGGTTGGGGACCGCGCACCCGCTTGGGACCCCAGGTTCACGCTGCCTCTGGGTGTTCTTCCTTTTATTGTTGTTTGTGTTTGCCCAGCGACTGTCGCCTTCTCGAGGGCTGGCTTGCCTTCTTCGCAACTACCCCGGGGAGCGCAGTTCCACCCTGGAAACCAGTAGGTTCCCTTCTTTCGGTGCTGCCCTCAGCCCTCAACCGGCATGGGAGTTGGTTCCCCTCCTCGGATCCTGTGGGCGGCCGAGTCCTCGGGGTGGACCGTCCTCCCCTCCCCCACGCCAGCTCGGGGCTTGGGGCTGAGCCCAGTCCCGGGGCTGGCGAGGGCTGCCAAGCTGATCCGCCGCAGGCCCCGTGCATCCGAGGGGATCCTAGCCCGGCGAGCCTCAGGGTCCGGGGTGGGCTGTCCCGGAGCCCCGATCCGGGCCTGGGACATCTTTATCCTTTGGGGACCGAGGGGGCCTGCTCGCGCGCGCGCAAGGACGGCGCTTTCGTCTCTGGCCCCGAGTTTACAAAGTGCAGAGACGCTCGAGGGCCGTTTCCTCCGGGGGTGGGCCTGCCGTCCCCCCGCCCTGGGCTCGCGTGTGCGCGCGCGCTTTCCAGAGGCCTCGTGACTGCCACTGCCGGTGCCGTGGCCCCGAGTCCTGCGTCCTCCTCCGGAGTAAATAAAGCCAGTGGGAAGGGAGGCTTACACAATGGTGTCCCGCGCGCGTCTGGGGCCGGGTTTCCGAGGGGCGGGCCTGACTCTGCCGGGCCTGGCGCCCCCGCCCCTCTGAGGGGCTCTCCGGCAGCCTTGGGCAGAGCCCTCTGGTGGGCCGTGAGAGGGAAGGAGGGCCCCACAGAGTTCCAGGCCAGCCCTAGCTCTGCAAGTGACCAGTTGGGGGTGCTCCAGGCCCCAGGGCTGGAACCAGGGGCCTTTCCTGAGCCCACCGAGGTTAGCCTTATCTCTGAGATAGGTGACTTCTTCCGAGACCAGAGCCTTAGCTGTGTATGGGGTGTGTATGCAAAGAGACTTCGGGGTGGGGGGAGAGGGGGCGCTGGCTGCTGGTGTGTTGGCAGGCATGCGCTGTGACTAGCTTGGAGTATCACACTCACTGGGCACCTTAGTGGGGAGGGCAGATTTTAGATTCTCGCACTTTCCGGCTGTGCTGAAGAGTTGCTGCTTGACAGAACTGGTGTGCCGACCACCTGGATCTCTTGGAGTTCTGTCTGTTCTGGGTCTCCCAGGCCTGTTTTATTGCTTTGCTCTCTGCATGTCCTAGTGACTGTCCTGGCTCCTTAGGTGTGAAGCTCTCCTTTGCCCTGGGGCCTTTCATTCTCCTGTGAGTGTAATCTGAAAATCAGCCAGTGGGTTCCCTTGGTGAGGGGGATGGGGATAGAGAGGCTGTTTGCAGATTCCTGCAGAGGTCTGGGTCTCAGCAGCTGGGTGCCCTTTGCATCCTGGAGGCCGCTTCCCCCTGCCTCTCTGGCCCTCCCTCCCTCTGCCATGCCCCTACTGGGCTGCCTCCCAAGCCAGTTTCTTGACCCTCAAATTTAGTCCAAGACAATGGCCTCATTTAGAGCACCCTGGTATAGAGAGGCTGGCAGTCTTAGGGGAGCGGGGAGGAAGGGGGTTGTCTGCATCCCTGTGTGTGTGCCAGTCTTCCCACTGTGGACCCTGAGAAGCTCAGCTGGGGAATGAGGCAGACCTGTGAGTGCCTGGCCATCACTAGTGGAGCACAGTGTGTGCGCGCGCGTGCGTGTACATGAATGTGGATGGCACTTGTGCATGAGAAGCCTTGTGCACTGAGTGAAGGACCAGAAAAGTGTCTCCTAAGAGCCCTAGGAATATGGAGTCAGGTTGGTAAGTGGAGAGGCTGGACAGCCCTGGACAGCTGGACAAATGGAGGGACGTGGGGAACATGTGACCTAGCCCTGCATGGGTGACAGAAGCTGGCAGTCTGAATCCAGGCAGGGAAGGGTCCAGGAGACTAGCAAGAAGTTTAGGGGTGGGCCAGATCTTGAGTGAAAATAGGAATCTGATTGTGAAGGAGAGAGGGAGCGTTCTGGCCAGGCCACGGAGACCTCAGGCTGGGCCGGCTGTTAGGAAGTTGGGGCGTGTGCCTGGAGTGGCCAGCTTACAGTGAGTGCTCCGAAGGCCTAGCCACAGAGGGTCAGGTGTTCCCTGAGGTTAGCATGGCCGGAATCCTAGAAGAAGCTGGAGTGCTCGGGATTGAGCAGAGCTGGAGAAGCTTCCAATCTTAGCTCTGGCTTCTGCCGGCCCACCAGGTGTGTGGGGCTCTGCCAGGTAGGTGGAGAAGGAAGGGAGGGAGGGAAGAGCCAGGTTGGTTGCAGCTTCTGGGGCCTGTGGTCCCTTTGTGAGGCTGGACAGACAGGCTCCTGATTCGGAGCACGGAGCACGTGTGGTCTGCTGAGAGGGCGGGACCCAGGGGCTCCCTCCAGGGAGCTCCGGGCCAGGGTGTAGCTCTGGGAGCCTGCCTGCCCTGGAGTACAAGAGGTTTGGAGCTAGCAGCTGTTCCAGGCAGGAGCAGCCTGGAGTACAGGGCAGAGGGAAGTGGTCCATGGTGGGTTAAGA
This sequence comes from Cricetomys ansorgei, assembly GCA_026225945.1. Classification (NCBI taxonomy): domain Eukaryota; kingdom Metazoa; phylum Chordata; class Mammalia; order Rodentia; family Nesomyidae; genus Cricetomys; species Cricetomys ansorgei. Next base: position 4,607,912 of record JAMJFZ010001895.1, on the reverse strand, counting down.
TTCCCAGGTCAGAGCAATGCGCCCCAGTGGGGTTGGCTGTGTGTGCCGGAGTGGGTGCGCAGGCTGGGCCGGCGTCTTCATCCTGCCGAGCACCCATCCCTCCAGTTTTTCCTTCCGTCTGCCTCATTCCATCTGTCCCCAGGGGCCCCCACCCTTGCCCCACCCCTCAGGGAACCGGGGGTCACACTCTTATCACCACTGAAGGTCTTTTGGTTTCCAGTCCCTGGGGACTGACAGGGTGACAAGGCCCTCCGAGGACACGGACTTCCTGTGTCCGAGTAGCTGGCTTTTGCTTCCCTTCACGGAACATGCCCCCCACTCCCCGCCCCCATCTATCCCATTCCCCAGGTGAAAAAAAAAAGTTCCTTATTTTGCTGACTCAGGTTTTAATCTTGCTACTTTCTCACCTGTCCGTGGTTTCCTGCTTTCCTACCTCCCAACATAAAGGGCGTTTTGAGTTGATTGACAGTGGCACCCACTCCTCCTCCATGAGGTGACCCTGGCACCCACCGCTCCCGTGGCCGGGTGGCTAGAGGAGCCACCCCCTCTTCTTTTCCTGGTCAGCAGAGTGCGGGGCAGCTGGGTGATGTGTTCTTCCTGAACGAAGGCCAGATCTGTTATCGCAAACACAGTTACGAGCCGGCCCTTGTGTGACAAAAGCCGCTTGAGTGCCAGCTCTTGGCCCGCTCTTCTCACCGGCGCTGGCTGTAACCAGTTTTGCATGCCCAGAACAATCCTGAGAGTCCTTGATGTGTGTTGAAACAGGTCTGGCCCCGAAGCCCACTGTCCCCGATGGCCAAGGAAGCAGGGACCGTGTAGACATGCCCTGGGACAGGGAGGTGGTGATGGCTGGATCCGGGTACCACTTTATTCCCTGGAGGAAAGCCTGTTGCTTGCGAGTAGCTGTCGACTTGTCCTTTTAATTAATACCTGTGGGCCTTCTGTGTCATTAATCCTGATCTCTAGCCCCCACTCCAGGCTACTGGGAGTCGAGGCCTCCTTGCCATTAGCACCTCTGCAACAGCTGAGGAGGCTGAGGCGGCTGCTGAGAGGGACCCCAGGGTCCTACCCCAGGGTGCAGGGCTTCCTGCAATGAAGACTGGGCTGGCCTCTTATTTTGGATTCCCAGAGCTTTTGACGTCCCTAACCTAGGTGAGCTCATCAGTTCCCAAGTGAGCGATTTCATCAGACATTAGACAGGGTGAGTAGGTGCATAAGCATCCAACTGAGGGTTACCAGACATCTAGCAAGAGGTGGGCATACCCCCTCTCAGGGGTATCAGTCTGGAATCCCTCCTGGGGCATGTGGCATTTCAGGAAGGGTTTGAAGGAGGCGTGGGGTGGGGAATAGGGGTTAGGTGAGGGATAGAGTTTCTGTTGAGAGAGAGGTCTTACAGGGAGTGATGGATGGCAGCCTGGGCACCTGGTGGCCAACCTGCTCCATTGTTTGGAAACTGTGTGACTCAGGATGAGTCTCTCAGCTCCTTCTGAGCCTCCATCTGCTCTCGGGTTCAGTGAGGTTGTGAATGATGCTTGGCCAGGTTTGGGGGACATTCTGTGAGATACAGACAGTATCACAGAACTGGCTTCACGGGGCTTGGAAGGGTCGCTGCAGCTGTTGGAACTGAGAGACAGACAGTTGCACAGAACGCACGGACCCTGGGCACTAGAGGGTCACACAGACAAGAACCCGTCTGATCCCACTCTGAGGACAAGACTGGATGCCATGGTCACTGCTGTTGATGGCAAATCCATCAAACCCTCCTGGGAGTCTCTCTGACCTTAGCAGATACTCAGATGAAGCAGGGTTGGGGGAGCTCCCTCCTGGAGGTTAGGGTCACATGGGGTGCATGTGAAGTGTCCCAGTATCTCACACCAGAACATCACAGATGGGAGAAACTGCGTGTCCGTCTGCAGCGCCAGGTGCTGGCGGACACGGGGCGTACCCCGGTGACAGGGCTGTGAGTGGCCTGAAGGCCTGAACAGTGTGTGCGGGGGTGATGTCAGCAGAGACGCATAGTAGGCACAAGCCTCCTTGTTCAACTGTGCACGGTGCAGACTCAGCTCTAAGCTACGACTGCCCCATCCAGTAGGGACCAGAAGGGCTAAGAAGCCCTAAGCAGCTAGATGTAATCAGCTTGCTTAGCCTGGGCACCCATCAGCTGCGCACCCCCCACAAACCCTAAGATCTAGGGACCCTGAACCCAGAGTGGGGGTAGTGGAGGACTTGGTACTTGGAAAAAAAGATTGCCCAGCTCGGGTCCTTTGTCTGCGTGTGCCGTAGAGCCAGATTGACCTGTCTATGGACTGACGCACCGTCCACCACATGGGACCGGCGTCCCAAGGGAGCACAAAAGTGCGCATTGTGTGCTTGCTGTAGGAGCCAGGGAATTCCCAACCTGGTGACTCGTGGCCTCTGCCTGCCCTCCTAGGGGCCTGGGCCCCGCATTCTGGTACCGTGAGGACAGAGCTGTGGTCCCCTTTCCTTTCTCCACCTGCCATTTCAGACGAGGTCACACTAGGCCACCGCTTTTGTCTGTCAGGGGGGCTAGCCTGCTTGCTAAAGGATCTGTGTTGACCCCCTAAGCCTAGGACAGAGTACCTCTCTAGACTGGCCCAGGACTCGCCTGTGAACAGTGGCTGGCCCCAGGGCACTGGGCAGCCCCAGGGCTCTAGTGGGGTGCTGGTGGGGTGCTGCTCAAGAACTTGAAGCCCTAGGCAGTTTCTTTATTAAGAGGGTGTGGGATGGTTGAGACAAGGTCTCTCCCTGTACAGCCTAGCCTGGTCAAACTCACAGCAGTCCTCCTGCCTCAGCCTCTTGAGTGCTGGGGTCATAGACATAAAATCCGTTCCCTAAAACCCAGTTGGAAAAGGTATTCTAGTTTCTTTTGACCAAGCCTTGGGAGAAGACTGGCTGAACAGTGGCTTTCTTTCTAAGGCTCTCTTGTTTTTTCCCAAATTTGGAGGCTCGTGGAATTCTCTGCAGCGTGTAGTCAAGAAGCCCAAGGATTTGTCATGTCTTTGGCCAGACAGCCCTAGCAGTTGGCTTCTGGACACCCCCCAGGCGCCTGGAGGGCATTTCTGGGTTCTGGCTGTTTAATTTGGTCTGGACAGAACCAGGAGGCTCCGTTCAGTCGGGAACCAGCAGATGTTCTAGAAATTTCTAGTTTGTAGTCTTTTTTTTTTTAAGTGCCACGAAATCCCAGGAGAATGACCTTGCTTTCTGTGGGAAGCATAAATATGCAGCACCCCCCACCATGCTTGCCCCTTGGCTCCCTAGGGAACGCCTTTGGGGGTGCAAAAGTACGTAGGGGACTCTCTTCTACCTTTGACTGTCTTTGTGTCTTCCTTCCTTCCCCCCTCTCCCTTCCACCTTTCCCCCTTCCTTCCTTTTTCTCTATCTCTCTCTTCCTCCTCCTCTTCTTCCTCCTCCTCTTCTTCCTCCTCCTCTTCTTCTTCCCCTCCTCCTCTTCCTCCTTCTCCTCTTCATGAAAGGAAGAGAGACAGGGAGAGGAGGGGAGACTGTTAAAGATTTATTTTATTTTTTTGTTTCTCAAGACAGGGTTTCTCTGTAACAGCCCTGGCTGTTCTGGAACTCACCCTGTAGACCAGCCTGGCTGTGAGCTCACAGAGATCTGCCTGCTTCTGCCTCCCGGGTGTTGAAATTAAAGGTGTGCGGCACCACCTACCCGGTAAAGATTTGTTTTTATTCTATGTGGGTGTTTTGGCTGCATGTGCACCATGTGCAAGCCTGGTGCTTACAGAGGCCAGCAGGGGGCACTGGATCCTCTGGAACTGGATAACAGGTGGCCATGAGCCATCATGTAGGTGCTGGGAACCAAACCTGGGTCCTCAGCACTAGCCGCCGATGCTTTTCCCAGGAAGCCACGCTCTGGCCGCACTTGGGCTGTTCTGTTACTGCTCTGTCCCTGAAGTCACTCAGCCTCCCCCGGCACCTATGGCCTTCCCCAGGACTGAAGGCTGGGGTCCTCAGTGCTCAGCCTGTTCGTGGGCAGCTACAGCGTCCCGTGTGTCTCAGGCTGTCTTGAGGTTACGGCGAGCCCGTGCAGACGCTTGAACCGTGCTAGCGTCCACCATTGGCCGTCTTCTCCTTTGACCGCAGGTGGGGGTCATGCCCCAATTTGTTCCTGATCGAGGGTCCTGGGGGCTCAGGCTGAGCTTGCGTAAGGGGGAGGATTGAGGATGACTTCCTTTGCAGCTTGGGTGGGATCTGCCCCCCCCCCCCTCTCCTTTGCAAATGGTTCACCTTTGAGAAGCTGGGACTCCAGGGCCCTGTACAACCAATGTCAGACCTTTAAATAGGTTCCTGAGATCCTGATCCACAGCGTGGGGTAGGAAGAGCTCACGGGACCCTGCAGACAGCCTGGGACAGGGCCTGGGCACCGCCTTCCGGCAGACTGCAGCTGAGGCAGCCCCGGGGAGTGAGGGAGGCAGCCACACTGGGTCCCAAGTAGACTCCCTTTTCACTCTAGGGTGTCAACAGTGCTCATTGGTGGTTCCCATCTCATCTTTGTTTTGGTAGAGAGAGTGGTCAGTCCCAGGCATAGAAAATGTAGCCCCGCAGAGCCGTGGTAGGGCACGCCTTTAGTCCCAGCACACAGGAGGCAGAGGCAGGCGGATCTCTGCAAGTTCGAGGCCAGCCTGGTCGGTCTACAGAGTTCCAGGACAGCCACAGTTACAACAGAGAAACCCTGTCTAAGAAAAACAGCAAACAAAAAATAAAAACAAAAAAAAAAAAGAAAAAAAAGAAAAGAAAAGAAAATGTGGCCCCAGAGCACAGCTGCCAGCATTCTGGTGGATTCCACACTGTGGGGAGAGTCTCACCCTCCTGTGTTGAGGAAGCAGACTCTGAGACTCTGATGGAGGACTCTGCCCTGCCTTCCACGTGGGTGGGCAGCTTCCCTGAGAGCGGAAGACCAGCGGCAGATAGCATCTGCAGTATAAAGGGACAAGTGCTCTGGGCTCCACTGTCCCCTCGTATGGGTCAGACACTGGACTGCTCTGAAGGCTAACTGGGTGATGGGGTTTTTCCTCTGGTGCAAAATGAAACCCCCAAGTTCTCTGCAGACTTCTGTATGCAGAGGTGCCCCGGGTGCCCGCCCGTGGCATGCTCAGCTTGTGTGGGCCCACCTGGCAGCTCGAAGGTTTCTCATGGTGGGTAGGACCCCCCACTAACATCAGGGTCTCTCCCAGCCGAGTCCTCAGTGTGTGCCCGTGAGATCTCACGGCCAGGAGGCCCACAGAGCTGAAGGGGAACTTGGGTAGGGTCCCTAAGTGTGGGCCCCAGCCACAGTGCAGCAGCTGAAGGTGCCCTGCCCTCCCTCCAGAAACCCCAGGAAGGGCTACTTTTCTTTCTAAACTACAAAAGAAACCCTCAGGCACCAGGAGTTCCTGGGGGTGAAGTGGAGGGGAGACCTTTCATTCTCTTATTTCTGGTGCAGCGGAGGGCGGAGGCCAGGCCCTGGCTTGGGGAAGCTGGGCCCTGGGACAGCTAGATTTGAGGGACAGGATAGAAAACTCCTCTAACCTGATTTACCTCTCTGCTAATATTTAAATGAGGAAGCCCTGTCCTGCAAACAGCTGTCCTGGAGCCAGCTGTCAGAAACAGTGTGTGTGTATGTGTGTGTGTGTGTGTGTGCGTGTGTGTGTACGTGTGTGCATGTGTGTGTACGTGTGTGTACGTGTGTATGTGTGTGTGTGCATGTGTGTACGTGTGTACATGTGTGTACGTGTGTGTACGTGTGTGTGTGCGTATGTGTGTATGTATGTGGGCTTGTGTATGCATGTGTATGTATGTGTGTGCATGTGTGCATGTGTGTACATGTGTGTACATGTGTGTGCATGTGTGTGTGCATGTGTGTGTGTGTGTGTGTGTGTGTGTGTGCGTGTGTGTGTGTGTGTACGTGTGTGCGTGTGTGTGTGTGTACGTGTGTGTGCATGTGTGTATGTGTGTGTACATGTGTGTGCGTATGTGTGTGTGTATGTGGGCTTGTGTATGCATGTGTATGTATGTGTGTGTGTACGTGTGTGTGTGCGTGTGTGTGTACGTGTGTGTACATGTGTGTGTACGTGTGTACATGTGTGTACATGTGTGTGCATGTGTGTGTACGTGTGTGTGTGCATGTGCGTGTGTGTGTGCGTGTGTGTGCATGTGTGTACGTGTGTGTACATGTGTGTGTGTACGTGTGTGTGCGTATGTGTGTATGTATGTGGGCGTGTGTATGCATGTGTATGTATGTGTGTGTACGTGTGTGCATGTGTGTACATGTGTGTGCATGTGTGTACGTGTGTGTGCGTATGTGTGTATGTATGTGGGCGTGTGTATGCATGTGTATGTATGTATGTGTGTACGTGTGTGTGTATGTGTGTGTGTACGTGTGTGCATGTGTGTGTATGTGTGTGTGCTTGTGTGTGTGTACGTGTGTGTACATGTGTGTGTGTACGTGTGTGTGTGTGTGTGTGTCTTCCCTCGAGTATGCGTTCTTTGTCTCTGACCCATGTCCTGCCTCCCAGCTGTTTCCCGCTGCTCACAGGCATGTCCTGCACCCTTCTTACCCTCAGTGTCACTCCCATTTCCTTTAACCGTGCGGTCTGAGTCTTGTTTAATCTTCCTGAGAGCCCATCCGGGTGAGCGCTGCCGCCTGGGGGGCAGCTCTGGGTGTCACTGCGCTGAGCCCTGCCCCCTAGTGCCCGCCAGGCACTGCTGATATGGTGTGACTCTTTACCTCTCATCTGCCTGGTCCTTGGGTCTGATGGAAATCTCAGTCTGTTTGGCAAAGGTGAGGGGTTGTGGCTGGGGTCCTGAGCCTAGGATCTGGGGGTCAGTCCAGCCTTACGTCTGTGGAATAGGAGCTCTGGGTCACCTGTCGGGCCGTGTGGCGAGGGCGTTTGGAGACTGGCTTTCAGAGGCCTCAGACATGTGGACAGAGTGTGTGACTCAGGTCTGAGTCTCTCTTGCCCTCTCCACAGTGCTAGACAAGGCAGTGCCTCTCTGTGCCTCGGTCTCCCATCTGCTGTGAAAGTGGACATGTTTTCCTGGCTCTACGTTAGGCCAGAAGGGACCACAGCCTCTACCGTCCGCTGCCTGATGTTCCGTATCCCAGGACAGAAAACTGAAGGCCTGGGAATGAAGCGCTGGGAACGGCGGCTGGGGTTGTGGTTCCCCCTCCTTTAGTACAAAAAGAATTACCGGCCTCTCTTCTTATGTCTACAAACCTCTCACCTGTGCGGAGTCATGTGGGAACAAGGGCCCCCAGGTGTGTGTGGGGAGTGTGGGAAATGCTCAGTCAACCCTGACTTGAGAGGTTCCAGGCCTCTAGGCCTCCTAGTGCAGAGAGGCCAGTGAAGAGCGAGGCAGGCCCCTGCTCCCTGGATGGTGACCGTCAGCCAGAGGAAGGTAACAGTGGCTCGGAGGATGGGTGTGTGTGCTGTGTTGTGACGTGTTTCCTGCACCAGGGACGTGGAGCCAATTTTTTTTTTTCTTTCCTGATCAGGCCCGGACTGGGATCTTTTTTCTCTAAGGTGACACGGTGTGGGCTCTGGGCAGTTTTCCAGGCCTGTGACTCATGTTCCCTTTGTCCCCGGCAGTGCCCGGTTGGTAGCTTAGTTCTGGGTGACTGCCTGAGGACTTGTTGGGAACAGTGGTGGCCGAGGCTGGACATTGTCCTTGGGTGGCTGCCGGGAAGCAGGGGTGGGGGTGGGGCACTGCTGAGCTGGCAGCTCTGGGTGCCCACAGGCAGGGCCGTTTCCAGGGTACTGTGGCCCGCTGGGTTCGTATCATGTAGGATCGCAGGACATGGGTGGTGGAGCTGAGGCTCGAGAGCCCACAGAAGGCGGGAGTCCCCAAATGCTGCCTCCACCCAAGCACCCTGGGGTGTCCGGGTCCTCCATCCTCTGGACTGGGACCTGCAGGAGACTGGACTGCTGGTCTGTGTTTTATGTTCTGGAGGTGATTCTGATGAATGGTTAGAGCTGCAAACTGGTCATCTAGAATCAGAAGATTAGAACTGTAGAGAATTTGAGAAGCAGGGCCCAGGAATGTGGGCGGCCCTGACCATCTTGCTACCTGGAAAAGCACAAGATAGTGTCACTGTGCAAGCAAGCCTTGGGTATGCACGACACCACAGCAGCTGGGGGTGCGTGTCGAGCTGCTGACAGGTTATCTGTCCTGTGAGGCTACAGATTCCTTCCTCACTCCCTCCTCCCTCCTTCCCTCCCTCCCTCCCTCCCTCCCCCCTCCCTCCCTCCCTTCTTCCTCCCTCCTCCCCTTCCTCCCTCTCTTCTTCCTCCCTCCTCTCCTGCCTCCCTCCCTTCTTCTTCCCTCCCTCCTCCCCCTCCTTCCTCCCTCCTCCTCCCCTCCCTCCCTCCCTTCTTCCTCCCTCCCTCCCTTCTTCTTCCCTCCCTCCTTTCCTCCCTCCTCCTCCCTCCTCTCCCTCCCTCCCTCCCTCCCTCCCCTCCCTCCCTTCTTCCTCCCTCCCTCCCTTTCTTCCCTCCCTCCTCCCCCCCCTTCCTCCCTCCTCCCCTCCCTCCCTCCCTTCTTCCTCCCTCCCTCCTTTCCCCCCTCCTTCCTCCCTCCTCCCCCTCCTTCCTCCCTCCTCCCTCCTTCCCTCCTTCCCTTCCTCCCTCCCTCCTCCTTCCCTTCCTCCCTCCCTCCTTCTTTCCTTTTTTGCTGCTTTTCTGCTTGCACATTTTCTGCCTTGTTGCTTAGATTGTGTTTTATAGTCAGAAAAAAAGCTATAGCTGTTTTTTTTTTTTTTAAAGTTAGTTTTCAGAAAGAAAAACAAGTACTCATAAACTTCTCATCCCATTTGAAGGTCAGGAGCAGAGGTCTGGAAAGGGAGTCCAACTACGAGTAGGAAAGCCAGGGTGCCAGAGCCTGGCCGGATCCTTCCAGTTCAGGGTTAGGTGCTGAGCAGAGTGTTTCGCCTTTGCCCAGCAGTGAGGGCTGCTGGGAGTCACCTCTGCAGGTGCAGCTTGGACCACAAGGAACGTGGTCACCGATGGAGTCTTCCACCGTAACTCGGAGGGTGTGCAGGGCTGGCCCTCTGTGTCCGTCCCTGCCAGGTCCCTTCTGCTGTGGCTAGTGTCTGGAGTTGCTGGACCAGGTTGGTTCAGGAGCGAGATGTTGCCAGGGCTGGTTGTAGATCTTTGTGTTCTGTTGTGCCCGAGATGGAAGGGGCTTTCCTCCTCAAGGAACTAGGCCAGAGGGGCTGTGTGCCTGGGCCAGGGTGGATGTACATGGTCTTGGCCATTTCATTATTTCACGCACAATGTCCCCCTCTGTCCACCAGCTCTGGGAAGTCCACAGAGCTCCTCGCTGACAAGGATGGCTTGGCTGAAACTTCCATTTTTTTTGTTTTAGTGGAGAAAAGAATGGACCCAGCAGACCTGAGATCATAATAGGCCCTTCTTCCTTCCTGCCTCCTTCAGTGGGGCTTTGGGCTGGTGGGCCTGGTCCCTGCTGAGGCATGGAGTCAAAGGCTCTGTCTGGGAAGGAGGAGGAGGAGGAGGAGGAGGAGGAGGAGGAGGAGGAGGCAGCTTCTTCCTGCCTCACCTCCCCAGGTCCCCAGCCCCAGCTGCCCAGCGCCTGAAGACAGGTCAGAGGTCAGGGACTGAATTGCTGGGTTCTGGGCTGTAGATTGGAGCCCTGAATGACCAGATCACTCTCTGGCACCTTAGGTTTGTATTGACTGTAAACAGCTTTTCCAGTGTTTCTGTTCCCGGCATAAACAGAACCCAGGGGTCATCTGCTTATGTGCATGGGCCCGGGAGAGGTAGTTCTGTCCACTGAGTAGTCTAGGCAGGTGAGGGAAGGACTTAGCTGCCTGCCCAGAAAACGGGAGCTATGTTAGGAAACAAGGTGCGTCCTCTCCTGCTGGCGTTAGGAGCATGGCGCCCATCTGTGAGGGAGACACTGTCTCCACCGAGAGACATTTCTCTAAAACCTGTGGTGCTAGAAGGTGGAACACTGAGAAGCTCAGACAGCAGCGATGAGGGAAGACGGCGGTGGGAGCCTCGGAGCTGAGACTGAGTGGGTGCTGGGGGTGAACAGATGAACAGAACATGTGTGCGAGACACAGAGCGATCCGGACGGCGTGGTCGTCATCGGCCCCGGGGGGCCTGGGAGAAGCTCAGAGCAGGGACTGCAAGCACTTGGGTCTGCTGGGTTGGGAACAGTGCCAGAGGAGGCCAGAAGTACAACTCCAGGGAACTGTGGGGCAGGGTCCTCCTGCCCCTCTGCTCTCTGTAGGCTGGGGTGGCTCCAGGGAGGCCTGGTTACCCTCCATGTGTGGGCACGACCCTACAGCCTCGTGGGATCTTATTTGTGTGTCTGACTCTGCTTTTTAGCTTTTTAAAAACTTACTTTCTCTTTCCCTCCCCCTCTTCCTCTCTCCCTTTTCTCCCTTTTTTTATCCTGTGTGTACCTACATGGGTGCACACAAACGTGTGTGCCATTGCATGCATGTGGCTGTCAGATGACAACCTGTGGAAGTTGGTTCTGTCTCCCTTCCTGGGGATTGAACTCAGGCCATCAAGCTTGACAGCAAGCCCCTTTACCCACTGAGCCCTCTCACCAGCCCCTGCGAGCAGTGGGCCATCAGGAAACCAGCCTGGTGTCCCTGGTTGCGTGGCTTGCGTGGCTGTGGGCCTCCTCAAACGGTGAACAGGTGAACATGACGTAGAGTTCCCGTCTCTCGGCCGGGTGATAGGCTGCACTTCGGGAGAAGCAAGGGATCAAGGCTCTGTCCCCCGTGCCCCTGTCCCCTGTGGCACTCCACTGTGGTGAAGTCCTGAAGTGTGTAGACAGGGTAGTGAGTGGGCAGGGCATGGCAGAGCTGAGAGCGGGAATTTGGGAACTCAATTTTTGTGACGGACTGTGGCCGCCTCCTGTGCCTGTCATGGGGAGGGATGCTCTCCAGACTAACCCACCTGCCCTCCCTCCTCCTTCCCAGACCCCCTCCCCTCTCCCAGGACTGCTTCCCTATAGGTCCCCCTGGCCCTAGTCCCTCCTCTCTGAGCTCTGGCCCCACCCGAGAGCTGGTGAGTGTGGAGCCTCCTGGATGCGACCAACTCTCACCGGTTCCAGGACTTCGTAGAGTCTCAAGTCCTTTGCTGACACAGAGGAGAACCCCCTCCCAGACCCTGCCCAGATCCCACCCCTGTACTGCTTCATAACAGCTGCTTCTAGAACCTTCTCAGCATCCAACTGTGTCCTTTCTTACCCAGCAAACCCTTCTCACTCGGTTTCCGTGCTTCTCCTTTGTTACCTCTTTGAGGGCAAATGGAGAAGAAACCTACCCCATCCTCAGGTTCTGTGGAACCCAGGCTGAGCAAGGCTGACCTGGGGCAGGCCGGGCTGTGTGGTCCCTGTGGCTCTGTCCCCACCTCCAGGCAACTGGGTGAACATCGGGTCTGATTGTCAAGAGCTGGCCTCTGACCCCTCCCATGGCTCCTGGGTGCTGCTCTGACCGCAGCCTGAACTCTGCCCCCTGGGGTCACTGTGCCCTGTAATTAGGCCATAGCTCATATCTGCCCGGGCCTCAGGCCACAGCACAGAGAGCCCCATCTGGCACTCTGTCCATGATGGGCTCGTATGATTAATGGAGCATCCCACCTGGGCCAAGTGGCCCCTGATGTTAAATGCTTCTGCCTTTATTTGTTCTTCCCGTTCTTAAAGTGCTTTTGAGATTTTCCCATGGTGGGTGGAGTGAGGGGGGCATGCTACTCAGGCAGGTCAGAACTGGTCACAACCTGTGCGTCCACTGACTGGGCTAGGATGGAGAAGGAAGGGATAGCTGGGCCAGGAAACTGGACCCTGAGAACTGACCCCTGCCTGGCAGCCCTTTTCCATGCTGGAGGAAAGATCAATGCCTCCCTCAGGAGCTCTGGGTCTTCCTGGTCCCCTGGTAAACACCAGGCTTAGCATGCTGGGAAGAGGATCTCTGGATCTCCCCCCCACACACACACACATAAACACCAGGTTTAGCATGCTAGGAAGAGGATCTTTGGATCTCCCCCCCACACACACATAAACACCAGGCTTAGCATGCTGGGAAGGGCCCAGGTGGGACCTAGACAGGCCCATGTCAGGCAATTTGGCTGATCATAATGTTCTTGGAGCGGTTCCCATCTGGAGAATCATGGGAAATGGGACCTTGTGAAGAGCCTCAGAGTATGAGAGAGCAGTGTTTGGGGAGTTGGGGACTTTCTGATGGAGGTAGATGGTGGGGAGCAGATGAGAGGAGACCAGCCGAGAAGCTGAGTGGGGTGTCCATGCTCCGGCCTGGAGTCTCAACTTTCTGTCCCCGAGACAGGACGCTGGCATGGTGTCTGGTTACACAAAGGATGTGGGTTGATGAAAACCTAGGAAAGCTTGCCTCTTCTCCCGGGGCTTCTGACCCCCACACCCCAAGGCTCTGCTTTTATTTTTTGAAGTCTCTGGCCTCTCACGGCCTTCCCTCAGCCTTCATCAGCTGCCATTTAATTGGGAACCTTTGACCTACTAGGACCCAGAGGTCACATGATCCCCTCTCTTCCCCAAAGCCAGAAGCATCCGGACCCTCCTCCAGGGACCTGTCCATTTCCGCGTCCATTATACGCCCTGAATCCCAGGGCTTGGGGAGTAGAGACAGGAAGAACGTGTTCAAAGCCAGCCTCGGCTGCACAATGAGTTTGAGGCCAGCCTGGCAATATAAGGCCCTGTCTGATTAAAAAGACAAAAACGGAAAACAAGCCAAAGCACTCAATTCTGTGGGCACCCCTGCCCTGTGGTCCCTTCCCGAGCCCGGAAGTTCTTCCTCATATCTGCCCCGTATCTTCTCAGTGTAGGCCCCAGTCTTGAGCAGCTGTTGATTCCAGGTGTGTTCAGGGACCATAGCTGTAATTTAAATAGCAGAGAAGAAAGGGAGTCCGAGTCCTGAAGCCACATTTATGGCTAACCTGGAATGACCCTGGGGCTCCAGGCAGGAGGGGCCAAGGTGGGAGGTTGGAGGCCAGTGTCTGGAGCCACACAGAGAGGGCCTTCACTAGGACAGCCTCCTTGAGGGGCTGGGCTAGCCTTGGAAGAAGAAAGAGGCAGGGGTGGGGGGAGTGGAGGTGGGAGGTGCAGGGTGGGGGGATGGGAGTAGGGGTGTGTGTGTGGCAGGGGGGTTGTTGGCTCAGGTCTGCCATCTGCTCTGGGCAGAGGCTTCTTGTGTGCCTGTCTGATGGGGTCTGTGGCATTGTGAGGAGTCTTCCTGGCCCTATGTGAGGCCCCCCCGAGGTCCCTCCCGTCCACGGGTGTGGGTGGGCGGTGGGCGGTACCTGCTGCAGGTAGGGTGACCCTGGAGCTTACTGCCCTCCAGGAACTCTGGGTTCTGAAGGGGAGCCACGAGGCTGGAGTCAACAGTGTGTGCGCTGGGGCTTCCAGGCTGCACGTGCGGACTGTTTAACAAGGAGGGGACCCCACCCCACCCTCACCCCCACCCCCATTGATGAGCCAGGCAGCAAAAAAGGTTGTCGGGCCTGGTGCTAAATATGTGGAACTGGGTAGGGAGCATGGTGGGCGGAGAGGAGCGGGAGGCCCCTGCGGGACACGGGGTCCCTGTTCTGGACTCACAAACCAGAGCCAAGAGGAGGCTTCAGGACAGACAGAAAGCTAAGAGGCTCAAGACCCCTTCCTCCTCCTTTCTCTTTCCTTCCTTCCTCCTCCTCTCTCTCTCTTTCCTCCAGTTTTGCCGTGCAGGGTCTCACACAAGCTCCACCGTGGAGCTAGACCCAAACCTCCTTTTCCCTTTTCTGGGTTCTAAGGGCGCCTTTGTTTCTGGGGCTGCTGTATCAAACTGTCGCGGGTTTGGTGGGGCTCACCACTGCCGTACCGTTCTCTCAGAGCCGTGCAGGCCGGCAATCGCAACTCAGGTTGTCTGTGGTGTTATACCTTCCCCAGGCCCAGAGGAGGGCCGGACGATCTGTACTGTGCCTTGATGAGCGGGTCACAGCCCTGGCATCCTGGTCTCCGCCCCCCACGTGGCTGCGTGTGCGCATGCATCAGCTTTATCTTCCTTCCCTCTTCTATAGTGTCGCCCGTGGCTTCGGGGTCCGCTCTAATCAGGGCAATCCTTCAGACCCTCGCTTTAGTCATAACTGGAGAAATTCTTCCCGAGCAGGGCCCCCGTTCTAGCTGTGGGAGGTAGTATGTAAATGTGTCCTTTGAGTGGGCACTGGCTGCCTAGGTACACCTGGCCCACCTAAAGCAGGCAGGTGGATTTTGGGGATGCCACTGTGACAGATGGATGAGCCTGTTGCTAGCTGGACCAAAGTGCCACTTTAACCTCTGCTTGGCAGGTCCCCCCCACCCCCCAGGAGTGAAGTTGGGGGTGGAGCTCCTAGGAAGAACCCGGAGGCAGAGCACTTACCTAGCTAGCATGCCAAAGGAAAACCGGAGGGCTGGGGTCCCGAGACCCAGGTCTCGATGCCCACAGCTGCCCATGGGCTGCCTGTACTCTGTGTCTTGCTCTGAGGGACCCAGACTTTCCAACCTTTGCTCCTGGGAGGAGCCCTGTGGGCTGGGACGAGATCCTTGAGCAGCTCCTCTGCATGTTCCCTCTTTGTTTCTCTTGGCCTTATCTCAGAGATCCAGCTGTAAGGACATGGCGGCCCTGACCCACTTGTCTGCGAGATCATGTCAGAGCGTGCCCTGCCTGCCTTTGGCACTTGAGAGTCAGGGGACCTTGAGTGATCAGAATGACCTTGGCAGAGGACAAAGTCTGTTTCTAAAGCCATCAGAAAGTAGTATATGGAGCCAGGCTTGGTGGTAGATATATATACTCAGGAGGCTGAGGCAGGAGGATCACCGAGAGTTTGAGTCAGCTTGGGCTATAGACAAAGTGAGCCACTGTCTCAAAGAACCAAGAGAGAAGAGGTGGTGGAGGGCGGGGGGAGGGGAAGAGGAGACAGCACAGAATTGACCCTCACAGTCAGCAGAATGGCCTTCTCTGTCTTTGTTCTTGGAGCCCAAGCCCTCCCGGCAGAATCACATCCCAGGGATACTGGGTGCGTCTCTTCCCGGGGCAGGTGGATGGCAGTGTCCAGCCTTTTCCTTACCCAGAGATGCCAGTTAGATTTTTGTGAGTTATGCTGGGCCTCAAGAGCAGGCCGAGGCGATCACGGGACAGGACCTCAGTGTCCTGAGCCCCAGTCGCCCTCGGTGGGCCACATGTACAGAAAAGCCCAGAGTAGCCAGGACCCTTGGCCGCCAGGCTGGAGCCCTGGGCAGAGGTGGTTCTTCTCCGGGGTCTGTCTGCTGGGCACAGCAGGGCCTGGCCTTGAGGAAGGGGGACGGGTGGGGGATTTGGGGAGGATCTCCTGAGAGGTCATCACCTGCTTTCTCCCTTTCTTTCCTGGACCCTGGATGGGTTTGAGTCCTCTGGCTGGGGCTCTCTGAGAAGGAAGAACTTCCTCTGTCTTTATTTGCATGTGGCCTGGCTTTCTTGCTGAATGACCACATGGTTGTTGGTAGGGCTGGGAGCGATGGCTGCTTACCTACTTCAGATACAGGGGCTATTTTTAAGTTCTTCCTTTGGGGCTCTTCTGCTTCCTGAGGGCACAGCCTTCCCCTCGTCACCCATCCATATCCTCCTTGTCCTAAGCCTGTCCGGCACCCCCCCCATCTACCCAGCATGACCCCACCTTCACCCTCCCCAGCCCAGACCTCCAAAAGTAGCTACTGAGTCAGGGACTCAAGGGGAAGGTGGCCCCTAGGGTCCCATGTTGGGATAAGATGGGGAGGGAGGGGGACAGGCCAAGAAAGAGAACAGAGTCCGACGTGTCCCGAGGAACCCTGAGGACTGCACACTGGTCTCAGAGCCATCCTGCCTTGGAGGCTACTACTCCAGTTTGGAGAGGATTAGGATGTGGCCTCCTTCAGGCCCCAGGCAGAGGCAGGGGCAGGGGCAGAGGCAGGGCACCTGAGGTTAAAGCCTTGCAGTGTGCCTGAGCAGCCACACTCAGGCAGAGGCGGGCCGCCTGTGGAGACACTCAGAACAGAAGGTTGATTAGAGACTGTTCTGTGCCACCAGCTCTCCTCACAGCTAGGTGAGGGGCTGAGTTCCAGAACACAGAAGTTCACTGTGGCCTGACACTGTTGTTTTGGTCTTCTGCCTTGAATGAGGCTCACAGACAGGCCTGCGCCAGGAAGTCAGGTAGGGAAGGCCTAGGGTCTCGTTCTGTGCTGCTGTTCCCTGTGCATGGTGGGAGTCGCTGCCTCCAGATCGGGCTGAGTAGGAGGGTTAAGTCCTCCCAGCCAGCCCCAACTCTGCCAAGGCCAAGGCCTTGCCTGCTGCCCCACCCCATGCTCTCCCAGAATAAGGATCTGGGCTTAAGGCCCAGTTCTCAAAGGAGCCTGAGAGCAGGACTGGGCAGTCGCAGCCGGAGGAGCTCCCTGATACAGGTATGTGGCTGCCTGTGTGTGTGGGGGGGGCTCCTGGCTCTATGGTGCCGTCTGTCCTGTGCTCCCCGTGGGGTGGTGGACTCTGCCTTCCAGGTTTACCGTATGTTGCAGCTCCTGGGGCGAAGGGGCTTCGTTTGACTGACCGGAGTGGGTATGTTAGAGCCGTGGTCCTACGAGGTTCCCTCCCGTGGGGGCTGCACATGGCTTTGTTTTGGCCTTGGGCTTTCTATTTCCTTGCAAGACAGTGGTGTCAGGCTGGGGCAGGGCTTTGCAGCACTCCCTGCGCCCCCGCTCCCCTCCAACCAGGCCCAATACAATCCATGCACCAGGAAGTGTTCGATCCGGTTTCAGGAGCCCAGAGAGGTTGAGAGGTTCCTGCAGGCTGCGGTCAGAGCAGGGGCCTTAACAATGGCTCCTTGTGCTGGCCACATTCCTCCTTAAACAGGCCCAGACGCGGGCTGCTCCAGCTTAGGCCCCCCACGGGTTGTGAGGTAGGAGGGCTTACAGCTGGAAGGAAGGAGGCTGCGGGCCTCTTTTGTGCGAAGCCTCTGAGGTTGGGGGCTTGAGGGACAAGGGGAGGGGCTCCTGCTTAGCCCCTGCTTTGGGAAAGAAGTGAGCTGGGAGGTGTGCGTTCCTCACATCAGCGTGGGGCCGTGTGTAAAACTGCCCAAAACCGCCGCCAGTTTTTCCTAGCCAGGTGCGTCTTTAATGCTTTTGGTTGGGTCCTGGACCCCGTGTGTGTGTGTGTGTGTGTGTGTGTGTGTGTGTGTGTGTGTGTGTGTGTGTATGTGTGTGTGTGGCTTGTTTCTCCACCTTACTTCTTTTTGAGACAGGGTCTCACCGAACCTGGATTTGCCATTTCAGCTAGACTGGCTGGCCAGTGGCCCTATTCTCCTGTCTCTGCACCAGTACTGGGGTTACAGATGCAGGCCGCCACACGTGGCTTTCCCGTGCTTTCTGGGGATCAGAACTCGAGTCGTCCTGCTTACAAAAGCACGCCCTGTGCCACCCTGTCCAGCCACTTCCTACTTACCCTGAGCTGGAGGCAGCGGCTCTCACCCAGCCACCCCCTCAAGTCTGGGGTCCTGGAAGTCTTAGTGACCCACATTTACCACTGGCATGTTAGGCCGGGGCAGGAGGAGTCGCTGAAGAGCACGCACCGCCATCCCACCCAAAGCGGGAGCCAACAGCCTGTGCGTGCAGATCGCACATGTGCCTGGGATGGAGAATGAGGGTCTGTGCATATGCCTTGTATCGTGCTATTTTTACTAAATAGTCTCAGCATTTCTCATCTCCCATGATGGGAGTTTTTGATGGTTCTGCGGCACCCTGGCACGTGAATCCGATTGTTGCCGGCGTTTGCCGTGTTCGTGCTGACGTAGATGTCCTCGCACATAAATCTTCCGATTATTTCCTTGGGATACCATCCCAGAAGTGCGCCAGAAGCACAAGATTCCTCAGCAGGCTTTGGCTCAAGATAGGACGGGAGAGGCTGGGGAGGCTCAGAGAAGCAGGTGAGATTTGAGGCTGGCTTGGGGAGCGGGGTGGGGGGGGGTCAGTCCTCCAGAGCATCATGGGTAAAGAAGGGCCTAGGGAGCCCCCTCCTGCTGTAAGAGCTGGTGGCACTGCTTCAGCTCCCAAGGCCAGTGTGGAGGCCTTTCCCGTATGGCTCTGCCCTGTATGTCTCTGTGTGCAGTAGCCCGTAGTTTGGGGTGTTCAGCTGGGTGTCCCTACCAGCTCTAGCTGCTAGCCCTAGCTGGTAGCCCTAGCTGGTAGCCCTAGCTGGTAGCTCTAGCTGGTAGCCCTAGCTGGTAGCCCTATCTGGTAGCCCTAGCTGGTAGCCCTAGCTGGTAGCTCTGGTTGGTTGCACCAGCTCGTTGGGTCTGTTCAAGGTCCATCTTCTACTTAGCCAGTCCTTGGGGTCTGATACATAGTCAGGTCGGGGTCTCAGATCTGCAACGGGATCCATAGCGACAGACAGATAGATGCCCTGTGATTGGACTGCAGTGTGGGACCTTGTAGCATCCCGTGGGCTCCACGGGGTTCTCCAGGTAACGATGAAGGGCCTGATGACCTCACACCAGCCCAAGTTTCATCCCTCCTGTGGTTCCTGTGTCCTGTGGTTCCCGTGTCCTGGTGTCAGGGTGGCCTACTACACGTCCTTTCTCTCTTAGCTCTGAAGCTTAAATGCAAGGTGTCAGTGGAGCCTCGCTCTCTCCAAACACTCCAAGGGTGGGGACTTCCTGCCCATCCTAGCCCCTGTGGCCCACGGCCTTCCTCGGCCATATCTCTGACTCTGTGTTCTTTGGCTTCCCTGGCTCTCGGGTAATCTAATGCATTTCTTTTTAAAGGTCACTGCTAGATGTCTGTCCCAAATCCAAAATGTCCTTATCTTGACTACATCCATGAGGCCCCTTTCCCACAAGGTCACCTTCACAGGTTCTGAGGGGTTAGCACTTGTACAGGTCTTTTCTGGGGGGGACTGCTTTCTAAGCCACTGTACAACCTTTGAAGAAAGAGGGGCTTCTTGGGCTGGATAGGGGTGAAGGCAATGCCTCCCTGCTCCTGAGCCCCATCCTCCGGGCTCCATGCCACCGTTAGAAGCCTGTGGCCACAACCGTTTGTAAGTTAGCGAGGTTACGGTGGCCCCGTGAGTGAGCGTGTCTGTTTCTGAACATTCTCTCTAAAGCCAGGGAGGGGTGTGGCGAAGGAGCTCTGTGGGCAGCGTGGGATCTAGGAAGGCTGGAAGGAGCCTGGCTTGGGGACCTGATTGTTTGAGGAGGACAGGTGCTTATCTGGGAACGGTCCTGAGCCAAGGCAGGCTCCTCCTGCGCCTGCGCGCAGGGACCAAGGCTCCATTCCCATTGCTGAGGATGTGGGTGGGGGTGGGGCAGGGATGATGAGGGGCGGTGGTGACGCTTACACTTTGCGACTGGGGATGTAGTTCATTTGTCTGGCACGCACGAAGGTACTAAAAACAAGAAAATAATTCTAAGGTACTATTTAGCATAACACCTGGATTTCCAAATTTATTTCCTGGGCATGGTGGTGCACCCATGTAATCTGAGCGTTTGGGAGGTAGAGCGGGGCGGTGGGGAGGATATCAGGAGTTCGAGATCAGCCCAACTACAAATTGAGTCTGCGGTCAGCCTACAGGAGACTGTCTAGAACCAAACAAAATAAATCAGTTAATTAGTATCAGAAGGAATCATAAAAATCCAGTGTTCTAGATTCTGTTGGAAGGCTAGAAGCTCCAATATCCTTGGGCAGCGGCAGCTGAGCTGCAGGTTCCCCAGGGATAGGTACCCTGGAGTCCACACTGGCCTCTCGCAGCCGTTCAGCGGATGGTAACTCCTTCGCTGGGCATCTGGGATGGTTGAACGTAGCAGCCCAGGGCCTTGTTCCCTTCTGTGTCCATCAGAAGGAAGGGCTACCCTGGGTGAGACAGAGGTCCCCACAGGTCTGCTCAGTCTGGGAAGCCAGGCCCAGGAGCTTGGGCTTCCTCTGCCTCTCGCCTCTGCAACTGTTGTAGCACACAGGACAGCCTTGCCTTCATCGGAGCAGCAGTGCCTGCCTCCCATGCCCATCAGGAGTGGACCTGTGGGCTATTGACGTTCCCTAGAGAAGGAGGGAAGTGGGGAGGGCTTTTGGCTCCTCCCCCGAGATTCTAGCCACCCTCCCAGCCATTTGTAAGTGCTTCTGCCCTAGTCGCTCTTGGGGTGTCCAGAGGGGCTAGTGTGTATAGCAGGGGAAGTTAACTGAGGGAACCATTGTTCGTTCTGGGTGAAGACTTTCTAGTGTGTCTGCCTTGGGGTCACCCGTGCTCCTGCAGGCAACCCCTCTCCATGCTCTTACCAGCTCCCAGGAGGAGTTTTGGAATCACACTGTAATTTGTTGTTGGGACCTTAGTAGACATTGTTCATGTCTCCCAGAGAAGAAATTCTGACACCATCACCGTGTGTGTGTGTGTGTGTGTGTGTGTGTGTCTGTGTGTCTGTGTGTGTGTATGTGTCTGTGTTTGTGTGTCTGTGTGTATGTGTCTGTATGTGTGTGTCTGTGTGTGTGTGTGTGTCTGTGTGTGTGTGTGTGTCTGTGTGTGTGTGTGTCTCTGTGTGTGTGTGTGTCTCTGTATGTGTGTGTGTATTTGTGTATGTGTGTGTGTCTGTATGTGTGTGTATGTGTCTGTGTTTGTGTCTGTGTGTGTGTATGTGTGTGTGTATGCGTGTGTCTGTGTATGTGTGTGTGTGTGTATGTGTGTGTTTGTGTATGTGTGTTTGTATGCGTGTGTCTGTGTGTGTATGTGTCTGTGTGTGTATGTGTGTGTGTATGTATGTGTGTGTATTTGTCTGTGTATGTGTGTGTGTGTGTATGTGTGTGTGTATATGTGTATCTCTGTGTATGTGTCTGTGTTTGTGTGTGTATGTGTCTGTGTTTGTGTGTGTGTGTGTATGTGTCTGTGTGTGTGTATTTGTGTGTGTGTGTCTGTGTATGTGTGTATGTGTGTGTGTGTATTTGTGTGTCTCTGTGTGTGTGTGTGTATGTGTGTGTATTTGTGTGTGTGTGTCTGTATGTGTGTGTGTGTGTGTGTGTATGTGTGTGTGTGTGTGTGACATGCTCATCAGAGTGGATCTCAGTTGGTTTTGAGTCAGGGTCTCACTGACCTGGAACTCTCTAAGAGGCTAGGCTGATTAGATAGCAAGTTCTGGGGACCCCTGGAGCGCCATTCCCCAACACTAGAATTACAAAGTAGTGTCCCCCACACGCCCCCACCCAGGGGAACTTTTAAAAATGTGGGTTCTGGGGACATTTACTGACTTGAGTCCTTTGGTGAGCATCCCAGTCTGTGTCTTACAAAAGGAATCTGGTACTGTAAACCTGGGGTGGGGGTGGGGTGAAGACTAGAGGCCAGGCCATTACCTCTGACCCTGGACCTGTTGCTAGGGTTAGGACCAGCTCTTGGTCCTTCTTGCCATGGGCAGGAGGAGAATACCATGAGGTCACGTGAAACCTGGGTTCTGGGGCTGGCGAGGAAGGGCGAGGGCTGGGGGAGACCCTGCATTGTCTGGAGCCAGAGCTGTTGAAGGTTCCTGCCACGTGGTCTCCTTCCTGCTCTGCGCCTTGCAAACCTAAACAGCTGCTTCTCATTTCGCTGGTGGCTGCAGAGGATGGAGCCTTCCTAGCCACCACCCTGCTGCTCCCCTGGGAGCAGATGCCAGTGGCATGGCGGTGTCAGCATGGTGGGGTGGAATGCTGAGCTTCAGGGCGGGGGCTGGGTGGCCAGCACCCTGCACAGCCAGGGTCAGCACTGAGGAGGTTGGTGAGCGTGCGCTGAGCCTAGGGACCAGACCGTTGAGAGGTTACAGCCTTGGTACCAAGAGGCAGGTGCTCTGGCTCCACCTCTGCCAGGGGAATAGTATTCTTCTCAAGATTACATTTATTTATTTAGTTAGGTGTGCGTGTGGCTCGGACGACAACTTTTTTCTACCATGTGGATATTGGGATGGAACTTGGGTTGTCCGTCTTGGCTGTGCTAAACCGTCTTGCTGGCCAGGCAGAGAATATATTTTTTTTTTAAAAAATATTTACTTTATGTGAATGTGATGTGCCCAAGTGCATATATGTGTACCACGTGCACGCAGGAGCTTGCAGAGACAAGGTGAGTCAGGGGACTCCCTGAACCTGGAGTTATGGGTGGTTGTGAGCCATCATGCGGGTGCTGGGAATCGAACCCAGGCCCTCTATAAGAGCAGTAAGTGCTCTTAACCTCCGAGCCATCTCTCCAACCCTAGGAATAATATTCTTTATAGCACGGCTGTTGGGTGTCACCACCGTGTGGCTGGCGGTGCTCTATTGGCTGATGGAGCCTGGGTGTGTGTCTGGGAGAGGAGAAAGGGAAGAAAGCTGTGAGAGAGACACTGCCGGGTCCTGAGTGAGAGCATCCTATGGCTGTCTCTAGGGGGCGAGGCTGTGTCGTCTGGGCTGAGCCACAGCAGGACGGGGCAGCTTCCCAGCGAGCCCTGTGGCGTCCTAGGAAGCATGCCTTTCTTTTTCCCTTTGGACTGTGTTGGGTATCGATCCCAGGGCTTTGTGCTTCGTAGGCGGGTACTCTGCCACTGAGCTGTATCTATCCCTCGCTCTGTGAGGGGACAAGTTCCCACTAAGTTTCCAAGGCAGGCCTTGAACTCGAGACCTCTCCTCGGCCTCCCAAGTAGCGGGATTCCCCGCTTCCCCTGGCCTGACACCCGCGCCCTTCTTCAACACAGAACGCACCGTGCGATGCCAGGGCCTCTGCCAGTGTGCACGCCACATCCACTCTCCTCTCTGTCTTTCAGCCTTAAAGAGATCATTTGAAGTCGAGGAGATTGAGCCACCCAACTCCACGCCGCCCCGGAGGGTCCAGACCCCTCTGCTCCGGTCCACGGTGGCCAGTTCCAGCCAGAAATTCCAGGACCTGGGAGTGAAGAACTCAGAGCCTGCCGCTCGCCTTGTAGACTCCGTGAGCCAGCGCTCCCCCAAGCCATCCCTGCGGAGAGTAGAGCTGGCGGGGTCCAAGGCGCCTGAGCCCATGTCGCGCCGCACGGAGCTCTCCATCGACATCTCCTCCAAGCAGGTGGAGACCGCTGGCTCAGCCGCGGGCCCTGCGCGGTTTGGGCTTAAGAGGCCCGAAGTCCTCAGCCATAAGACGCCGGAGCCCGTCCCTCGGAGGACGGAGATCACCATAGTCAAGCCCCAGGAGTCGGTGCACCGCAGGGTGGAGACCCCTGTCTCCAAGATCCCCGAGGTGCCTGCCGTACCTGTTGCCGATGCAGCCCCCAAGAGGGTAGAGATCCAGGTGCCCAAGCCAGCCGAGGCACCCACCTGCCCGCTCCTGCCCCAGACCCTGGAGAACTCTGAGGCCCCGATGTCTCATCTGCAGAGTAGGCTGGAGCCCAGGCCCCCTCTGGAACCCCTTGGAGCCCAGGCCCCAAATCGGAACCACGAGGGTGAGTAACCCAGCACTGGGTCTTCGGGCTGCGTGTGTGGGATGGGACCTGGCTGTGGGGTTCCCAGAAGAAGTCCAGTGTGTGTGTGTGTGTGTGTGTGTGTGTGTGTGTGTGTCGCGCACACACGTCCACGGAGGTGGAAAAAAGACCTGTATGTGCAGAGTTGTGTCCCAGGATTCAGGGGCCACAGCAGAAGTCTGCAATTGGGAAAGCCTTGTGGGCACCAAGCTCCTTTGGTGGCCAGCAGTTGGGCCGCGCCAGGTCTCTGTCACGTGATCCGGGAACTGGGAGTCCCGGAGAGCAGTAGCTGGTGTTGGAGCCACCGCGTGTGTGCGCGCTCCCGTGGGGCACGGAACAAGCCGTGTTCTGGTGATTGCTAGGTTGGTGGGTGGGCCTTCCGAGAGGCTGTCCGTCTACCTGAGTGCCTGCAGAGGCGCGGAGCTGAGTTGGAGGAGGACCGTGGGTCCCCCCAGGGTTTGCGCTGGAGTCCCCCTGCCCGCTTCGCTCTAGTCTGGCCTTCCCCTTGCGTGAGTAACTCTTCTCGTTGCTACAGCAAAAACACTAGCAGACGAAGGGAAGGAAGGCTTTATCTTGGTTCATGGTTCCAGAGGATGTGGTCATCGCTGTGGGGAGAGCGTGACGCTCACCGCTGCTCAGTCTAATTCCTGTCGTTAACTGTGGTGAGATACATACGACGCACGTTGGCTGTCACAGCCGTGTCAAGCGTGCAGTTCTGTGCTGTTACGCACGTTCAGGTTGTGCCATCAGTACCACTTCCAGGAGGTTCCAGAACTTTCCACATCCCAAACAGAAACTCTGCTCCCTACGCCTCCTTCCTCAGGTCCTGACAGCCCCGCACGTCTTTCTGGATGGATGCTCATCCTCTCTGGCTTTCTTATCCCCGCGCATCTTTCTGGATGGATGCTCATCCTCTCTGGCTTTCTTATCCCCGCGCATCTTTCTGGATGGATGCTCATCCTCTCTGGCTTTCTTATCCCCGCCATCTTTCTGGATGGATGCTCATCCTCTCTGGCTTTCTTAGCCCCGCGCATCTTTCTGGATGGATGCTCATCCTCTCTGGCTTTCTTCTCTGAGCAGAGTGGCCTTGGTGTTCACCGTGTTGTTGCCTGTGTTTCAGCTCTGTTCCTTTAAAACCTGAATGGCATCACATATGCAGACAGGTGGAGCTTGAATCCAGGGACTTGTGCGCGCCAAGCAAGTGCTCTACCGCTGGGCCATGTTCCCAGCCTCAGGCAGAAGCCGTTTGTCCACTGATGAGCCCTTGACCTGCGCCACCGTTCGGCTCTTGTAAATGCTGTCTGCGTCACGGTGGTGTGCAGAGCTTTTGAAGGCCCCGGTCTTCGATTCTCTAGTGGTTGGTGGACCAGGCTGTGGCGAGTGTGTGGAGATTTCTCCCAGGAGCCTGGGGTCTGAGGATGGAGGGCTCAGCCTTCTCAGATCACAGCAAGCGCTGAGAGACTCATGAACCTTTGAAGGGTCCTTCCAGGCCTGCTGTGCGTGTGTGCCTCTCCCCTTAAGCCCTAAACCTGACCCTGCTGAGGGTTGCCCAGACTCAGTATCCCGACCTCAGGTGGGGGGAACAAAGGCCCGGGCATTGTGTGAGTAGGGCCAGTGCCCCCGTCTTCCCTCCACGGTCCCTGATTGGTTTGGGACCTCTGAAGGCACCGGGTGCACTTTCCTCCTGAGATGAGGTGTTCACAGTGTTGAGTCAGGCAGGATGTGGTTCGGGACAGCTGCACCAGGCCACCCAGCTGTCGACAGCCCGTGCTGGATGCACGGAAGGTGGTCCTGGTTCTGGGGCGGGGTAGGGCAGGTCTGCTTAAGGATGCTGTTTGTCTTGGTGAGGGTGCAGCTCAGAGTCTGCACACAGGGCTGTGCCAGGGCCTGAGCCGCAGAGACGAGTCCACAGCCTCTGTTGTCTGTAGCTTGTGGGCAGATTGTGGGTGGACAGTGAAGAGTCCCGTAGAAACCTGTTGGGGAGGGGAGGCACTCAGTAGGCCAGGGTGAAGAAAGGTCGTGTGTGCACGTGTGTGCACGTGTGTGCATATCTGTATGTGTGTGTGCGCACGTGTGCGTACATATGTATGCATGTGTGCTTATGTGTGTGCGTGTACGTGTGTGTATGTGTGCGCACACGTGCACTTTCCTGTGCATGTGTGTGCGTATCTGTATTGTGCATGTGAATGCGTGTGTGCTTGTGTGCTTGTGTGTGTGCATGTGTTTGTGTTTGTGTATGTGTGTATATGTGCATGAATGTGTGTGTGTGTGCATGAATGTGTGTGTGTGCCCGTGTGTGTGTGTCTGTGTGCACAGGCATGCGTGCATGTGTGTGTGTATGTATATGTGTGTGCACGTGTGTGCATGCATGTGTGTGTGCGTGTGTGCGTGCGTGTGCACGTGAATGCATGTGTCAGCCACCTCTGGGCATTTCCCCCTTCTACCTTGTCACACTCGTGGGTGCTGGGGATAAAACTCAGCCGTAAGCTCACACAGCAGCATTGCCAATGGCAGAGCGCCTCCCCCGCCACAGGAAGGCCTTGATAGCAGCAGAGAGTCCCCGAGGTGCTGCAGGTCCTTTGGCGGAGGGCAGGATAGGAAGAGACCGGGCAGGCAGGGCTGCCCCCAGGGAGCTTATTGCTAACCATGTGGCGGTCCTGGGGGCCCTGACTCATCTCCCCCACCCCAGCTCACCTCCAAGGCTGCATGCATCCCGACCTCCAGGCTCCTTTGGCCACCCGTTCACGGGTCTCTTGGTGCCCCTGCTGAGCTGCTCCTGGCCTGACACCCTGTAGCAGGGCTTTCATGTTCCCGATCTCCGCCTGCTCAGCTCTTCTCTGGGTCTCCCACACCTTCCTTGCAAGCCCTCAACTCTGACCTTCTGACCCCTGCTTTTGCTTTGTGGAACTCCTACACACCCCTCAAATCCCTTCCCATCCTTCCCCATAGCTGGAAACAGCTTTCCTACGACTCTGGAGCCTCTGTGTTTTGTCTAGGATGTAAATTACTTGTGTATGAACCATTTTTCCTCCGCCGGCCTCTTTTTCCAATGCAGAAACAAATTTCCATAGGACAATAAGTAATTTACTATTCTTCAAAATGCAGAAAAATGTGAACATCAGGAAAAAAAAAAACTAAAATTAGACCATAAGCTTTCATTACCCTGAACATTCTGTCGTACAGCCTTCAGCAATCTGCCAGCGCCTGATGCCTGACTGGAGACCGCGGTCCTCAGTGCGGGGCTCGGGCCGCTGTCTCCTTATATAGAGTACCGTAAGGTAACTAGTGACTTGGACTTGGCAGGTGCCCAATAAAACAGTGCTGATACTGGCAGGCAGGGACCCAGGGACGGCATTCTGGTGGCCGCTGAAGGCACATTGGGGACCCCACAGGACCCCCAAGGGAACAAGCGATGCTTCTTGCAACTTTTTCCCAGGAGTTCTTGTTCCCTGCCCTACAAGCTTGCTTGTCCCTGCCGTGCTGGGGAAGGCAGAGGTGGGGAGTCATCTTCAGGGGGTGCTGGGGAGGGTGTTCCCTAGCAGAGTCCTGGAAGTGGTCAGGGTGGGTTGTGGGGACATAGTCGAGGAGGGGAGGGGCAGCCAAAGCTCCCTGGCGCGTCCTGTTCCGGCCCTTGGTGAGTCTAAGCTGTCCCTGTATACGTTGGGTTCCTGGTGTCACAGATGCCTGCGTGGTGCTGGATGCAGGCTTTGCTGCCAGGCTCTCAGCCCTGCAGCCTCCCCCGTGGCGCACAGCCACAGCGCCGGCTCCCCAGACTGCCTTATAAGGCGGGCACTGCACTGCTCACCACTCCCTTGTGGTCTGGTACCTTGCCTTCTCTGGTGCTCGGGAGGCCCTGCTGAGTTCCTGGGTGTGTCCTGGCCACACCCAGGAGCCCACTGCTTCTGAACCATCACCACTTCCCAGCATGCCTCAGTTTCTGAAGCTGTCCCTCAGTGCAGGGTGGTCCCTGGTTCCTTGCCTGGGAG
Organism: Cricetomys ansorgei; assembly: GCA_026225945.1. NCBI lineage: Eukaryota > Metazoa > Chordata > Mammalia > Rodentia > Nesomyidae > Cricetomys > Cricetomys ansorgei. The sequence continues at coordinate 4,580,479 of JAMJFZ010001895.1, read as the reverse complement.
GGCTGGCTGATCACCCATGTGTCCCTGGATGTGTCTGTATCAAGCTTAGCGACAGATAGCGGGGAGGCCCCATGCACACAGTGGGATTACAAGTCCCTTGTGGCATGGAGGGGCTTAATTTGAGCACAGGTTCCCTGAGGCTACTTAGTGGGGTCACAGAAGAGTGGCAGTCCTGGACAAGAAGGTCAGGGCCCGGGATGGGGAAGAATGTACCAGGTCCAGCCTGGGGAAGACTTAGCACATCCCACAAGTTGGGGTGTGCAGTTGAGGACTGGGCAAGCACCACGAGAACTGGTGAGGAGATACCCCAGGCTCTGCAGAGTGCTCCCTACAGGCCGTGGGGACCCTGACTGTCTGGGGTCTCAGCCAGTGGCTGTGGCTTTCCCTAGGTTTCTTTCTCTGCAGCTCCAAGCTTAAGGCGAAGGCGGCGGAGAAGCTGTTCACGGGGCCTGAGGAGCCTCCTGTGTTTCCTCTGGAGAGGTGCAGCCACATCTGCAGGAGGGACATTACCACCAGGCAGTCACACCGGCGTGGCCCTCGGCTCCCTGCCGTAGTGGTCAGCATGTCCAGGGACTGGATGTTTGTCCCTCTAAGAACGGACACGCTCGATCTGAGCTGCCTCAGGCTGTTCCCACCTAGGCCAAGTGAGGAAACCAGAGGGGAAGAGTAGTCAGGCCTGGGGTCTCCTTCAAGGAGGACGCAAACAGATCCTGGCTCTGGGGTCCAGGCAGAGTCCCTCCCTGGCTGCCTACCCAGCTGTCTGCCGCCCAGCTGTCTACAGAGCCAAGGGTGCAGTGATGACGGAAAGCCGGGCCTCTCCACGGATCATGGCCCAGCAGCTGTGGAATACCTTAAATAGAGAGAGAGACAGCTGCGGTGCGCCTGCCTGGGGGTGGGTTCTGCTCCACCCCCTCCAGTTCTGTGGCTGAGACTCTGACCACCCAGAGGTGCTGGGGACTGAGCTTGGCTCCAGCACATGGCACTGTGGGGACCCCACCCCCTCCACCTACGTGAAGCAGTTGCTGGAGGAGGAGCCACGCCAACATCCTCAGCACCGCCCCCCTGCCCCCCCAAGTCCTGGACAGCTGCTGGAATCCAGGGTTGGTCCTCAGAGAGGTGGGCCAGGGCAGATAGCAAGGCTCTGTCTGTGTGGCTAGACAGAGGGCACATTCAGCCTTGAAGGAGTGCGCTGATGCTCCCAGCCTACACCCTGGGCGTGGGCAGCCCCTGACTAAACTCTAGATTCCTCGGTGGTCAGGGAGAGTGCCTCGTGGCACATGCTGGCCCTGTCCCCAGGGCCTCAAGCCTGGGAGCTGCAAAGGAAGACCTGGCCAGGGCTCCATTGCGCTTCCTAAGGGCTTTCAATGGATGGGTAGGTCACTCTCTCGACCCTTTACTGGGAATCCTTGACCCCCTGTGGCCGTTAGACCAGGGACACTGGGACCCAAGATCTGGCTTCCTTCCAGTTCTTTGCAAACACTGGACCTAAGAAAGAATAAAGTGAGGCTGAGGGCTACTCCTTAGGACTGAGAGTAGGGCGGGGGTTTGTGAGAGGCAATCACACTAACAGAAGTGCTAGGGTTTTCAAGGCTCCTGGCCCAGAGGGCCCAGGGTGCCTCGTCTCCACCGGTTGGCGGCTGCGCACAGGCGCTGACGTGCTCCCTGCTTCCCACCTTCTCCCTTCCCCCCCCACCCCTGTCCGTCCCCCGTCCCGTCCCCCCCCCCCCCCATATCCCAAAAGGGCTTTCTTGCTCACTGCTAGATCGTAAATCCTAAAGATCCCAAGAAGCCCGGAAAGGAGCCGCCTCCCTCCCCCGCTGTCTCAGGAGGGCGCGCCACGCTGACAGCTGGGCATGCTGTCGACATTTGGAATTCTGTATGTGCAGATCTCGTCAGAAAGCCTGTGTGAGCGGACAGGGGTGTTGGCTCAGTGGTAGAGCATTGGATTAGCGTTGGAGGCCTTGGGTTTGATCCCCACCAGGACCCAGAGAAAAATAAAAAGACAAAAAAAAATAATCTGTATTTCACAGGCATCTTGAGACTGCCAGGGGAGCCGAGATAGCTTCCTGCCACGTCTGTGTAGACGCCACATGCCCTTGTGTTCAGCAGCGAAGATTTAGCGCAGCCTTTGCAGTGGTGGGATTTGAACCAAGGTCCTCATGCTCTCCAGGCACATGCTTCTAACCCAGCATCACAGGCTGTCTGAACTCATTTGTAGGGGAGGATGGCACTGACCTGCTGATCCTTTGCCTCCAGAGACTGCTGGTCTCTGGCGGTGTGCACACCTCACCCTATTTTTTTTTTAATTTTTAAAATTTCACTTTATTATTTTTTTGAGACACTTTCATTATGTAGGCCTGGCTGTCCTGGAACTCTCTCTGTAGACCAGGCTGGCCTCGAACTCACAGAGATCCGCCTGCCTCCGCCTCCCGAGCGCTGGGATTAAAGGCGTGCGCTACCACGCCCAGCTAATTTTAATTTTTAATTGTGTGTGTGTGTGTGACGGTGTGTGGTGTGGGCATGTGCCTGCAGGTGTCCTTGGTGGCCAGAGGCTTTGGGTTCCCCGGAGCTGGAGTTACGGCAGGTTGTGAACTGGCCCACGTGGGTTCTGGGAGTTACAGCGGGTTGTGCTCCAGTCCTGAGTACTTTTACTAGTACTTCTGAAAGCACGTGCTCTTAACCACGGAGCCATCTCTCCAGCCTCCGAGTCGCTGTGGTGTGAGCCCAGGACCTCACGTGAATAGCGCAGGCACTCCCCCTGCTGAGTTCTGTCCGTGGCCCAATATAGCATCCTCACACCATCTTTCTGGCACTAGGATTCGAACCTGGGTCCTCACACATTCTCCTCCGGTTTCTTATGATGTTGAAAGATCCTGGATTGGGGCATCCCACCAGTGGCTGGGCCGGAAGACCTGAGTTCGAGACCACCTGATCTAATATGAGACCCTGCTTAGACTCTGTGTGTGTGCGCACGTGCGTGTGCCCGCGCATGAGCACATGAGCGTGAGCATGAGCGTTTGAGTGTGTGAATGCCATGCTTGCCTTAGAAGTACAGTTTCCCTGTCAAAAGAAATGTAGGCTTAAAAATTTGATCATTTGCACTGGGTGGCGGTGGCGCACACCTTAATCCCAGCGCTCAGGAGGCAGAGGCAGGTGGATCTCTGTGAGTTCAAGGCCAGCCTGGTCCACAGGCTGGGTGGTGGTGGTGGTGGTGGTGGTCATTCACACATTAGCCTCAAGCAGTTGCAGCACTTTAAAGAGATTAATTTTTATTATTTAAAATCATGTGTATATGCGTGTGTCTGTGTAGGGGTAGCGTGTGGTGGGCTCTTGGGGGCTGTACCCCCAAGGAGTGTCCGATCACGTGGAGCTGGGCCTACAGGCAGTTGTGAGCCGCCTGGGACTGGGGTGCTGGGTAACCAGTTCAGGTCCTCTGCACTACTACGGAGCCGTCTCTCCGCCCTCGTTAACGTGTGCCCCTCCCCTCAGGCCCAGGGGACCAGGGCTGCCGGTGGGTTTGGACTTGTTTGTATATGTTTGTGCTAGTCAGCTTCATGTAACTCCTGAGACAATGAAGGGGGATTTGCTCACAGTTCAGGAGGTTGCCACACCCAGTAGCCTCAGGGTCTGAGGCTGGAACACGCGCTGGGTGTACATAGACATAGCCAGTCTACTGACGTCATGAACAAGGACCCGGTGAGATCCCCATGTTCGTTTGAGGGCATATGCTCGGAGGCCCAAGTTCCTCTCACTCAGCCTACTCCTGAAGGGCCACAGCTCTCCTAGAAGTATCTGTGAAGAACATGGGTCTCTGGGGGGACGTTTCACCTCAAAACTATACCTCAAAACTACATCAGTTTTAGTTATTATGTGTGCTCACAGTGAGGACCAGGCTGGCCTCGAACTCACAGAGATCCACCTGCCTTCACCTCTGCCTCTGCTGGAATAAAGGGCGTATGTCACCTGTATCTTTTGGATGTTTCCGGCTCAAGGCTCCATGGTTCTTTTTTAGCCGGATCGTTAATTCTTTCCTTGCTGATTAAGAAAATAATAATTTTTTAATTAAAATTTTAAATTCTGTATGTATGGGTGTTTCGTCCATACGCATGTCTATGCACCAGGTGCGTGCTCGGTCCCTGTGGAGGCCAGAAGAGGGCACCGGTGTTCCTGGAACCCGAGTGACAAGCCCGTGGTTAGCTGCCGTGCGGGTGCAGGGAACTGAACCTGATTCTCTGCGAGAGCAGCCGGTGCTCTGAGCTGTCTCTCCAGCTCATGATTTCTTTTTTGAGCTGTATTTTTTTTTGGGGGGGGGGTCAGACTTATAGTTCCAGCACTTGAGAAGTTCAAGCAGGGAGAGCCACAGAGTGAATATCAAACTGAGCAGTACTACATAGCCAAGACCCTTTCTTTTCTTTTTCTTCTTGGAAGAAGGAAAGAAGGAAGAAAGAAAGGAGGGAAAAACATTCTTCTGACCCTTGTCGTAGCTAGGGCAAGGTCTGAGGCTCCAGCCACCTAGCTGGAGCGCGGTCTTCCAAACAGAGAAGTTCAAAGGCTTGCGTTCTCAGGGCTCCCTTTTACTTGGAGCGTTTGGGTCGCGCATGTCCCGTGGCATTCCAGGACTACAGACAAGAATTTCGCCCTCGTTTTATTCTAATGTTTCTGTGGTTTTATTTTTATATACTGAAGTCGTTAATCTGCTGGAATTTATTTCACTTGAGCATCGTGGCGGGATCCGGGGCCTTGGCTCTCCTCGCACGGATGTGTGCAGTGAGCTGGCTCTGCAGCGTGGGGCGTGAGCCGAGCTATTTCTGTGGGTCTTGGTGACAGCGCTGTGCTGGCTTAGCAGAAACACCCTGGATGTGCTTCTTTCTTCCTCCCCCCTCTGGCCTGCTCTCAACACAAGCAACACAAGCCTGTCTTTGTTAAGACTTTTAGGGAACTCAGTAGTGAAACCATCTGGGCCTGATACTTTTGTGGGCGTCTAGTATTTAAAAAAAAAAAAAAACACTTAAAATTACTTTCCATGAGGCTGCGAGTTTGGAGAGACTCTTCCAAACTTACTTTTTTGGGGCCAAAGATGCAGCTTGGAGGTGTGGTGCCGACCTCTCAGGCACGGCTGATTTCCATCAGTTCTTGCCTAGTTGGGCGTGTAGCGAATGCCTGTGATTCCAGCACTCGGGAAGCTGAGGCAGGAGGGTCACTCATCTGAGGCTAACCTGGGCTACATAGTGAATTCCGGGCCAGCCCAGGCTACCTGGGAAGACCTTGTCTCAAAATGTATATATTTTTGATTTTAAAAAAATGTATATGTGAGGTGTCTGCCACGCAAGCCTGGTGAACCGCTCGCCCCCTGGAACCCACGCCACGGCAGATGCAGAGAACCGGCTCTTCGAGTTGTCCTCTGGCCTCCATCGAGAACTGTGGCGTGTGCCGGCCGTCATACACACGCGTACAGTAAGAGCAACGGGAAGTCTTAAATGTGTGTCGGTGGGGTTTGCCTGGATGTGAGCCGAATGGAGCCCAGGGGAGGATGCCCACCGGTGTTTCCCTCTGCCACTCTCCTCTCTGTCCCCTTGAGCTGGTCTCTCACTGAACCCGAAGCTCCCTTGTTTGGCTAGGCTGTGTGTCCAGCAAGCCCCAGTGGTCCTCTTGTCTGTACCCTACTCTCAGTGTTGGGGTCACACACACAGTCATTCACTGTGAATTCTGAGGATTCGAACTCGGGTCCTCATGACCGTGAAGCCGTCATCCTCCCAGGGCCCCTAGCCCTTAGTCGTCCCCACCCCCCCACTAGAAGATCATTTATGTGGCTATTTTAAATCCCTCAGGCCGTTCAGAGGTAGTTGCTTCGGCACCTTCTGGGGGAGGGGACAGTTTGCGCCGTGGCATCCTCAGCACCTGCCTCGGGATGGTCCCATCTGCGGAGGGGCGCGTGTGAGAAGGATCGGCGAGGCGCTCCATTTGGAAGCACAGCTGTGCGTTAGAGCGTGGCACAGGCTCCGAAAGGGCCGTGTGCAGAGGACCCTGTGCCTTGAGAAGCCAGGTCACCCGCCCACCTTCCATTGTTGCAGCCGTGGAGGAAGGGATGATGGGAAAGGGAAACTCTGTCTTAGAGTGGGGGGAGGGGGGTGGTGTAGTCAGGATGCTAGGTCTCAGTAATCATGAAGTCTGGAATCTTCCAGAAAGTCGCTGAAGTAGTACATTCTACACCAGGGCATAGGCGTGTGCATGTGTGTACGTGTGTGTGTGTGTGTGTGTGTGTGCGCGCGCGCGTGTGTGCGTACACGTGTGTGTCCGTGTGTGTGTGTGTGTGTGTGTGTGTACACGTACGTGTGTGTAGGTGTGTGCACACACACGGTTGATGCTGGTGTTTGCCTTGATCACTTCCTTATACAGTGAAGCAGGGTCTCTCACTTAAACGCAGAGCTCGCTGGTCTAGCTCGCCAGCTCGCTTCAGAGCTCCCAAAGAGCTGAGATTACAGGCAGCTGAGGCGCTGAACCCTGGTCCTCACACATGGGTGGAAAGCACTTTACCCACTGAGCCCCAGTGGACTGAGCCCCAGGCCCTCGGCTCTTTAAAGTGCTCAGCTGTGTGGGTTCCTTTGTCTGTTTCCTTTTTTTTTTTGTTTTTGAGAACGTGTCTCTTCCAGCCCAGGCTGGTCTTGAACTTGGTGTCTGTCAGAAAATGACCTTAATTCCTGATCCTCCTGCCTCCACCTCAGACCAGCATTCCAGACTTCATGATGTCCAAGACCCAGCAGCCCACCTGGACCACCGCCCTGCTTCAAGACATGGCTTCCCATCACCCCTTTCTCCGCAGCCAGTTTTAGAAGATGTTTGCCACCCCAGGAGGACGTGCTGATCTGCTCTCCTCCAGCCTTAAGCATGTCTGGGACTTTCCATCTTGGGGGTTCCCTTTTCTGAAGCTTTCTTATTCACAGAGTCACATGCTGTGGCCTTCTGTTGTCATCCATTCTTGTAGCCCAGGCTAGCTCCTGATCCTCCTGTCTCCGCTCCCCAAATGCTGGCATACAAAGAGATTTTTATATATTATGTTAAGGCAAGACATGTCGGCTTTCCTTTGCTGTGACAAAATGCTCGGGATAAACAGCTTATGGGGAAGAAAGGTTTATCTTGGCTCAGTTGTAGGTTTTCAGTCCATGGCTGGTCGGCCCCTTGTGGCCACAGAGCCCATCATGATGGGAGCAAGGGCAGAGGACACTGCTCCCCTTGTGGGGGCTGGAGGCAGAGAGTCAGGAAAGTGCTGGGTCCTTAGTACCCCCTTAGCGATACCCCCTCTGCACCCTCAGTGACCTAACCATCTAAAGATCCCACAGGCGTCCACCATTCAGCCAAGCTCCAGACTGTAGCAGAGTGTTTACTGCAAGGTTTTGGCAGTGACTTTGAACTTGCTGATTTCTGATTTGAATTTCTATCCAGACTGCAAAATGCTCACCTTGCAGTGAATGGTAGCCTTAGCCTACAATGCTCTCCAGGTGGGGCCCATACCATGTTCTCTTTATATACGAGCATGCGCCTGCGTGTCTGTATGTGTACCTCATGTGTGTGGGTACTGAGGAGCCCGGAAGGGCCGTCAGAACCCTAGAGCTAGCGCTACGAGTAGCTGTGAGCTTCCATGTGGGTGTTTGAAGCGGAACACTTGAAAGAAGTTTTTGTTATTTTGGTTTCTTTAAAAACGCAAAATGGCGTTTTGACTAGGTTTGCGTTCCCAACCCAGGAGTGGTAGATTTTTATGAGTTGGGTTTGGGATGCTCGATGCAGTTGTCTGGCATGTGTAGCTTGTTCTTGGGATTGTGAGCCACTTGGGTTTATGAGAACTTTCGCTTACTGTGTAAAAGGTCTGAAGTGTTGGGGCGGCGGCAGGGTGTTGGTTGGTGGTTGGTTTGTTGGTTTGTCTATCCTTAGTGTGTTGATTCTTACTTAAAAGAACAAAGGTTAGAGAGATTGAGTTTGCAGAGAGTGAGCTGAGTCTGACTGTCAGCTAGTCCTCTTCAAGCTTAGGACAGCCTAATACTGTGAAGATGTCTACCTTTCTCTCATTCTATATCAAGGCCACCTGCAAAAGTGGTGAAAATTTCTTTCTACCTGCCTCTCTTTTTCCCTAAATTGAGGGTAAAATATTGTAGTTAACAACTACAAGTGGCACCCCACATTGGACGCCATTTATAGTAGTACCCCTACTGGTGGGGTCACCAATGATGACAAGGAGGCCATTTTCATATGCGAAAGCCCTGCCAGACCTCAGCAGAGGGAACCGCAGTCCTAGCAACCATCATACTTGACAGTGGAACCCTGAGCATCTGAGCTCAGGTGTTTTTATTCATCCAGAACTCCTCAGGTGCAGATCCTGAGCAATCAAACATCCCCACAGAAACCCAACACCTGCAGACAATACAGAATGCCAAGGTCTATGCATTCCTTTTTCTAATAGTGCACAAAAACAATTACTTTAAACACAACTAAAAATAAACTTTCACAACAGGTGCTGGGAACTGAACCTGGGTTCTCTGCAGGAGCGAGCAGTCAGTGATCTTAACCATTGGGCCATCTCTCTGGCTCCCATATCCATCTTACCCACCTTCTTAAAGGAGATCCCCAAAACACTGGAAATTAGATGACCTTATCAGACCGGTCATGGAGGCCAGATTGATGTCTACAGGTCAGGTTCCCTTGGTAGCAGCAGAAAAACATGTCTGGGGAGATCTATGTCAGATTAGAGAGCATATCCTTAGAAGCTGTGGTTATGAGATTAAAATGTCTAAAAGGTTAATAAGGTTTTTACAAAAGGCAGGAGAGCTGCCGAGAGCTGCCACGCTCCAGCTGTGTCCCCATGAGTGTCAGGTTTGCATGCTGCCGTGACCATCCACAGCGGACAAGTTTCTGTCCGTATGGATGTCTTGCTCGCTTGGGAGGAGATGCGTGACAGGCAGTGAGGCCAAGGGCTGGAGGGGTGAATGATGAGAGAGATGGTTGGGCTGTGGATGCCTGGAGGTGAGGCGGGCAGGATCAGGACCAGCCTCAGGGTGGGCTCCAGGTGTGCAGGCTGGGGGATGCCGAGGACATCTGGAGGTTGGGGCACGGTGAATGAGACACAGGAGCTGGTGCAGAACGTACAGGGTGTGTGGAACTTGGGAATCCGGACAAATGGTGTCTTAATGCAGCTTTTTTTTTTTTTTTCCTCCCTCGGGATGGAACTCAGAGGGCTTTGCACGTGCTAGGCAAAGTGTTCTACCATTGAGTTACATAGTCAGCCTATTAATACAATAGTGTGTGTGTGTGTGTGTGTGTGTGCTCGTGCGCGCGTGTGCATGCATGTGTAGGCCAGAAGTCGACACTGAGTGTCTTTCTTCCCCAGTCACCCTGCCTTATTTTCTGAGACAGGGTCTCTCACAGAACCTGGTGCTCCCTGTTGGCTAGGCTGACTGGCCAGCAAGTCGCAGGGATCCTCCTGTTTCTGCGTCCCCAGGGCCCCGGTGCCATGCCTGGCTTTTAATGTGTGTGTGCTGCGGATTTGAACTTACGTCCTCGTGCTTGTTTGGCAAGAGTTTTACCCACTGGGCCATCTCCCCAACCCCACAACGCAGTTTTTCAAAAACTGAAACTATGCTGGTAAGCTCTTATGGTAAACAAACTTCAAATTATGTCTGGACACAGGCCTAGCCCTGCGTTCACAGGGTCCTATCGTACTTTCCGAGCCCTGGTCCCGGCCTGAGAGACTTGGGGTTTGAGGTCTAGTTTGCCTTTGAGCTGAGTGACTCTTGGGGTGGGAACAAGTCAGTGCAGCTCTGAGGCCTTTTCAGCAGCTGGGATTTGGGGGTCAACCAACCCTTTCACAGGGGTCACCTAAATACCTGCATCTCAGATATTTACATTATGATTTACAGCAGTAGCAAAATTACAGCTATGAAATAGCAATAAAATAATTTTATGCTTGGGGGTCAGCACACGAGGAACTGTATTAAAGGATCACAGCGCCCGGAAGGTTGAGAACCGCTGCTCTGTATCCTAAAGCTCTGAGTGTGGGAAACAGCCCCGAGGGTGCCCCCAGCTCTCCACCCGGTGCCCAGGCTCCCCACAGGCACCCACTCTATGCGGTGGAGCCTTCTGATTTTGGGTCCTAGAGCCCTTAATGTCTGACTCCCCAGTCACCTCCTTTGGGGATGAAAAGGGGGACCCCAACCTTTAACTCTCTTGTGCTATATTCATGAGCCCCAGGAAGCTAGCGACTCAACCTTTCGGCTCCCAGGAGTCTCTGCCTTCCCAGGGCGCTGGGAGATGTCTTCAGTTAGAGCTGGGGTTCAGAGCTCCATGGAGGCTGGGGATGTAGCTCAGCTGGGAGAGTATTTGCCTAGTGTGCGCGAGGGCCTGAGTTCCCCCTCCAGCACCACATAAACCTGACATGGCGGTGCACCCCGGTAATACCAGCATTTGAGAGGCGGAGGCAGGAGGGTCAAGAGTTCAAGGTCATCCTTCCATACATCTCAGAACCAACCTGGGCTACAGGAGATGCTGTCTCAAAAAAGCCAGTCAACCTGCGTTGGAATTCTAGCCCTGACACTCCTGGTTTGAAGGCTTAGGACAGTCTCACTGCCAGTGCCTCAGTTTCCCCATTTACCAGGCTGTTGCCTGGGCATTGGGATGTTATGATGAGCTGCACACAGTAGGCACTTGATAGATGTTAGGTAGTGTCAGTCCTGACTTCCTGCCTCTGGTACCATGAGGGGACGGCGTTGATGAAGGATAGTGTTCGGAGGCCAGAGCAGACACATCTGTACGTGCAGGGCGTGAGCACGTTTCTGATGGGCTGTCAAGGATGATCCTTGACTTCCTGCCAGACGCGGGCAGCGGTCCCTGATCCAGGTCATTGTGTTTGTTGGCAAGCGTTTCCTGTTATACGTACGTCTGTTCATGCCTGAGTTTCCTCGAGGGTGGAAACAACACCCCCTGTTGTCTGCTACTGTAAAGCATCTTATGCGGCTAAGATCTAAATCCTGCCCTCCTGGGGGACACCAAGAGGCCATGGGACACCGGCCCAGGAAGTTGGCCGGTGAGGTTAGAGAGGGCAGCCTACCAGTGAGGGCCCGAGTCAGGCCTGATCGCTAGGACTCCATCGGGTGGGTTCGTTCTCCTGCAGCCTGGACCCCCAGTGCTCGGGGGCTATGGCACCTGGAGCACAGAGGCCAGGAAGACCGCTCTGCCTGCATGGCCTCTTGACAGGTTCTCATTACTCCTGTGGCCAGCAGAGTCTCTGGCCTCCGCTCTGTGCTGACATGTCTTCCAGGCCCCAAGGATTTCCTCCAATCCCATCCAAGCCCCCAGCTGCTCTGCCAGAGTCACTTCTGCTCTGGGCTGGCCAAAGGACTCTTTTGAGTTCTTGCTCAGGCAGTTTGAGGCTCAAGAGCCACCCCCCCCCCCCCACCTCCTCACTGCTTTTGATCTGAGCCAAGGGGTAGGGCAGATGCAGGTGGTGAGTGGCTGCTGCTGTGGCACCCTACTCTTTTCCCTCCCAGGGCTCTGGGCAGGCCCACCCCTCCCATGGTTAGCTTATTCAGGGGAAGGCTGCTCCTAGCCACTGTCTCTGGGCCACTTCCTCTCTCCATCCCTTACTGTTCTGCTGGGCAGGGGAGGAGATGGAAGGATGTTCTTCACATCCAGGGCCAGGGCCGAGGCTGTGGTGGCTCTCCCCAGGTCCAGCTTCAGAGCAGGTCCCCAATCTCCTGCTCTGCCAAGGACAGGAGACTCCCTGTGTGTGTGTGTGTGTGTGTATGCACCCTTATGTATGTGTGTGCACATGTATGTTTGTGTGTGTATACAGGCACTTGTGTGTGTGTGTGTGTGTTGCATATGCATGTGCACGTGCACAGGTGTGTGTATGCATGTGTGTTGTGTGTGGTTGCTCATGTGTGTAGCATATGCATGTGCATGTACACACTTGTGTGTTGTGTGTGCTTGCTCATGTGTGTGTGTTGCATATGTGTGTACATGTACACACGTGTGTGTGTGTGTGTGTGTGTGTGTGTACTCGAGTGCACATGGGCTGGGCAGCCGTGTCAGTGTCTTCCTGTGTCGCTGTCCGCCTTATTTTTGGAGACAGGGTGAACCTGGAGTGTATCGATTGGCTAGACTGGTTGGACAGCAACCCCAAGGATTCTCCTGCCTCAGCATCTCCTCGGCTCACCGGTGCTTTTTAAGTGGGTGTTGTGGCAAACACCTTACCGACCAAGCTATGCCCCTCAGCTCCACTCTGCTGTGTCTTAAAGCCCACACTGAAGGGGCTTGAGGGGTGACAGGCTTCCTTCTGCAGCAGGCCGACCCCTGCTGGCTTTCCTCCACCCAGGCCTGGAGGAGGAAGTGTCTATTTCCACTCTGGAAATGATGGCTAAGGAAGGTCCCAGCTCGGGGCTCTGGTCTGTCTTCAGGCTGCTCTGGGGCTGGCTCCCTGCAGTTCCGCTGACTAATGCTTATCTGACGGGTGGGGGAGCAGGTCCTTGTCAGGGCTGGCTCCGGTTACAGAGGCTCGAGGTGCACCACAGTGAGGCCCTATGCAATTCTACTCCACTCCCGACCACCTCGATTTCAGGAAACCCAGCCCCCAGGGCTCCTCACGGCCCCCAGGTAACCTCAACATGAGGGGAATTGCTGTGGGAGGCAAACCTGCCTGTGGGGTGCAGTAGTCTTCCGGTGTAGGGCGAGGCTGGGGAGGAGATGGGGGAGGAGCCACAGCCTTGGTGGTGGTGGGTTGGGGGGGAAGTGGTTCCTTGGGCCCCGACTGTGGGCCCTCCCCCAGGCCTGTGCACATGGTTACCATGGTGGGTAGTCCTTTTCCTCAGAGACTGTGCGACCTTAGAGGGGAGCCAGGGCCCTCCTCGCTGTCTCCAGGGAGTGTCTGGCTATAGGGTCAGGGCCACCCTGGAATCGGCAGCCCTGCTTGGCTAAGGCTTCTTGCCCTGTCAGTCAGGGGTCCTTCGGTTCAGGGGAGGAGTGGAAGGGACTTGGCCCAGGGCAGTGTGGGGGAAGTTGAGTACCTGCCCTGAGGTCCTGGAGAGCAAGAAGTTTGCCTCCCCCCAACCAATTCCTGGTTCATGAAATGCACTCTTGGTGAGATTTCTGCCCGACTGACCTGGGAACATCACATTCTCCATAGAGTCCTCCGGGGCAGCTCCCAGCCGTGCCTCCTAGCCTCGGGGTTCTGCTGGTGGGTGATCCTTGAGCCCAGTGTGCCGGTGGAGAGTGCTCCCTAGGGCCTAGGGTCCTCCCTGTCTCTGCCCCTTGCTCTGCCAGCCAGCCTGCGAGACCCTTTCTCCTGTAGCACAGGCTCCACCCCTCTGGCATTAACTGGTCTTCCTGGCGGCCCCTCCCTTCCAGCCCTTATCTCAGGTGAAAAAAGTTGGTAACTGACCATCCTAACGCCCTCAGAGCTTCCAGAACTTGCCTGTTGACTGCCGGTGGGCGTGGGGCTGGGGGTGGGGATCCTGGCCGATGAGCCGCCCTGGGGGGGGTGGATGGGAGGCAATTCTGGCCAGTAGGCAGGTAGAAACCTTATTAACCTGGGCTAGTGTGAGGCCCCAGGGGACTGTTTGGGCTGTTGCTGTCGGAAGCCCAGCAGGAGCTGTGGGGCTGGATGGGAATGGGGTCCTGGCTAACCCAGCTAGCAGTGACTCTGCTGGGTGGCTTTGCCCTGGGTCTCCTGAAACCATGCCAGGGTGCAGGTCTCAGGGTGACCGACCTCCGGGGACTGGCCACTTCCATTTCAAAATCCAGCTGCTCAGGCCTCGGGTTCCATGAGCTCCTGAGCGTTCCCTTTTTTTTTTAAGTCTCTCTAAGTATGTGTTGCCTTCAACAGCGCCACCAGCTCTCCTGACTTCCTGGGCCCCAGCCCAGGACCCTTATGGGCTCCCCAGGAATCTCAGGTGCAGGAGAAGGCAGAACCTTGTCATCCCCCTGTCCTAGAGCCAGCCAGGGCAGCCAGGACGGTAGCCTGTGTCCTGCAAGGTTCCCTGGGAGGTCAGCCAGCTGATGTGGCCCAGGGGACTGGGAGGGGGCCCCTTCTTTGACTTGCATTTCCAGGCTCTGCTAGTGCAGGCTTCCCAAGCTGTGGGTGGAGTGGTTCAGGTGGCCAAGTGGGGTGAGAGAGAGAGGCTGGGAGACTGCGTCTTTACCACTGGGCCTGCTGTCCCCTTACCAGCTAGGCCTGGCACTGATGGACGGGGACATCCCCATCCTGGAGCAGGAAAGAGGCACTGTCCTCTGACCCAGTTGTTTTCCAGATCACATAGTCAAGTCGCCGCCTGCCCGCAGCCCGTGAAAGCCGTCGCTCTCTGGCCTTCCACTGCGCGGCTCTGGGTTCTGTGCTGACATGCAGCCTCCCAGGGATAGCTCTGGTCCAACAATGTCCAGCGATGCCTCTGCCTGCAGAGGAAGTGTCCTGAGCTCTGCTGTCCCCTGGTCTGCTCACCCTTTCCCTCTGGTCCCGTGCTAGGGACCCAGGTGGGAGACCAGGACCCTAAAAGTTAGGCCTGTGTCTCCACCAAGCTGTTAGCGGGAGCAGGCCACTTGTCTGGAGGCCTCTCAGGAGGAGCGTCTCGCACCAACACGGCAGCCTCTGTGCAAGCCTTGTGAGCACGTGGCGGGATTTCTCAATCGCAGGCACTCAGACCCGAGGCCAGTGGCCAGAGTCCAGTAAAGAGCCAAGCACGGTAGCCCCGGTGAGGCGGAGACGGGCGGATCCTTGGGGCTCAGTGGCTGGCCAGCCCAGCCTACTGGGTGAACCCCAGGCCAGCGAGAGACCCTGTCTCTAAACACAACGAGCCTGGTGGCGCGGAGACATGGCGCTTCAGGTTGCTCCTCGGACCTCGCTCGGCACACCAAAGAACCGTATCCCCTAAATGGGACCCATGTTGGGGAGGCTGGGTGTTCATGGGACGTGGGAATAGAGGTGGGCTCCTATCTTGGCACCCCCCTGACTCTGCACCCCGAGACCCTGAGGCTCTCAAAGAGCCATCTCTCTCGCCACTCACAGCCAGTCCTCCCTGCGGATCTCCTCCAGGGAGCGGCTGACACGTTGTTTTTGTACAGCAACGAAAGGGAGGATGAGTAAGGAAGTATAGGGGCGGAGTCGGAGTGGGGGGAAGGGTGTTCAGGAAAGTCTAAACATGTGTTCTAGAAGCAGGTGCCAGCATGATATCATCAGGAGGGTGGCCGCGGGCCTGAGCCCAGCCCTGGAGAAGCTGGCCCCGGAGGCCGCTCCATTCCGCTCTGCTTGGAGCCGAGAGATCTGTTTCCATTTTGGAGACAGCTCGGCAGGCTGCCCTCTTAGTCTTGGCCACATTAATATTTTATTAATTCTGAGTTCGTACCGTGTTCTTACGACACACTCCGAGTGGAGAGAAGGCACAGAGAGAGTGAGTCACTGGCTCCGGGCCACACAGCTTGCAGCCTTTGACTCCTCAGCCAGCAGGTGAAAGAGCTTGTGGTTTCTGAGCCGCACGAAGGGATAGCCTCTGCTCAACCTCCTTGGCCCGGCAGGAGGGGTCTGTGGACATTCCAGCAAGTGGCAACCACACTTCTGTGGTCGTCAGGAGAGCGGGCAGGATGCAGAGATCCAGGGGACAGTCCGGCCGACCTGGACCCAGCTGTTGGGTCCTGCAGGCGTCCCTCGGTGCGGCTGTAAGCCTGGTTACTGAGCTGGTGGACCTTGTCTCTGCTCCTTTGTGTCTCTTCCTTGTTCAGGGGCCTCTTCTGTGTCTACTCCACCCCAGCCCCCATTTCCAAGGCTGACTTGAGCCCTGCCTGTCGGGGCAAAGTCAGAGCTACTCCTTCTGTCTGCTGTATTTCCTGCTGACTCTGTAGTGCTTAGCATTGGGAAGTCCCTTTATGACTCAGTTGATGTGTCTATAAAATGGGTTGGCTGGCGTCGTCCTACCCCTTAAGACTCTGGAAAGAATCTGGTGAGAGGCGTTGCTGGAAAGTCCTTTGCGCCAACAAGTCTTTGTGCTGACTGTGGCTTGGTTGGTAGAGTGCCTGCCTAGCATGCCAAAGGCCTTGAGCTTGGTCCCCAGCACTGAGTACTGGGTGCGGCGGTCCCTGCCTGCAGTCCCAGCACCGAGGAAGCGGAAGCAGGAGGGTAGTTCAGGCTCATCCTTGACCACAGAGTGAGTTTGAGTTAGCCTGGGCTACTGAGACTACTTTGCAGAGCACTGCAGCAGTTTGCTGGGCCCTGAGCCAGTGGAAGCCTGGGTCTTCCTGGAGCAGTGCTGAGGGAGGGCTCAGGGTCCAAGAGGAAGGGGGGAAGCCAGGAGCGTTGATCCCTACCCACCCGGATAGGACCCAGCCTGGATTCCCATTGGTCAGGAAGGGTTGGGTGACCGGGACCTGTGTGGAACTGAGCGACACTGAATAATGACCCCTGAACGTCCCCGTGAACGTCCGCCTTCCCACGGACAGCGGAACCTGGGCCAAAGCGAGCTCCTCCCCAGCAAACTGTTCCCGGTGGCCTGCCCTTCCCCAGAGCCCCACACACCCGCACCACATGACCAGGCATGGGAAGAAGGGCCCAGCTGTGGGAGGCCATGCTGGCCCGGGACTGAGTCTGCAAGCCCGGCCTCCCAGGAAAACCAGCTGCACGGGAAGCGAGCCAGCAGCTCCGGAAGTCTGTGCGGTGCAGGCTGGACTCCGGGTCTGTGGCTGTGACCCACTCCTCTCATGGTTCAGAGTCACCACGACCGCCACTAACTACCTGTCCGTGGGAGGCTGCCTCCCAGGCCCGGGCTTTCCCACCTCCACTGATGTCTCCTGCGCCTTCCAGTCCATCCCAGAGCTGAGGAGGGTCCCAGTGGCCGGAAGCAGCCTCTGGCCCACTGGCCTGCGAGGCCTGAAGCTATTTCAGAAACAGATCCTGAATCTGTGTTCTCCACCCCTCCCATGGGTGACTGCCCCCTGCAGTCTGTCCTTCACAGTGGCCGCCATGGCTCCACCACCCCGCAGCCCGGGGAGGACTATCCCGGGTGATTGGTGTGAAGGGCGCCCCCTGGCAGTGCGTAGTGGGCTCACATCGTCCTGGCAGGGCGTGTCTGTCCACAGTGACTGGGTTCCCCCAGCAACACAGAGCTTTGTCTTCACAGCTAGGTCTTTGTTTGTTTTGTTTTGAGGCAGGGTTTCTCTGTTGTAGCCCTGGCTGTCCTGGAACTCACTCTGTAGACCAGGCTGGCCTCGAACTCAGAGACCCGCCTGCCTCTGCCTCCCGAGTGCTGGGATTAAAGGCGTGCGCCACCACTGCCCGGTCACAGCGAGGTGTTTTCAACACCTGCTCCTTGTGGGGCAGAGGTGGGTGACCCTCTGGTCCCAGCCTCCCTGCCGTGGCCTCAGAGGGCCCTTCCTATCTGCAGCCACCGCAGAGTTCCTGCCTGCGAAGGCCGTTTGCGTGTTATTATCACGTTTATTTAGTGCGTGCACAGCCTGTGGACGATAGGAGCCAGTCCCTCCTACCACGTGGATTCCAGAGATCCCGCTCCGATCGTCAGGCTTGGCCATGAGCCACGCGGCCCTCTGAGCCCTCTCTCTAGCCCTGGTCGTTTGTTTTCACACGGCCTCTCTGCGGCAGGGGATACTGGCTTGCCGTCCATGCCCCGTAACGCTCACTGACTATGGAGGAGAGAGTGCTCTGGGCACCTGAAGAAGCAGTCAGGGAGGGCTTCCTGGCAGAAGCGCGCAGGCAGCTAAGCGGCTACAGCGGCTGGGGGTCAGTGCTGGGGGTTTAAAGAGAGGCTCAGCTCACGTGGGTGTATGTGAGCGGACCCTGGCCCAGGCGTCCGTGGGAAGCACTGCGTGTCCTGGGGCGGTGTGGGTGTGGTCTCCCTGCAGCAGCCCGTGAATCATGAATGAGGATGGTGGCAGCCATGGGGGGCTGCCTCAGGGGCCAGTCTGGTGCCAGTGGGTGGAAGCAGGGTGAGTGGGCAGAGCTCAGAACGAGGGCGAGACTGTTCTAGAAGCCGCAGAAGAGGCAAAGGTTGGTTGTGCGTGCCTACAGTCCCTGTACTTGGGAATCTGGGGCAAGGGAATTGTGAGTTGGAGGTTAACCTGGACTACATAGAGATACCCTACCTTAAAAAACAAACCAAACACTACCCCGCTTCCCCCACCCCAACCCCCCACACCCGCCATTCAGCAGCTCTTGGGTGACGATAGGAGGTGCCCACCCCACCGTCCTCGTGTGCCTCACAGGCGTGGTGCAGTGAGGGCGCTTCTGCCACGGTGTTGTTCTCGTCCCTGGCTCAAGACTCCATCTCTGTGTTAAGGATTCTGAGGCCGGGTGGTCAGGCCTGTGCTGGGAATGGGTGCTGGTTGCATGGGGTGAAGGGAAGATGGCGGCTAGGAACCTAAGCCGCTCCAGTTGGCGTCCCTGTACTGTACCCACAGGGCAATGCTACATCTGCTGTCACACGCTGTCCTGGGGCCACTAGCGCCCAGGTCGCCGGGGCCTGCCTGTGTCAGTATTTGGACCTGGACTTACCTGTTGTGCCTGAGTACTCCCATCAGGCCTGGTCTGTGGATTCTACCCCCTTTATCCCGGTTCTGCCCCCTTATCTTGGCACTGTGCACCTTTGCGTACGCCACCATGGTGACCCTGCCCTACAGTTGCCTCAGAGCTAGCTTTTCCTACCCACTTGCGAGTCACTGAGCTCAGCCTGTCCCCTCTAACTCTCTCAGAAGCCTCGGAGGTCCAGAGAGGCTGAGTTTCTGGCCAGTGGCCACACAGTAGATGCCGGGCAGTGATAGGATCAAAGACACCTGCGAGTACCCAGAAGTCTTAGGGGCAGAGACTTACGTGCAAGGGAACCGGCAAAGGACAGCCATGGCTGCCTGGTCTCAGACACAGTGACCTGGTGCAACCTGGACTGTCAACAGGGTACCAGCCACTGTGGGCATGCAGTCCTGTTAGGAGAGAGCGGGCTGTGATCTGTGTGTCCCTCTGTTCCCAACTGCAAACCAGTGGTGCTTTCTGGAACCTTCCGGTCTCCTTGTATAGAAAGGGGGTCTAAGGACCCCAACTCGGGTGGCTGGACACCACGCTCAGGCTCGGTGGTGCAGGCAGGTCTGTGACTATGTTCCTTTCTCCCCAAGGGCAGGGACTGTGGGTTGCAACGGTAGGGTT
The DNA here is from genome assembly GCA_026225945.1 of Cricetomys ansorgei. NCBI lineage: Eukaryota > Metazoa > Chordata > Mammalia > Rodentia > Nesomyidae > Cricetomys > Cricetomys ansorgei. Next base: position 4,561,308 of record JAMJFZ010001895.1, on the reverse strand, counting down.
CGTGCCCTGGACCCCCGGCATGCAGGAAGGGGCAGTACCTGTTTACCTGGGAATCACGTTACAGCCCCTGCCAGAGCAAGAGACAGAGATATCAGAGGCAGGAGCTGACTGAGTGAGCATGCAAGCCACCCTCCATCAGCATGGGGGGTTCCACCCCACCCTACTCTCCCCTCCCCGAGCATCAGTCATTGAAGTCAGCAGAGGTCCCACAAGTCCCTGGGCTTAACCCAGAGGACTCCACAGATCTGGCCTTGGCTGGCTGCCTTCCTACACCCTGGGGCTCCTCGATACCTGCATTTTTCCTGGGGTTGTCATGCCTGCCTGGGTGGGGAACCCCAGCGGGCTGTGGATGAAGCAGAGCATGGTCACACAAACCCTGGTTGAACCCCGGTGCTCTTTGTAGCCAGCGGTGGCCGTGTTGGGACTGGGAAACGGACCACAGTGGCGCCTGCCCTACATCCAGGTCTTGGCTCCGGGATGGTTCTGACGAGTGTGATTCCTGCCTCACAGAGCTGCTGGGGAAGGCTCTAACCGGCCCAGCCCTGCCGGCAGCGCCTGTGGCTGTCTGCTCTTTGCCAGGCAAGGCCAGGGGACAGATGCCAGGGCTGCTGGGAGCGCCATCTTCTCACTGGAAAGCCCCTGCTTTTCATGAGCGTTTCGTTTATTTTGAGACAAGGTCTCATTCTGTAGACCATGGTGGCCTCGGACTCAAGGAAATTCTCACGTCTCAGCCTTCCAAGTGCTACGGGGTCACAGCCACGTACCAGCACGCTCGGCAGGACTTTTTATTCATTCGTTTTTCGATTTGAGGTGGGCGTTTGTGTAGCCCAGGCTGGCCTTCATGTAGCCCAGGCTGGCCTTCATGTAGCCCAGGCTGGCCTTGAACTTGTGATATTCCTGCTTCCACAGGATGAGTGCTGGGATCACAGGTGTGCACTTGGTTTGTGAGCTCACGTGTGTATCTATTTTTACTTTTGTTTGTTTGCGTGTGGCGCACAGGAAGTGCTCATGCGGAAGTCGGAGGACAGCTCTGGAGAGTCCGTTCTCGTCCAGCATTCGGGATCCAGGCCGCCGGCCCTTATGTTTATTTTATTTTATTTTTACTTTTTGAGGTAGGGTTTTACTGTGTAGCTTTGGCTGGATTAGAACCTGTTACAGACACCAAACTGGTTTTGAGCTTATGGCGATCTTCCTGCCTACGCCTCCCAAGTGCTAGGATTACGGGCGTGCCTGGCTTGTACTTTTAAGTTTTATTTTAAATTCAGTTTAATTTTGAGTTTGTTAGCTTTGCTTTTTTTGTTTTTTGTTTTTTTGTTTTAAATAGGCTCTCTTGTAGCCCAGCTGGCCTTGAACTCACTATGTAGCTGAGGGTGTCACTTTGAACTCCCGATTCTCCTGCTTCCGCCTCCCAGACACTGGGATTACAGCATATCCGTCATACCTAACTGGGTTTCTTTTTAATTTTTAAACAAAAATGAGCTCCCAGACTTCTCCCTGGTATTCAGTGTTTCCCACAGACGGTCCTTCTGTCCTTTCTGCTCGACCTGGAAGCAAGTGGAGGTGTTTTCAGCAGAGGCCATGGTTCTGGGCCAGGTTCTGTGACCTCTGTTGGTCTGAGCGAGACCCTGCTGGGGAGCCCCGCCATGCTCTGCCGTGGGCCAGGTTCTTCCTGGCAACAAGAACTTAGCCAAGGTTGGTACCCCTCATCGCCACGCCTGTCCCCAAAACCATGAGGAGAAACAGATGAGTCCACATGACACGGGCTCGGGACGGCTGTCCGGAGGGTCCGCTCTGTCGTTGTCGGCATCAACAAAAGCAGCAAAAGCTCCTTTTACTGTGTTTGTCCTTCTTGCCTTCCTCCTCAGCCAGGCATCTGTCCACCCATCCCTCCACCTGCCTGTCGGTCCATCCGCCCACCCATCCATCCATCCAGGCGCTTAGAGGCTGCAGTTTCCCCGAGGCTCCCGGCTGAGCTGGGAATGGCCAGGCAGGGAACGAGAACAAAGCCCCGCTCCCCGGCTTCCTGTTTCCGATCGGAATGCGAAGTTCTTGGAGACTCATCCTTGCTGTGTCACCTTTGTCCTTGGGGTGGGTGGACAGAGGAAGGCCTCTTGCTGTGTGTCAACATTCAGCTGCTTAACCCTTCTGTGTCCCCCACCCCCTCCTGTCCCTGATACGTTCACAGAGGAGAGAACCTAGCTCACAGAGGAGAGAACCTAGCGGGGCTTCAGGAAGTCCCAGGGCGACAGTGGCGCTGGGGCTGCTGTGTTTCCCTTCTCAGCATATTATTGGAGCTCAGGATGCTGACAACTGGTGAGGGACTGCATGCTCCCCTGGAAGCCATCAAGAGGGGACGGACGTAGCCACGGGGACAGAGTTGCTAGCCACGGGGACAGGGTTGCTAGCCACAGATTCCTTTCCCACAGCCTGCTGGTCGCCAGGAACCCCTGTCCCTTGGCTCTGAGAGGGGACTGTCCACTGAAGTCACTGCTGATTCTGGCCCGAGGGGCCCCTCCCTTTCCACCCTCCTTAGCTGTGGCGACTGGCTGTGTTAGGCTCTGGCAGCAGCAGGAAGCCCGGCTCCAAATGCCTTCAGCACTGAGGGAGAATTTGTCGATGCTCAAATTGAGCTGCCCCGAGCCCAGGCAACCCAGGGATGCCATGGAGAACCCCTTCCTCTCCATCCTTAGCCATTGGGTCCATCCCTTCTGTGGGGGTTTCACTAGTCAGAAAACCCTCTGGGAAGCCCCTCGGGTGCCCAGCTGCTGCCTGTTATCTGACACCAAGACTGAAGCTCTGTCGGGTCCCCCAGCCGCAGCAGAGCAAGCAAGGGGTTCCATGGCATATGGCGTCCATCCTGCGCTAGGGGAGCAGGGCCAGGCCCCCTTTACTCTGGCCAGATCTGTGCAGACCACGTGTCATCTAGCCGCCAGAAGGCACGGGGCTCCAGCTGCTCACCCAGTCACCCTCGAGCCTGGCACGGCCTCCCGGAAGCAGCAGCTGTGCCCTGCGCTGTGACCCACTGGCTTTCTAGGGCCTGAGAGGGGTTGGGCTGAGACTCCAGTGTGACCAGCTGCCCGCCGTGGGCTGAGAGGCAGACAGCGTGGGGTTGAGCCTGCAGGGGAAGAGAAGCACTGTCCCCGCAGTGGTGGCGGATCCCCGCGTCCACAGGGCCTGTCTTCCTCCTTGCAGGGTCCGCAGCCAAGGCGCTGCCCCTTCATGTGGCTTCCTCTGCGCCCTCTGCCTCCTGCACACGATCAGCTGAGATCACTTACCTAGAAGAAATGCCCAGTGGGACTCCCAACGCCATCTCTGCCTCCTTTGCTCTGTGTGCTGGCGGGCTGGGCCACAGCTGTCGCCTGTGAACCCTCTCTTGACTGTGGTTCTTAGGTTTGGCTTTTGTATGCTGCTGTGCCATAGGGTGACTCCAGGAGGCCTGTACTGTGACAGGGCCCTTCACTCCACACTGGCCTGCTCTCTGTAAAGGTTTCTTTGGGGCCTGACCATGTCAGCTAGGATTGGCTGGGGCTCAGCCTCTGGCCTCAGCACCCGCCTGCTGTGTGGCTCACGTTTGTTTCACTCCTGTTGCCTCTCAGAATTCTGGGTAGAGAGGGTAACCCTTCACCTCCGTGGGACTGCCCGGTGGCTGGACCCCGGAGGCTGACAGAGGGTTTCCAGGGCTTCAGGGCTCCGCTGATCCTTGTCTGGGTTTGTGGGACGCAGCCAGTCCACTCCGGTCAGGCCGCAGGCTTTCTGCGCTGGTCAAAGCACACACACGGCCGCTGGAGGTGGAAATGTGCGGGCGCCTGTGTGCGGCACAGGGTCTAAGGCTCAGGTCCCAGGCTGCCCCAGGCACTGCGGCTGGAACTGGGGCAGGGGAGAGAGGCGTGGGTTGGAGGTCAGAGAGTGTTGGCCCTGCATGCTCATCCGGACCCTGGTCCAGCCCCCAGGAGTCCCTGTGGCTCCGGCTCAGAGAGAGGCTGCCTCCTGGAACTAAGGCTGCACTCCAGCTGTTGGGGCTGCTGGAGCGGACAGGGCTCAGACAGGGCTCAGAGGAAGCAGGGCGCTTGCCTTGGCCTGCAGACAGCTGCCCAGCCAAGCGTTAACGGAGCCGCTCTGCTGAGCTTCTGAGATGAGACCAGTCTGTCGTAGTCAAGTGGCTGATGGCGACTAGAGCATCCTGAGGCCCCCAGATGTCTCAAGGGCTCCTTACCTAGAGTGAGGATCTCATTGAGACCTTTGCCATTATCAGCCTTTCATAGAGAAAGAACCTAAGGCACAGAGAGGTTAAGTAACTGGTCTAAGAACACACAGCTGTTGGCTCAAGCAAACCACAGTTTACATTTGGACCTCTTCCCTAACTGTTGTCACGGCCGTTGGCGTAGGAAGTGTTACTGGTGATCGGTTTCACAGCTCTGGTGGTCTGCACATTTGCTAGGATCAGGAAGCCTTGAGGATGTGCCTTGCATGAAGGGGTTAACACAGACCCCCCCCCCACACACACACACACAGACACAGCTTTCCCAGGGCCAGGGCGGAACAGAGGGGCCTTATCTTCAGAGGAAGGGGTGGGTGGGACATGGGACTCCGCAGGCTCCTCTCCGAGCTTAACTCCAGCACCTTCTGCGGGCCAGCTGTTGGGAGCAGGGTCGGAAGGCGTTGGGGAGGGCCGTCAATGTGGGACTCATTACTGGGGTTTGGCAGAGGAGAGATCCCTGAGGTGGAATGGGGGTGGAGCCTCCTGGAGTGGAGGACAAGGGTGCAGCCCTCTTCCCTTTTCCTGTGCTTGAAGCAGCTGTCCCTCGCTCGCTGGAGTCTCTTCCCTGCAGGGGTGTGGCCTGGCCCTTTGACCCTGCCACCTACAGCCTGTTGGGCTGCGGTGGCCTGGTGGGTGGAGGCTAGGCAGAGGGCGGCAAGCTTCGGTTCCTGTGTCCTGGAGTAACTGAACACTGCTGGGCTTCCTGAAGCATTGGACTAACCCCAGGGCCAGTGTGGGGGGCTGGGGCTAGCCCCTAGAGAGGGCCTGGGTCAGTGTGGGGGGCTGGGGCTAGCCCTAGGTAAAGGCCTGGGTCACTGGGGGGGGCTGGGGCTAACCCCAGGAAAAGGCCTGGGATAGTATGTGGGGCTGGGGCTAGCCCCAGGAAAAGGCCTGAGTCAGTGTGTGAGGCTGGGGCTAGCCCCAGGAAAAGGCCTGGGTCAGTGTATGGGGCTGGGGTTAGCCCTAGGAAAAGGCCTGGGTCAGTGTATGGGGCTGGGGCTAGCCCCAGGAGAGGGCCTGGTCCTGCTGTGTCGGGCAGATCCAAAGCTTGTCCCAGCTACTTGGAGTGATTATACCTGCAGTCCCAGGCTGGCCAGGGCTACACAGCAAGGCAGTGTGGAGAGAGAGAGAGAGAGAAAGAGAGAGAGAGAGAGAGAGCCCAAATGTTATCAGGTGGAGGAAGTGTGGGTGTAGGTTGGGCTTGTTTGTGCTGGGAGTGAATTTAGGGTACAGGGCTAAGATACCCTGGATGAGACTCAGCCACACGTATGTTGCATGAGACCTGTAGAAATAGGCCCCAGAGTGGCAAAGTAAAATTTCCTGAGGTCACACAGCCCAGCCTTGATGCTTCCCTAGTGCGAATGTCAGCTGCTGTTGTTCAGAGCTCCTTGGCCACACCTCAGTCACCCAGGCCCAGCAAGGCCTGATGCAGATGTGGTCGGAAGGCCAGAGCCAGGGAGAAGTGAGACCTGGCCAGAGCGAGCACTATGCGGCCCGCACAGACTCTGTGCGGAGTGAGCGAGCAGGGCTGGGAGAGGCTGCCTCCACCCACTGCCACGCAGGAGGTGACCTTTGTTGTCCTGGGGTCTCCCTGCCTGTGAGGGACGAGGAGAGGGCTTCCAGTGGGTCTGCAGTCACCCTGTGGCAGGCCAAGCCACCACGCGCAGCGCCCCAAGAGCCCAGCGGGACCCGGAAGGGCTCCATGGCCAGGGTGGGGAAGTCCGTGGGGAGCTCCTCTTTTGTAAAGATTTATTGATTTTTATTTCATTGTATCAGGCACCACACGCATGCCTAACGCCCCTGGAGGCCGCGAGGTCACCGGATCCCCTGGAACTGGAGTTACAGGCGTGAGCCGCTGCGTGGGTGCTGGGAGCTAAACTCCCGTCTTCTGTCAGAGCAGCCAGTGTTCTTAACTGAGTCGTCTCTCCAACCCTGAGGACTTCTTTTCAAAAATTCATTATTATTATTATTATTGGTGTGTACGTGTATGTGTGTGTACGTGTATGTGTGTGTACGTGTATGTGTGTGTGTGTGTTTATGTGTGTGCGCACACGTGCGTATACATGATGTGGCACGCACAAGGAGGTCAGAGGACAGATTTTAGCGTCAGTCCTCTCTGCCCACCTTTATGTAGGTTCTGTGAATTGAACTCAGGTCACCAGGCCGGTGCAGCAAGCGCTTTACCCACTGAGCCGTTTCTCTGCCCTCAGGGGCCTCACTGTCTCCCAGGGGCACCCTCCTACACACCCATGGCCCTGTACCCCCATAGCCCCGTACCCTACGGAGCAGCCAGGTCCTGAGGAAGCGTCTTCCAGGGCCATGCCCCGGGCCAGCGGTCACACTGGAAGCTTGTGCTGGATGCTGGCTAATGGTGGTTATTACTTTTTTTTCTGAGGTGGGGGTCTCACTATGCAGTTCTGTGTCTGGGACTCACTACGTAGAGACCCCCCTGCCTCGGCCTCCCGAGTGCCGTGGTTTGTGTACGTCCCCACGCCCAGCTTGACTCTGGTATAGAAAAGGATTTCAGGCTGAGCGGTGCAAATTAGAGTTGGTGTTTATTAAGACTTTAACGCAGGTTTGAACACTGGGGTCGACATGTGAGGGCCTTGCTTAGGTGTCTCTCCCGTGGCCACAAACGTAGTTTTTGTGGCTTCTGAAGCAACATGGGGACGGGCTGCTGAGCACTGCGGTGAAGCATAGTATGGCTTCACAGGTGCTTCCGATAGGGCTACAGCTGACAAAATGGACCCTGGGCCGCAGGCTCAGGGCTCTCATAGCTAAGAAGTTCATAGCCTCAGTTGTGAGATTCCCAGAAATTTGGGGGTTCACTTCTGGGAACGGGGTTGGGCCATACTCAGAGGGCGTGTGCACCCTGGCCTGAAGCAGGCTCGATGCTATTTTAACATTCTTATTCAAAAATACCTCTCTGTAAAAGGAATGTTGTCTCCTTGTTGAAACCGTCACGCCAATGCTGTTAATTGTGCAGAAAGTTTGGAACGGAGGCTTGAGACTCCAGAGGGAGGGTCCCCCCCCATGTCTCCTTAACACCCTGGCTTTCTAGCCTGCATCTGGCTGAGGAGCCCACAGCGTCTGCTCGCTGTGTGGGTGTGGGGCTGTAACTGCCCTCGGGTAGGGTGCTCAGGTGCTCACGGGATAGTCCCTGCGTGTGGGTGCCTCGCCGGGTAACCGAGAGAGACGGTGCGGTTTGAGAGGCACTCTGCGCCACAGGGACAGATAGGTGGCCATCTGGGTTCCGCTCCAGATGTCATGCACGCACCCCACACGGCAGCAACGGGGTGAGACGCAGCACCTCTCATGTTAGAATAACAGAGATCTGACCCAAGCAGGCAGACTCAGGTGTGTGGTCTAACGCTTTACTCTGCTGGGATCAGAGTTACTCACAGTCTTGCTGCAGAGCCTGGGGTGTGAGGATAAAGCGTACTCTGTTGCCGTTACCTAGCAGCCAGCCCTAAGGAGGTACCTGGGAGATGCACATGGGCCCAGTGCCACTGAAGGGTCCTTCAGAGTGGGAGGTGTGTCCCAGCATGCAGTGTGAGGAAGGCCAAGCCGAAGGATAAGGAAGGCCCAAGAACCAGGAAGTATAGAAAAGGCCAGAAAACAGATTCAACCCCGGAACCTCCAGTGAAGAACGGCCTGTGGACACCCTGACCTAGGTCACTTTACGACCCCCGGCCCAGCGAGGTGACTCACCGGTGTATCTAACCACTGAGTCACCAAGTGCATAATCCTTTGCTACAGGGGTCACCAGAAACACACAGCCAGGAAGGTGATCCTATTCTGGCCTATTCTGGAAAGCCTGGAGGAGTTCTCTGGTATGGCTGAAACTCTGGAAAATTCTAGATGCTTCTAGATAACTGCCAGCTCAGGCTGGAACAAAGTTCTTCCCCCCCAGCCCCCACTCCCAGTGGGGAAGAAACTGGGAACGAAACTGGGAGTTCCTCTTTCACAGATGGAGGCCAGGCGGGCTGGCCCACCTGTTCCCCTTGTGTGACTTGTGTGTACTTTTCAGACTTAGAGTTGCTTAGCCATGATCGCACAAAGGCCACGGCCCCGTTTCCAGCTCTTCTTCCTGGCAGCGTGAAGGTTCCAGGTCGCTGCGAGCAGACCTGAGACCTGCTTGCAGTCCCCCCCCAACACCCCTTCCCCCCACCGCTGTGGAGTGCCGTGGCTCCTCTGGCTGGAGATGCCTGCTCTTGCCTCTGGCCGTGGACAGCCTTTCTCTGAGCTGAGTGGGGATGGATGAGCAGCTCCCTGTGGATCACAGCCTCTGTGATCATCTTGTCCTCGGGCACATGCCAAGGGGCGCTGACACTTGCCGTGGTCTCTGTCCCCAACCTCCCACACGCCCTTCTTCCTCCCAGATACCCCGGAGTGGCTCCCCTGGGGATCGCAAACTTTGCCCCTTCAAGTCCCTTGTCTGTGAGGTCTGCTTTCCGAGGAGGTCTGGATTTGGGACTTTTGGGGCTCTGAAGTGCCACGGGCCCTGGCCAGGAGCCTCAGATCACCGTCTGGTGCCACCGCCTCTTGGCTCGCTCAGCTGTGCGTGTGCATGTCACTCTTCTCCACCTTGCGCCTCTGAGACGGGGTCCCTCACTGAGACTGGACCTCGCTGGCGGCCAGGGAGCCCTGCGACCCCTGAGTCCGTCCCTGCCTCCACAGCACTGCAGCCTTGATGCCCATGTGGCCTTTTGTGCTGGGGCTGAGGACTCAGACTCGGGCCTTCGTGTTTCTGCAACGCTGAGCTGTCCTCCCGGCCCCCGCCTCGACTTCCGTGCTGCGCGTGTGTGGTCCCTAGCCTTGGTACGTGCGGATGAAATTCTCACAGTGCTGACGGTGTTAACACGAATCTCAGAGAGACCGTGCCCAGACCTTCTGCACAGGGCTTCACGCTTCAAGCACAGACACACAGAGCTGGCAGGCAGCCATAGTTTCTGCTTATTCCCCTCTTCACGTGCGTGGGTGCGACCGGGGAGCCTGAGTCTGGGCAAGCTGACAGCCATACCCTTCTTCCCAGCGGCCTGCGACCACGCCCTCCACCTTCCTCACCATCCCTGGAGGCTGCTGCTCACGGAGCCAGATCCTCAGCTAAGCCAGTCTGCACATGCCGCCTTTCTTCTCTCCCCGCCGTCCCTGTTCCTCTTCAGCGAACGACAACCCCTCCTAGAGATTAGGAAGTTGCCAGCTAGAGCCTCACAGAGCCCCGTGCCAGGGAACGTTTTGCACTAAGGATATCAAGGTTGCCCGAGGGGTGGTGGTGAGTGTCCCAACTCTGAGTGACACCCCCCAAGTCCCTCACCCACCCGTGTCTCAGCACACGCAGGTCATCTCAGAAGTGTGTGCGTCCACATTTGGTCCTAAGCCAACAGTTCTGAATCCCAGCGACCCATCAGAGACTTTCTGGATGGCAGGTTAATGCCCTGGGGACCTGCCCACTGTGGTGGAGATCCCTCCCTTGTAATACATGGGTGGGGCCGTCCACCTTGAGAGTTGGGCTTTACTGAGTCTGTTTTTAGAAGCCAAATGAACACCTTGCCCTTCTTGCTCCCCCTCCTCATTACCTGGGCGGTAGGGAAGGGGGTGCCTTGGAAACACCAAAACAGAGTTTGGCTTAAACTCCAGCACTGGAGCACCTCAGACGTGTGGGTTCTCTCCTGACTGCAGGGTGGGAGGTGGGGAGCCCAGCAGCCGGGAGCACCCAGCGTGCCAGTCTCTCCCAGCAGCCGAGGATCCCACAGGGCTGGACACATGGGCGTTTTGGGACTTGTCTTTGTTGTGGAAATCTGTGAGTCTGGTGGGGTGTTTTGGCTGCATTTGGTTGGGGTGAGGTGAAGGGTCCAAAGGGTAGGGTGGCATTGTCCTGGAACTGATCTGCGAGGTGGTGTGGGGATCACACTGGCGCATGAGAGCTGCCTGCAGACACCAGGGCCACACTCCCAAGTTAGGATAGCAGAGTGACCCAGGAGATGCACAGCTGATACAGCTTCTGTGTGTTTGAGACAGGGCCTTGCTGTGTAGTTCATGCTGGTCTCCAGCCTCAATCCTCCTGCCTCGGCTTGTCACGGGCTAGGCCCACAGATGTGTGCCACCATGCCCTGCTTAATGATAGCTTTTTGAGAAGGGGGAAGAAAGGCCTGCCTTTGAGTGCTGCTTTTTGATAGGGAGCGGAGTGGGGGGGCGTGGCTTCTTAGAAATCAGGAGGAAATGGGCCCATCCTGCCCCGAGGCCTAGGGCCACAGACTTGCTTTGAAATTTGTTACCAAGGAAACCAGGAGGGAGCAGGGCCTGTAGATCAGTAGCAAGTCCTCCAGGCCACAGAGGGACCCAGGTTGGGGTGGGGGAGCATCACGTGTGGCGGTGACCATAGAGAGGGCTTCCTGGAGGTGGCTATGTCAGGGAGACTATGGAACCCAACTGCGGAGTGCAGTGTCCCTTGGAAACAAACAGTGCAGGCTGGGGTTGGATATGCCAGGGTGCTGGGTTCAAACCTGCTGTGGTACAGGAAGATGTGTGGGAAGAAGAGAGAGACCGGAAGTAGTCGGCATCGAGGGGTCGAGGGAAAAGGGGTATGGCAGGGAAGGGCACACTGGAAAATCAGGGCTGAGGGAGCAGGGCCCTCAAACCTGAGGGGAAGGGTCCCGGGACTGGGGTGGAGAAGGCAGGGCCTGGGCCTCGGGTGCTGGAGCTCAGGCGTGTGGGGTCTCCAGGGGAGGAAGGACATGGCCTGCACAGGGAGGAGGCGTGTGGCCAAGAGAGGCACCTGGAAGGGAGGGTCAAAGCTGGGACCAGGGGCTGGAACCAGTCACACAGGAGGCAGAGGGGAGGTCACCCCTGAAGCCGGGTTGAAAGTGAGAGAAGTGGTCCAGGAAGGGTCCTGCATGGGCCGCCCCCAGGGGCAGAGGGCGTGGCTGGAGATGATGGTGGGCAGAGGCCAGGTGGCCGGGGTCAAGAAGTGATTGGGTGCTGGGAAGAGGCACGCCTGAGTGGGCAGAGATGTTGGGCTCTGCCCCTGAGCCTGGGGCAGCATCACTGGGCCCACATGGGAGCCAGAAGGAAGTGTCACCCGAACACCCCAGCTCCCATTGTCACTGTCTGCCAGGAGATCTCCAGGGGCCTCTCTCTCCCCAGCACCGCCTCTCTCAAGGCCATTTGGCAGGGTCCCCCACCCACCACCTCAGGGACATGTAGCCTTGCTGTGTTCCCTGCAGCCTTTGGTAGTATAGACCCCTGGGGACCCACATAAGATACACAGCCACACTTGCAAGTGCCAGTCCTGCCCTGTTCTTCAGCACTAGATCCTCAGAGGGGCGGGAGGGATGTTTTCCTGGTGTTCGGCTGGAAGCATTTGCTACACTAGTGAAGTGTTACCTGGGTGGATGGGAGACAGGAGACAGTTGGCAGGAAGGTGAGCTTTGTACAAGCCAGGGAAGGACAGGACCAGTGAGTGTGTGTGTGTGTGTGTGTGTGTGTGTGTGTGTGTGTGTGTGTTGTCTGTGCACGTGCATGGACCACGTGTGCATGTGCACACATCCTTTGGCTTGGTTCTGCGTGTGGAGTGGAGCGTGGGTGTCCTGCGCTTCCTGGCAGCTGGCAGCCTCTGAAATGTACTGGGTCTGTACTGGGCTCATGTTCCTGTTGGCTTCAGGGGAGGTAGAACCCCATGCTGTCGGCAAGGACTCACGGGGGGTGGGGGGGCTTTTTCAGCTGTCACATGCTGGCCAGGTGCCTGGCAAAGGGTAGGGTCTTCCATTGCTTTGTGGTAAGGCTTGGTGGATGTGGACCAGGCTGGGCATCCCGAGAGCCCTCTCACGAGGATGGCATTCCCGATGCGCTGTTTGGGTATACCTGCTCTGCCTGCTACCCTTTAAGTTCCTGTGGTCAAGGGGACACACTAGCTTCCTGTGGGTGCCAAAGTGACTTTGTGTACACTGTGTAGCTGGCTGCAACAGATGTGTATTTCTAAGGGTTCTTAAGGTCTGAAATCTGAACAGGCTCACGGGACTGATGCCGAGGTGTGGGCAGGGTAGGCTCCCGAGGGAGGCTCCAGAGACCTGTCCCTGGCCCCTGCTGGCTCTGGTGGCTATTGGCATCCCTTGGTGGCCGGTGGGCTTCATGGTCACCTCACCTGCTGTGCTCTGCCTCTTTCTGGTCAGGATACCCTTGGGCTGTCTGGGCCACCCTCTATGTCTCTGTCTGTATTCAGATCCAAATGTCGCCTTGCCATGTAAAGTCACGGCACTGTGCAGGCTGGGGACAGGGCATCGGACAGCCTGGTGTGTCTTAAAGACATTATCATTCTGATATAAAATGATAAAATGATAAAATAAACTGGGTCAAGAAAAAAATACATTTAGAAAAAATGCATTAAAAATATTTTTAAAGATACAGTGTCATGAATCGCCCAGACTTTGCTCCTAGGGTGACCTTGGTCTCTCCAATCCTCCTGCCTCCACCTTCGGGTGTTGAGATTATAGGCATTTGCCACCACGGCCTGGTTATGTGGTGCTGGGGGATTGAACTAGGGTCCCCTACGTGCTAGGCAAGCGTCCTGCCGACCCAGCTGTGTCCTCAGCCCCACATACGATTTTAAAAAACAGCAACATATATTTCTAGCTGGTTGTGGTGATGTATGCTTGTCATCACGGCACCAGGGAGGCTGGGGTGCGAGGACCTGGAGGTCGAGACTCTCCTGAGCTGCCTTGTGAGACCCCAGCTCTTGCAATGCATGTGGAATACGAGTCGGTCCCCCCACCCCACCCCACCCCACCCAGGCCCAGCGTGTCAGTGGTCTCAGAGCCACACAGCCAGCCCTGCTCCTGTGCCAGAGTCTTTTCATCACCGCACAGTGGAAACCCCACATCCTTAGGAGCGAGCCCCTTGCCAGCCCCTCGTCCTTGGCAGCCGCTAGTCTGCTCTCTGGATTCCTTTTAAAGTGCACTCCTATGTGACTTTAGAGTAAATAAACAGCGCGATGAGCTGGCTGTGGGAAGGATGTACGCGGGGCGGAGGGCAGCGTGTAGATGGGGACGCAGGCTCTGGAGGGGCAGGAGCTGAAGGTGCCTGGGTGTCTGTCACCTCCTCCTCGCTGACTCTGTCCTGGAGGTCTCAGCCTGAGCGCCCACTGGCCTTCTGAATTCAGTTGTACACGGCCTGGCTGGCTTCCTCCCCACCCGAGTCTTCGTCATGTCCAAGCCTCAGAGGCCTCTACTCGGAAATGTTCCGAGGTCCGCAGTCGTGGGGGCATGGCAGACGCAGTCAGGCCAGCAGCTGGCTGCCTGCGGGTTGGGTTCATTCTCCATGGCCTCTCCAACTTGTATGAGTGGGAAGGACCTCCACTAGAGAGCCCATGGTGTCTTTGGCACCGTCTGTACGGTGTGTGGCCAGGTATTCATTGAGTTCATTCCTCTTACATAGCCCAGGCTGGCCTCCAGCTCACCATTTAGCTGAGGATGGCCCTGCACTCGTCCTCCACGAGCTGCGTTGGGTTTACAGGAATGCACCGCCATGCCCTGAATATGCAGTGCTGAGGGTCAAACCCAGGCAAATGCTTTACCAACTCAGCTACACCCCAGCCTGGAAAAAAAAAAATGCAAGGTCTCTGGCTGGAGCAGTTAAGAGCACTGACTGCTCTTCCAGAGCACTAGGGTTTGGTCCCCAGCATCATATGGGGCTCACAACCATCTATAACTCCAGTTCCAGGGGATCCAACCCCCCCTTCTGGCCTCTTCAGGCACTGCACACATGTAGTGCACAGGCACCCACGAGGGCAAAGCACCCGTACACATGAAGACAAATGAATCTTTTTTTTTAAGCGCAAAGACTCATGTAGCCCAGGTTGGCCTCGAACTTGGTATGTGCCCGAGGCTGGCCTTGAACTCCTTATCTTCCTACCATCTACCATACCTGGCTCCTCAATAGCCTTAAAAAAAATATCAATTGGCTGACTGACGGACTGGTTTTCGGAAGCATTCTTTCTATGTGTGTAGTTCCATGCACGTGAATGCAGGTGCCCGAAGGAGCTGGAAGATCAGATCCCCTTGGAGACTGAGTTACTGGGAACTTGGACGTGGGTACTGGGAACTGAACTCTGGTCCTCCCGCTGGGGCAGAGGTTCTCCACCTTCCCGACGCTGCGACCCTTTACACAGTTGCTCACGCTGTGGGGACCCCGGCCATAAAATTATTTTCGTTGCTACTCCATAACTGTAATTTTGCTACTGTGATGAATCATAATGTAAACATCTGATGTGCAGACGGTCTTAGGTGACCCCTGTAGAGGGTCATTCGATCCCCAAAGGGGTCGAGACCCACATGTTGAGAACCACAGCTCTAGAGGAAAGTATGTGCTCTTAACCACTGAGCTATCTCTCCAATCCCCCAACATGCTTATACAAGGGATGTGGGTTTCAGTGAGCTGTGTTCTCTCCACCCCGAAATGTGGCTTGCAGATCTGGTTTGAAGTGACCGGGGTCTCCAAGAAGGCTTCTGAATCAGCAGCTCTGCAGCGAGGATAGTAAAGGGGTGCAGGGCACGGTGGCGCCCTCCTGTCCAGTGCAGGGGGCAAGACACGAGGCTGGTCACAGCTGAGCTGTGCCAGAGGAGTCTTAGCATAGAAAGGAAGAAGTATGTGAACTATCTCTGCTGATTTCATGTTGATGACATCTTGAACTGATAATATTTTGGCTCTGTGAGATCAATTAAAACAACCAGCCATGTGATTCCTGGCACACACACACACACACACACACACACACGCACACACACACACACACACACACACATGCACACACTCAGCTCATCTGTAACTTGCATTTCCAGCTTTGTGCCCGAGGACTGGATGGCACTGAGAATGGATGTCCTGTTTGGGGGAGCAGCCCCAGATGCCCCACCACCCCTTCATGCTCTGGAGCCCCCCGATTTGGTGGTGTTGGATGAGACTCAGAGCAGCACAAGCCACTCTGTACAGGGCACCCCTGTGCCGCCTCCCAGGTCTGGAATTTGATAGCAGGGGTGCTCTGGAACTTCCCACAGGGGGCCCCAGAGAGCCGGGGGACTAAATGTGGGGTGTCAAAGAGAAGAGGTTCAGAAGCGAGGAAGCCTCATGCCCCAGGAGGACAGCCAGTGGGGCCACCGGCAGTCAGCTTTGACATGGGTGGATAGGAGTCCCTCCACATCTTCCTCTCTACTGACTGCCAGGGCTTGGTGACAAGAGGGTGTGTGTCTGTGGGGGTGTTGGAGAAAGAGCTCTTCCTGGTTTGAATGGACCTTCTGCTTTAGCTGTGACTGGAGTTGTGTACCCAGCTTACAGACAGGGAAGGCAGATTCCACAGATGCTCCAGGATGGCCCAGAGGCCTGAGGTTCCTGTGCTCAGCTGGCTGGGGCTGGAATATGAGACAGTGTGTACTCACCAGGGAAGCCCTGGGCAGTTGTTTCTGGAGCCTGGGGGATGGAAGTCACACCGGGAATGTGTCCCTGGCCCCGAGGCCCCTCCAGAGTGTTACCAAAGGCCCCTGTCCTCTTGAGCTAATTGCTCCCTGCTCCAAGCAAAGCTCCCAGCCCCACCCCCGGCACTTCCAGTGTGGGAGCTGGCCTGGGGCCACCATGGCCATGCCTGAGCCTGGGAGTGACTCATTCCAGGTCAGGGGTTATGGGGTCTGGCAGATCCCAGCATCCAGGCCCAGCCCCAGGCCCAGCCCCAGCCCCAGCCCAAGAAGTGTCAGCTCCCATCCTTTGGACCTTCAGGCTCCTCACTCTCGGGTCCCAGAACATCACAGGGGCCTGCTAGGAGTGGGGGGAGGAGACTACTGACTCATTGCCCAGCCCCTAAGGAGGATCAGGAGCAGTGGGAAGAAGCAGGCGGGAGTGAGCTCCAGAGCAGAGAGTCAGGGTGAGCCAGCCCCAGCCCCAGCCCCAGCCCCAGCCTCTTGCCTTCTTTTCCTGCTTCCCTCTCCTTCCCTTGCGGCCATCAGAGCCCACTTAAGCAGGGTGACTGTGCTGTCTCAGCTGCCCAGGAGCCCATGGGGGTCAGGGCATTGGGGGATAGCGGGCACTACCAAAACTCAAGAGGCTGCCTGAAAACCAAGGTGCATGCCCGTAATGTGACTGGGTTGGGTTGTGGCCCGGCTGGGTACCATGCACAGGGTCAATGAAAAGCCATCCTGGCTGGGGTAAAAGGGCATCGTGGCTCTGGATTGGCACAGACTTGGGCAAGCACAGGTTAAAGTTGAGGGTTGCTTGGCTCCTGAGTCCTCCCTGCGTAACAGTGCCTCCGCGGGTACCCTGTCATTTTCCTCTCGGTGGCCCACAGGGCTCCTGGGTGCGTGCTGAGCACAGACCCCCTCGGGCTCATCCTGCAGCCGGTGTGCCTCTCCCCGCCTCCCGGTCCCCTCGCCCTGCCCCTCGGAGCAATTCCCCACCAGGCCTCCCTCCACAGGCTGTCCTGAGCCCTCCTACCTCTCTGCCCCACACTCTGGGAGGCTCCTTGTTCCGAGGCCACAAAGCCCCTTTGATCCTCGGCTCGGCTCCGAGCCATGTGACCCGGTGGGCGGGCCGCAGCTCTCCGGCGTCCAGGCAGCCCGACTTTCAGCTGCTGGGGTGAGTCCTCGCTCTTTGTTCTTCAGCCCCTCACAGCTTGCTCCGGGGGCCTCCAGGTGGTGGGGGCCCGCCCGGTCCGCCCGATGGGTGCAGTGGGGCTGGACTCCGGGCGGCCCCGAGGCCTGGGGCTCTGGTCAGCAGACCAGCCTCAGGTTCCTGGGAGAATGGGCGGCGGGATGCCGGGTCTCCACGCGGGAACCAGATTTTCGATCGAAGAATAGAAGAAAAGGGGGCTTTGTGTGGTCACAGCTATCTCTTTGTAAATGTTTGGCCAACTCCGCCGAGTGTCTTGGAGCACGTCGCCCCGGCAAGGGGCTTCTCTGACTTCCAGCCCGGGCAGGAGCAGAGGTGAATTAGACGCTTCTTGCAAAAATCTCTCCACACAGTTACCAGCTTCTGATAGTGGGCGGCTTCCCACACTGGCTGGAAATTAGTTACTGCGGGCTGTTAGAGAGGTGGTGAATGGGAGACCACCGGGATGCATGGTGATGGGGACCCCCACACGGTGATGGGTACTCGGCTGTGGGATGCTGGTGCTGCCTGTCAGCTGTGGGCTCTCCGGATGTGCTGAGCCCAGGAGGGTGTTGCTGGGTGGGGTGGGGGTTTGGTATGCATTTGTTTTGCTAGAGAATGTGCAATGGGGGTGTCTGCCGTCTGGGGCCATGTGTTAGAACCCGTGCTCTGTGTCAGAGCCATGGACAAGCAGTGTCCTTCCAAAGCTTCACAGCTGACCTGATGCGAGGACCCCGGCCAGCACAGAATAGTCGCCTGCACCCAAGCACACAGGGACAGAGAGGCAGATGCCTTCTGCTCCTGAGCCTGCCTGAGCACCCCCACCCCCCCCCACCCCCACCCCGGTGCACACTGTTCTAAGGAAGAGCTGCCTGCTATTGGTCAGAGGTCCGGGGAGCATGTCTGCTCCCCAAGAGAAGTGCGAGATTCCTTTTCTTTGAGAAAAATGTGTCACCCGGAAGCAGCAGTGGAGTAGCGGGTTCTGGCCAGACCGTGCTGGACAGAGTTGGAGTTTGGTTCGGCTCTCATGTGGAAAGTGGTGTAGGGTCTCCTTCATTCACACTTTGCTTCTAGCTTCATGGGGCCCTTGGGGCATTTATACAAATATTCATCACTCGCTTTGCCAAGCTTCCCTTGGTAGCCAGCGTGCTCCTTTTCAACAAATAGAGAAACTATGCTTTTTAAGCCACTGGATGGGAAGCCAGGCTCCACCGTGGCTCCTCTTTCTCTTCCTGGGTCTCTTTTAGGGTATGAGGTACCTCAGAAGGCAGATCTGAACTCCCAGCAATCCTACTGCCTCAGCCTCCTGAATGCAGGGATTATAGGTGTGCACCACCATGCCTGCTGGGACTTTTCTTTTTAAACACTGATCTCTGGCGACCTGAGTTGTGGCTGGCTCGGCCCATTTTTTGGTCCCCTGGTCATTTTTATATTGGGTCACCTTGGGTTCTGTTGCATCTGCTGGAGTGTGTCTGTATGTCTACCGGGTGGCCCTGTAGGCCGTCATGGTGACAGCTCAGCTGGTACACAGAAGAAGGTTCTGTGCGTGGAACAATCCTCGGTGGAAGCCAGCTCCAGTGAGAAGGAGGCCAGATTCCCAGGGCCAAATGTAGCAAGTCTGAGACAGGTCCCATCACACCAGGTCCAGGAGGAACCTTCTTGGGCCTGTAGAGTCCTCTGGGCACCAGATCCACTGCCCTTAGCTGTAAGAACAGCCAAGGGACATTGACCCGGGAGCCCTGTACCCATTGGGCAACCACAGTGCTGTTGCCTGTACTCCCCGCCCCCTCCCTTCCCTGCCACAATATCCTCCCCTGCTTCCTGTTGTGTCATTGCTCTTGTCAGATAGGGTGGCTCTGCCGGGCCGGCCGAGGGCCCCTTAGTACAGAGAGGGCCCCACGGCCCGGGGCAGCAAAGATTCCCTGCCTGTGTCAAAGGTCTCTAGGAAGCCACCACAGAGGCCCCGTTTCCGTCCTGCCATTCCTCCTCACAGCACAGTGTCTGCAGGCTTTCCCACACCACCCCGGAAGTTTCTAGGCTTCCTCTCTCCCTCGCTGGCCCTGTGTGTGGGAAGAACAGCTTTGTTTTAATGCATGTGGGCAAATCCCAGCGGTGGCTGGCAGAGGCTAGGTGGACCTCCTAGGCCTTACCCCGCCGCCGCTCCCACGCATACACCATAGATGAGGCCAACGTTGCCAGCTGAACTAGGGAATGGCCCGGGAGTCATGTCCCCTGCAGAGGGTCCCCCTTCCTAAAAAAGTTTCCAACAAACTCTACCCTCAGCTGTGTCATCTCTCCCAGACTCTCTGCCTTCCAGCGCTAAGCTTTGATTTGTTTATGGAGCACCCGCTCTGTTCCTTGTGCAGGTAGAGACCTGCCCTCGGGAGCTCCAGAGCCTTGGACGCCTTCCCAAGGAAGACTTCTCAGGGTGGCTGCTCGTGGAGCAGTGGGAGTCTTGGGTCTGGTCACAGGCCAGTGGGGTTGGGGTGGGGGCTCTGACTGCCGCCGGGGAGGTGGGCATCCCTGCACTGGAGATCCCCGCCTGCCAGGTTTCTGTGGCCACCATGAACCCTCGCCCCATCGGCTTGGCTGCGTGCTGAGCTCCCCTTGGTGCCTGAGGGTTGGGTGGGCACACCTGCCTCTTCCCTAGTGTTCTCTGTCATGCACCGTAAGGAACGCAGCATCCCAGGCTGTGAGTCTGCTCTCAGCCCCCTGCAGCCCCCTGAGCTGCTGTCCACTGCCCACTCCTGCAAGCTGAGCTCACCATCTGATTGTATCCGACTCACTTCTGCCAACGCCCACTGGCACCTGGTTGGGATGTGGTGGCTCGGCTTCCTTTAGGGGAGGGTGCAGCTCAGCACTCAGGGCCTTGAAAGACACAAAGCCTTGGGGGTGGTAGATGGCGGCCAGGTAAAGATGCTGTCTTGCTGGGCAGTGGTGACACATGCCCTTTAATCCCAGACAGGTGGAAGGTCTGAGTTCAAGGCCAGCCTGGTCTACAGAGTGAGTTCTAGGACAGCCAGAGTTACAGAGAGAGAGAGAGAGAGAGAGAGAGAGAGAGAGAGAGAGAGAGAGAGGGAGAGAAAAAGTTGATGAGAGAGAGAGAGAGAGAGAGAGAGAAAGTTGATGTCAACCTTGACAGTGTGAGCTCTATCCCCAGACTCCACATGGTAGAAGGAGAGAACTGTCTCCCACAGGTTGACTCTGACCTTTACATCTGTGCTGTGCCGTGATGCGTGTGCACGTGCACCACACCCGCAAACACTAACATTTTTATTTCTAGACATTAAGCCATTGGCCAGCCGTGGGGCAAGGGCAGCCGGCTTGAGTGCTGTCTATAGATGTTCTACTCTGTGTACGGTGGGTGGATCTTGCCGAGGCTCCGCCCTCCTGGTTGATTAGCATCTTCCAGAAGCCTAGAGCTGGCGGGTATCTTGAGATGCCAGCCCTTGAGCTCCCACCTCAGGCTGCATTTGGAATCCCAGCTGCAGGCTGGTCACATGGCGCCAGGTTACCGGCACCCTTGACGTTAGTCCTTCTACTTGTGTGGATGGTGGGTCCCCAAGGCTGCAGTCTTGCCCTGTTCCCTTTTGAGACAGGGGCTTGCCTGAAACTCCCTATACACCCAAGGACGGCCTGTGCTTCTGCTCCTCCTGGCCACTGAACCCGGGGCTTTGTGCATGTTAAGTAAGTACTCCAGCAACTGAGCCTCATCTCCAGGCTGTTGTGGTTATTCTGGGCCAGGTCTGAGTCTATATATAGCCCAGGCTGGCCTCGAACCTACACACCTCCTGCCTTAGCCTCCCAAGTGCTGGGATTACAGGGGTGTGCCAGCATGTGGGGTTTCTGCCCCACTGTGGGTCTGGGGGCCAGGCGTACCCTGGTCACCAGAGGTCGTGGGCACAGCTGTCCTGCAGTGGAATGTGCTCAGCCCCGACCTCCTGATGAGGCCTCTTATCTTATCTCCCAGGCCTGGTTCCAGGTGCCTGTCACCACTGGAGGAGGAGATAAGATATTCAGGCCCTGCCAGGCACGCCAGCCCGCTGGAGAGCCAGCTTCCTTCTCGCTTTGCTACGGGTGTCTACTGGCCACGTCCGGTCCAGAATGCGGCTGGCCCTCCTGTTCAGCGGAGATCTAGTGTCCTGTCTGCCCTTCTCAGTGGCCGCTACGATTTATTGATCTTCGTGTCCCCATTCTGGGTGACCTAGGTTTGGTTAATGTTCGTTCGAATGAATGAGCGGCCAGCCGTGTGTGACCTCGGATTTTCTACTTCAGTCCAAATGTTTATGGTTCCACCGAGGCCGGCTCGAGGGCCCTGTGGGATTCTACGATGAGAGATGTTTTTGAAAAGGGACAAAATTGGCCTGGAGGTGGGGGTGGGGCTCAGCCTGGTAAAGGACTTACGGTGCCAGTTTAAGGATCTGAGTTCCAAACACGGAAGACAGAAGGATGTCCAAGCTGGCCGTCCTAGCTTGATTGGGCAGCTTCGATTTCTACAAGGGACCTTGTCTCAAAATCAGGCAGATGGGCCGGCAAGATGGTTCAGCAGGTAAAGGCACTTGCTGCTAAGCCTGACAACTTGAGTTCAGGCTCCAGAACCCACGCGGCAGGAAGAGAGGGCAGCTCCCGCACATTGCCCTCTGATCTCTGCACCTGTGCCAGCGCACATGTGCACACTCTATCCACAACAAAAATAAATACACGGAGGCCGGGCAGTGGTGGGGCAGAGGCAGGCAGATCTCTGTGAGTTCAAGGCCAGCCTCCTGTACATAGTGAGTTCCGGGACAGCCAGAGTTCCATAGGGAGACACCCCTCCCCCTGCCGCCGACCAGTTAAAAATAAACTTTAAAAAGTAAGTAAGGTAGAGAGAGAGACTGAGGGAGGTGCTTGATGCTGACCTCTGACTTCCATGTTCATGGACACACGTGGGCACACATGCATGGGTACGCACTCGTGGACGAGTACATACATAAGCACAAAAGAGACCAAGTATTTTCTGGGTGACTTCACAGGTTCTTTGCAGGGGCAGAAGATCAGGCTAGTAAGTCCCCACACCCCGAGGACCCCCGTGGGAGCGGGGGGTTTGGGAGACAGGAATGGGTTTCCTGCACAGTGTTTGCTGAGCTGGAGAGGCACCACCTACCGCTATGTCCATGGCGGGCTCTGAGGCAGTGAGGCTGTACGGCGTGGTCCGCCGACTGGAGCGCACATCCCTGCCGCTGTGTCTGGCGACTGGAGATGGAGGGGTGGCGTAGACCCGACATGACATGGAGTAGCAGAGGAGGATGCCAGTAGCCGCTGGGGCAACCAGCGGGCTTTGCATCCTGGTGTACCTGCAGCTGACCCGGGGACAGAGGGACCACGCTGATGAGCCCTGAGGCCAGCTTACACACGCGGGCTCTGCAGAAATATTTGCTGCTCCAGTCACTTCTGCTGGGTTGAGTGGAGCTGACCTGGTGTGATGACTGGGGTCTCTGTATAGTTTTGTATTTTGACAGAGGGTCTCATCGCTATTACTTAGAGCTTGCCCACTCAGCCAGGTTAGCTGACCAGCAGCGAGAATCCGCCTGCATCCTCCTGGGTGCTGGGATTATGCTGGGATTGCTAGTGCTCACCACACACCCATCTTTCCACGTGGGTTCTGATGGATCCAACTCCGGTCCCCATGCTTGTGCAGGAACCCCATGACCCAGGGAACCGGTTCTCCAGCCCAGAGCCTGCTTCTTATCAGAGGAGAAATCAAGCTTATTGTGCAAACTTTATTAGAGGCTGACTGTGGGTGAGGTTCCTCCTTGAGCTGCCGCCCTGGGCAGAGCCGAAGCCCCCAGCAACCTGAGGGGCTGACTCTGTGTCTCCACCTCCATGTGGGAAGGTTGGCGGTGCTCGTCGGGGTCCAGTGAGCCTCCCTGGCACCGAGGAGGGTTGTCATTTCCTCCTGCTGCTGACCTCTGGAGTGTGGCTAATGCAGATTGTGTCAGAGAGGGAGGAGGCCTCTTCCCTTAGATATCATTGAGCCAGTCCCCAGTCCCCACGGACAGTGGCAGAGTTGTGACGTTCTCTACTGCGTGCCCCCACCAGGGTTAGTAGGTACCCACCTTGACTCATACTTTATTTCTCCTAAGATGCTTAGAACCTCTGAAGGCAGAAACTAGGGTGGCTCAGCTCCCAGAGAGCAGAGCATCCAGTGTGAAGCCTGGAACCTTGGAAAAAGTAGGGTTGGCTGAGGATGGAAGTGGGGAGCCTGATTTGGCTCTGATGAAGGCTTGTTGGGAGACCCATTGTGGGTCAGGAGACCAGGGTCAAGGTACTGCCTCTGCTCTGTGACTTGCAGCAGGCCCCTGAAGGCCCCGGCCAGTGTCTTGGGTCCCTCCCGCATTGCTGGCTCTAGGAGTAACTCGTCTCAAGTTTTAACACTAAACCGGTTTCCACCAGTGACCCTCGCACTCCAGAGGCAGAGGCAGGAAGGACATGAGTTTGAGGCCAGCCTGGGCTACATGGTGAGACCTAGACTCCATGTAGGGAAATGGACCACTGGTTCTGCTCCTCTTGCTAACCTTATGTATTAATTATACTTGGGCGACAGCTCTGTGAGTCTCTCCTGGGTGATGGAGGTGGTCCAGCCCGCCCACACAGAATATTGAGAGTAGCGGTCTAAGCACCCGGGCTGCAGCTGATGATAAGAGATGAGCATACAAGATAGGTCTTTCAGAAGTTTCTGAATCTATCGGATAATCAGTCCCGGGACTTGAAGTGGAGGTGACGCCAGGAGCCCTAAGGTTTCAACTGTACTGGAGCCAAGAGAGCTCCGGCGGGGCAGGAAGGAGGGGCTGCTCAGAATTTGGCAGTGCAGGGGTGTTCGGTGGGTCCCTAGATCATGGTAGCAAGTAAGGAAAGGTCAGGGGTGTTCCCAACACCCAGCAGCTACTTTGAAAGCTGCTGTCCCCAGTGTCCCCCACACCCCATCCCACCCCCACCCCTCAGACCTTGCCTGCTTTCTGCTTGCCTGGGAACAGTCTCAGCTGTTCTTTTCTATCCTGCCAGATGCCATGGCTGCCTCCCCAGCCTCCTCCAGGGTTAGAGTAGTCGGTGCTCCCACTTGCGTCTCCTATAGAGTCCTGAGGCTGCCCCTAGGCCACAGGCTCCTCTTTTTTCTTTCATTGACTCACGAGAACATTCCACAGGCTGTGGAGCATCTACCCACATGCAGGACATGCCGCCGAGGCTGTGACCCAGGCTGGGTCTGGGAGGACCCTGAGGCCCCCCGGCCAGGCCCATTGTCAGATTCAAAGGAGCGACACAGACGAACTCACTGCTTGGGCTTGTTTCTGCATCTGCTGAGTGAGCAGAGACTTCTCCCTCTTAGTTCATGGGAGCTGGGGGAGCTGGCTCCCCAGAGGCCTGGGAGTTTGCAGGTAGTACAGGAAGTTAGGGGAGCCCCCACGCTCCCACGCTGTACCTCGCTAAGTCAGCCCCTCTGTCCATTTAATCTTGAATCATCCAGCGGCCCTCCCGCTGGGACCATGCAGCCCTAACAAGTGGGCTTACCCCAGTCCTGTGAGGTAGTCATGGCCTACTGGGAACACTCAGCACTCAGGTTCGAGGTCCCCGTTGGGGGCCCAGCAGCCCCCACTTCTGGGTCCCTCAGCTCTGGATGCAGGAGGCTGTAAGGCCTGGCCCCTGGAGCCTTTGGAACAGGAATGGAGGCAAGTTTTTCCCAGAGACCTTGGAACATCGAATTAGCCCTTTCCTGAGAGCGCCCGGATGTTTCTGTTGTACCTTCCTTTTATTGCTTACTGATTCTTGGCACACAGGGGACCGACCCACCGGGAACCTCGCTCTCAGGGGCTACAGGGCCTGAGGGGCCGACTACGGGAGCCACACAGCCTAGTGCAGGGGCCTGGTCTGGGGAGCATGGGGATGGACAGCTGTGGGGGGCGTGGGTACTCCCCACGTATATGTCGGGGATGTGCCCACCCTACCAGGCCGTCGCTCAGTTGCTCGGACTCACTGTCGCTGAGGATGACCTTGATTTTCAGATTCCTAACTTCAGATCGCTTAGCGGGGTTGTTGTCAGAACTCTCCGGAAAAGCGGAACCAACGGAAGGGGTGCCCGTTTGGACGCATATGTGGGACGCACCGCAGAACTGAACCGCGTGCGTGCGGGGTGGGACCACATTTTGTGCACGTGTCCATTAGATGAGGGCCGTCGGGCCGGGTTCCGCTTCTGTGCGGCGGTGAGTGTGCGAGTGCAGACTGTCACACAGGTGTGCGTTTTCTCCCCGCTGGGGAGACCGCTGGGTTGCACGGACAAATTTAGTGGTTTCTGAGCCAGGCACCTGAGGATAGTTCCTGGCCCTGTGAGGCGCCACGCTTGGCTCTCCAGTTCTCCAAGGGTTACCCTCAGGACGCCCAACGCCTCCCTGTGTCCTTCGGAACCCAGAGGCTTAGAATAAAGCAAAGAATCTACGCGTGGTGCGGGGCGTGCGCACGGGTGGGAAAGACAGAGCAGGCTTTGGATCTGCACCCCGGTCCTGGCCCCCTGACTTCTGGATCCTTCTGCCATTTCAGGACCCAGAAGGCTCCGGGAAAGGGAAATGGGAGGTTCCCCGAAGGAGATAGGTGGGTGAGGAAGTGGACGAGGAACTACTATGAATTAGATTCCCGGACAGACGGGGAGAGGAGCCGCAGGAACGCAGCAAGGACGGCCAACTTCCGGTTCCTTCCCTGCCCTGGAGATTTTTCCTGCCTCGAATTCTTTAACTGGCAGAGAAAACTAACCTGACCAAGAGGCCTAGATGGGGTGGGGTGAGGTGCGGTTGGACTTTACTGGGTATGAATCATTGCCACAGCTGCCGCCACCGCCGCCACCACCGCTGCCACCACCACCGCTGCCGCCACCGCCGCCACCACCGCCACCACCACCGCTGCCACCACAGAGAAGCCGAAAAATAAATGGGAGCCGTTACAGCTTTAGGCAACGGTGGATAATGTGAAGTTCCCCACTGCACCCCGCGCCCCGCTTGCACCCAGCACGTTGTCTACTTTTTAGGGACAGCCAGCCAGCCGACTTGGAAGGCCCACTGGGCACCGCTTCTAGAAGCTTGCCAGGGCCGCTGTCCCCAGCCCTCCTTGTCCCTGGGAGAAATTACCATACGAATGTTGTTCCTTCCCTGAGCCAGGGTTGGAGGGGTCCTGGGAGGAGACCGGCTCCCAGGCGGCGGGTTCCGGTGTTGGCTGAGGACCATCCAGTTGAAGCTGCCCAGCAGTTTTCCTGGGGGTCGGTTGCTTACATCCCATAATAGGTCTGGCCCAGTCCTGGTTCTGGGAAGAGATGGAGGAAGAGTGTGCAGGGATGCGGGCTGGAAGGATGCATGCAGGAGCCCAGCAGCTTGGCGACCACCCCACTCCCCATGCCTCCTCTTTGAGCTGCCTTTCACTGTTGTGTTCCGAGAAACATGTTATTACTGGCTTTCTAGTTATGTTGCTAATTACGGTAGGCTGTGCATTTTCTGTGAATGACTTGTAGACTGTAGAGGGCCGTGCACAAGTCTGGCCAGTCCATATTCAAGCAGTTCTGATGGCCCGGCTTGAGTCAGGCCTCAGATTGGGAGTTTCCGTTGAATTCCTGGTTGTGTCTCAACCGCCAGGTTCACTTTACGACCTGTGCTCGTCCCACTGATGCTGGGCTGCTGGGACATGCTGTCTCGCTTTTCCTGCTCTGGCTACAAAATATCCAAAGCAGCCAGTGTCTCAGGAGGGAGTAGCTAGCTGGCAGTGCGTTTCCTCTAGACAGTGCTTGGGGGTTGTAGCGTGGGCCCCCCTAGTGAGGCCTCGATATGGGGAGTAATGGTCCAGACTTCACAGTCTGAACAGAACAAAAGTGGTATTGGTGGAGGAGGCCCAGGTGAGGCCTCTGCCCTCTTTATCTGCCTGTCGTAAGTGTATTCTCCTGCCAGGTCTGAGCCAGCGTTAGGATGAGGTGGGGGAGGAGGTAGGGACTAAAGCCCAGCTATGGGCCAGCCTGGCCCCTAGTCCCATCTGAATTCTGGACTCATCAGCACCTCTGAGCAGTTTTCCTCAGTGGGCCCTGATCTAAGCATCCTGAGAGAGCCCTTCCATATATCCTCTTCCTTGGCTCCGCGTGTGGCTCCTGCAGGTGACAGCATCCGGACATTGTTAACGTCACTTTTGGGTTTTGGGACACACAGAGAGATCCGTGCACGTGCACGTCCACCCTGGGAAGGACACTGGTGAGCACTTCGTTCAGAGGGCCGGGGAGTCGGGCAAAATGGGCTGACTAGGAACGGTACTGAGGAAAGGGAAGCAGGTGGTCACACCACACACCCATTCGGTCAGCCAGGCGGACGTTCACGGCGTTCTCGTGAGCCTCGGATGTGAGGGGCTGAGCTGTCGTAAACAGTCAAGACACGCGCTTACTACATCCTGTGCAACACAGGAAACAAGGAAACCCAGCATCTTAGGTGAGCTGTCCTGGGAAGGTGAGGGAGTTCCCAGCAGCAGCAGCAGGGAAGGAATGTTCTAGACCTGGAAGGACCTTGTTTGAAGAGCCTGGAAGGTGCTTGCATGTATGGGGAGTGGCGAGGGCGGGGTGTGCATTTTACTAACAGCAGCTGTCACCCTCCACCTTCATGATGGTCTCAGGAGCCGAATATTACCTCGTTTTACACTGGAGGATACAATGGCACAAAGCTCAGTTACTCTCTCAGTCCCACAGCCCCACGGTATGTCAGAGGGGGAGAAGGTAAAGGCCGAGTGCCGTGCCACCCTGGGTGCGGTGGTTGGAAGTGCAGATAGGCCCAGATTAGGGTGTGTGCCCAACTGCCCTCCCGGGCTGGGGAGATGGCTCTGTGAGTAACCACCCAAGTTTAGTTCCCCAGAACCCACATGAGAGCCAAGGGCAGACTTTCAGGTTCCTGTGATTTCATTGTTCCCCCCTCGTTGGGAGTTGGGGCGCAGAGACAGCTAGCGGCATACACAGCGTTGAACAAGAGACTCTGGAAGGAAGGGGGCGGTGATCCAGTGGCTGGATGGCTGAAGATGCTTCAGCCCATTTCCAATCGGGAGGGATGGGGTCGGAGTTCATGTGCATTTCCAGATGGTTCTTGTTTATATATATTTGGGCAGGGCAGTGGCCATAGATACCAAATGCCTGGTGCAGGAGCTGTGTAAAGCCTTGGGATATACCTGCTGAGCTGTGATGAGCCTATATCTCTCCTTCCATCCATCCACCCATCCACCCATCCTTCCATCCACCCACTCATCCATCCACCCACCCACCTATCCACCCATCATCCACCCACCCATTCATCCATTCATCCACTTGAACCATGTGTCATAGGCTCCCACGATGCACCTGTCCCATTCATTCTGTTGACTGGTTCTCCTTAGAGAACAGGAGCATGGTGTGAGGGTCTTTTAGGCATTTGGAGTCTGAAAGTCCTTCCTGAAGGGGGCCTGGTCTGGGTGGGCCACCTGAGTTGAGGCCGAGGGATCCCTGTACAGAGGTCTGCAGGCTCCCAGGCTGATAGCTGGAACTCCCTAAGACAGAAGTCTGGGTCCACACATGTGAGTGACTCATCTCCATTCTCCTGCCTTGCCTTCTTGGGCTCCTTAATACAATCAGAGGTTTCCTCTCCCTCAAGGCAGCCTGTGGTCAGGCCCCCTTGGACCATCCAGGGCCAGCTTCTCTCTGCCTGGCCCTTCAGGCCCACCTTTAGTCCCCTCCTTTCTCCAAAGTGAACCAGATACCAGGAAGCCTTCAGCGGTCTCAGCTGACCTACACAGAAGGGGCCAGCTTGGTGTCCCTAGGGTCAGGCTTTGTCCACAGGGTTTCTGGGAGAGGGACCTTTGTCTGTGTTTTGTTATTTCAAGTGATTTCATAAGTTGGGGAGCCTTTGACCATGCCTTACCCCCCCCCCAAGCTCTGGTCTACATCAGCAGCTGACAGCATGCTGATGGGGGGGACAGGGGATGGGGGGCAGCTCTGTCCCCTCCCCCTTAGGGGACATCCCTGATAAGAGAAATTCTTGTAATAAATGGCCAGTGTCCGCCAGTCCATGGTGGGGTGGGGGTGATGGAGTGGACTGTCCCCTTTCTCCGTACACATTTGCCAAGAGCAAAGGGAATCTGTGGACCGGCAGCCATGAGGACATTTCAAGGGGGTGTACTGGGTAGGGCTGGATCTTTGGGTGCAGCTGTTGCTGTCGGAGATCCCTGGGGGTGGGCAGAGTCGGGGCTGCGATAGATACTCCAGGGGTGGGCCCAGAAGAAAGGCCCCCAGTGGAACCCTGAACCAAATGAGTCGGGGCCCAGCAGTGGCCTTGGCAGGGGTGTTGGAAGTCTGCAGCAGCTTTTGAGGAAATGAACGAGGAGAGCTTGCAGGTTGGAGCCTGCTCTGAGCAAAGATTGATGTCTCAATAGGCCCAGCCTAGTGAGAAACGGCTCCGCAGCAAATGAAGAACAGAAGAGGCCTCTTCGGAGGGGGTTGGGGGTTGGGGGGTGCTCCTGGACTTGGTCCAAGTTCGCCTCTGTGGATTGGGGCCAATTGAAACCACGTTGGCAGAAATACAAGACTCCTTGAAGGTCCTCCCCACAATAGAGGGGAGGTTGGGGGAGGGGAACTTGGCTGACAGCCAACGCTGGGGACCCTACTCCCATCCTTGGGATGCCTGGGCCTCTGCCTCCCCCCCACCCCCGCCACCCTGCCCCCATTGGATGAGGGGGGAGTGGATGGGCTGAGTCTCAGCTTCTCTGTCCCCCCCCCAGGCCTCCCTGCACATGAGGTCATGGGCATCTCGCAGCAGAGAAGCGTTTGTGGAAACCACATCAGGGCCGCGCTAAGTCCCTCTCGGAACTTGGACGGGGAAGACACTCCAGCTGGGAGAGGTGGGAAACTCTCCCTTTGCAAATCCCTCTCTGCAGAGGCCAGAGGGAAGGCCAAGCCGCTTCCAAGTGGGGGCTGGGGGTGCAGGAGGAGTCTCGGATTTCTGGCATCCATGCTCTTAACCAGACTCCAAGGAGACACTTCCTGCCCCAAACAAAGTGTGAAGTGTAATTCGATTTTGATTTACTTATCAAATTAGATGAGCCATGTGCACTTGAAAGAATTCAGCCTTTGGAACCTGGCACATGAATTTGCAAAGTTCTATCATTTATATGCAGGGTTTCCATCCTTCGCACTGGACAGGAAGCCTCTCGTGACATTTACGAGGAGTGCTGGGTGCTCCAGTCAGTCAGCAGGGACAGGGCACAGTGAGAACACGGACAAAGACCCAGCCTTCCGAGTCTCTGCCCGCCCGGGAGCCCAGTGTGCTGACAGCCAGGGTAGAACCTGCCCTCTCCTGATGGGGGATCAACGGGTGGAGCCTCACCCCTGCCTCTCCTTACCTGGGGTCCTCAGGTTGCCTCCCATGCTCCTTAGCTCTCTTGTCCTCCTGCGGTTGCCCAGGTTGCCCATCCAGCCACGGGACGATAACCCAGATCGCGCACATGCGCCCGCGTGCGTGTGTGTGTGTGTGTGTGTGTGTGTGTGTGTGTGTGTGTGTTTATAAAACCCACAGGGGGCTAGAGGCAACTGAGGCACTGAATGGACTGACTCAGCCAAGTAAGTCTGCCA
Organism: Cricetomys ansorgei; assembly: GCA_026225945.1. Lineage (NCBI taxonomy): Eukaryota > Metazoa > Chordata > Mammalia > Rodentia > Nesomyidae > Cricetomys > Cricetomys ansorgei. The sequence continues at coordinate 4,530,790 of JAMJFZ010001895.1, read as the reverse complement.
TTGTTCACATACCTCCCCCCCACACACAATGCAACCCAGGACTCTGGGTGTGCAAAGCTAGCGCTGTGCTAGCCCTAGGTTTTCTTGAGACACACCCTCACTATGTATAGCCCAGGCTAGCCTGGAACTCTCAATTGTCCCGTCTCTGCCTCTGGTTTTACAGATACGCACCATCACATGAGAATTCCGGGTTATTTCTTTAGTTGCGTCTATGAACCTAAGTGTTTTCAGGTGCCCTAGAGTATCCCGTGTCTGCGTGCGTGTGCTGTGTGTGTGCACACTTGTGCATGCATGTGTGAGCACGTGCACGTGTATATGCAGATTACATACATGTGTGAAGCCAGAGGAGGGTGTCAGCTCCCTCCTCTGCCACCGTTTTTTGCAACAAGGTCTCTCACTGACCCTGAAGCTCTGTCGGTTTAGCTAGGTTGACTGGCCAGCTAGCTTCTGACATGCCCCTGTCTCCACGGCCTCCCGCTCTCCAGTTGCAGGCATATAGCATCATGTTTGGTTTTTACAGGAGTGACGGGGATTTGAACTTGGGTCCTCATAATTCCATAGCAAGTGCGCTCACCCGCTGAACCATCTCTCAACCCTTAGCCTTCACTTTTTTGTGACATAAGAACTCCTGTGCCCCTGAGTCAGATGGAGCTCTGTACCTGAGGCGGTTTGCCCTGGCTCCGTCTAGAAGTCTTTGCCAATAAAGCTTCCTCCATCCTCCTGGCCACACCTGTCCTTCCGTCTTCCTGTTAGTTTCTTGGTACTTAGTTCTCGGTATGTGCTGGTTGACTGACTTAGTGTCGTGGCCCTGGCCGCTGCCTGCCGTTACTGTTTGTGGCTAACTCTCTGGGGGCAGTTCCTGCTCCAGAGCCCTCTGTGCGTCCGTCAGGCTCCCACCGTTTGGCTGTTTTAATTTATTCTTCTTCGCCTTCATTTTCGGAGTTGGCGCATGTTGCTCCTGTCCTTGCCCACTCCTGCATGCCTGACGCTGAGCGTCACCTCTGAGCCTTTGTGGGTCTCCCTCCTTTCACTCAAGGCCTCCCGCAGTGGGGTTTTCGTACAAGTGGTCACTTTGATGTCTGTTCCAGGTGTGCGCCTAATGGAGAGTTTGGGTCTGGCCTCCATGTTCTAGATATGTGGCCCCTCAATTGCCAGGGCGCCCTGGGGTCGGGAGCCCTATCGGAGGCCCAGTAGCCCATGTGGAAGACCATGTCCGTCCTTTTGCCCCTGGGGGTGTTTATTCTCTGAGCTTACTGAATTCAAGTGCTGCTGCCCCAGAGACCTGGGAAGGGCCAGTAACCTGTCCAGAGAGCAGAGCTGGGAGGTCCTGGCAACCCTTCTCTGCCTTCAGTCCCTGCGGCCCCAACACCCCTCCCCCACACCAGAGGCAGCATCTTCTGAATGGTCCAAGAGAGGATGTGATGCATTTTGGGGTGCGCATAGACCACAAATCTGGGGCTCATCTTGACGTGCTGGCTGCAGGAGCACCCCTGGACCTGGCTGCTGCACAAGGACAGGTTGACTCTGTTTTCCCGCTGGGCCCCCATGGGTGTGGCTCGAGTAAGGTGTGTGAGTGAGGACAACAGTGTTAATGGTTAAGAGCAGTTAAGAGCTGGGCGTGGCTTGCCCTGGAATGAGATAAGGGAAATGGGGTTGCCTTTTCCCTGAGAGCTTTGTCCTGGGGCGAGAGTGTGGCTGTCCCATGCTCCTCAAGGATGCTCCCTGCCCAGCAGAGCTCTTCCTGCATTTGGCCAGGGAGAGACAAGGTTCAGTGGGTAGGCAGTTCTGGGACATTGACCAGCAAGGCCAGCAGGGAAGGGCGAAGCCCAGGCCGGTTCCTGGGTACTGGTTCCCAGTCTGTCCTGGTCAGGGTCAGTCTTGGTTCCATCCTCTCTGGGAGTCCCTCCCAAAGCTTGGCCCACGACCTGTCCCAGTAAGTGTGAAGGGTGACATGATCCTTTCCTCTGTCAGGCCCTGGGGTGGGGAAAGGGTTTGATGAGTCTGCAGAGTCTGCAGGTGGCTGGGGTGCAGTTGGTCCTTCCATCAATGGAGAAAAGGAGGGGCTCCCAGCAGGTGGGGCAGGAGGGAGTGGGGTGTGGGCCTGTGTGCACAGTGGGACCCACAGGGAGACTGTCAGACTCCCAAAGGTGGCTTCAGCCACGCGCCTCCCCTCAGAAACACCTTTGGCTGGGAGATGACAGGGTAGCGCCTGTTAGCATCTGCTGAAGGCCGCAGCTTGAGTGTCAGCGTGTGGAACTCAGGCGTCCCGAGCTGTGCGCTGGCTGGCGGCCTGGCTGGACTCTTGGTCCAACTGTGCTATAAACACCTGCCAGTGCCAGCCCTCCTTCCCCTTCCCTCCTCGCCTCAGCCGCGAAGAGCCAGTACTTCCGGCAGTGTCTGTTCATGGTGTCGCGCGACCATTGCCTGTCTAATTCAGGGGAAACAGTCGATAACGCGTCTCTTCTCCCACCGCCCCTGTGGATTTGCCTCTCCTGGGTGTTTCCCACACAGTCACTCAGGCCCTGGAGCGCCAGTCTCTTTGGCTCAGTATAGGGTCCTTTCAAGGTTCATTTGCATTCTCTCGTGATTGTAATTTCACCCCTTCTAACGGGAGATCGACATTCCCTCCGATGAGTTTACCACGCCGCTATTTTATCTCGCTTGCTCTCTCAGTGTGTGTCTGTGTGTCTGTGTGTGTGCGCACGCGTGCATGGGTCTGTGTGCGTGTGCCCATTCCACAGCACTGGGGTGGGGGTCAGAGGACAGCTGAGAGGCGTTTTCTACCGTGCGAGTCCGAGATGGGACTCCGCTCATCAGATTTGGTGGCAGACACCTTCGCCCTTGCTGGTGTGTCTAAGCTAGTCTCTTGAGTAGCTCATTTCTGCTTCTCGCAGGGGTAGAGGTTGAGGACGCCCCTAGCGGGCTGTAGCCTCTGGCAGGCGAAGTGGGGGTTGTCAGGGAACACCCCTCCTCCATCCTTCGGCAGGTGTCAGAGCGCAAACTCACTGTCCGCAACCAAGTGTCCCAGGGGTGCGGGGAGGTTCCTGGGATGAGGAGTCCAGCAAAGGTCTTGTGCCTTGTTCATCCGACCGTCCAGTGGTGTTTCAGAAAGGAATCCGTGTGTAAACCCCGTGTCCCCTCTGTACAGTGTACAGCCTGCCCGGTCCACTTGTCGGCACGTGTAGATATTTGAAACCGAAATTAGTTAAAATTGACTCTCACAACGCGTCCCTCCTGAACCAGCTTGGTCTCCAGTTCTCGGAAGTCACGTGTGGATGCACTTTGCTGGTTCCTCAAAAATAAAAATAGAGCAGCCCACATCTGGGTGTATGTCCAGACCGTAGAAGGCAAGGTCTTCCTGGGTGTGACGGTGTAAGCCTGTAATCCCAGCACGCAGGAGGCTGAGGCGGGAAGAGCCTCGAAGCTGAAGCCAGATTGTATGTAAGAGAGAGACCAAGGGGAAGAGGGAAGGGAGAGAGGAAGGGAGAGCTAGCCTGAGCTCTCAGCATCGGCCGGCCAGAAGCCATCACTCAAATGCCTGTGCACAGATAAATGGATGGAAGACCTCGTGCTGGGGCTGGAGAGATGGCTCAGCGGCTGAGAACATACCCTGCTCTTCCAGAGGACTGAGTTCAGTACCCTGCTCTTCCAGAGGTCTCAGTTCAGCACCCACATTTGGTGTCTCACAGCTGCCAGTAAACCCAGCTCCGGAGGGGATCTGACGCCCTCTTCTGGCCCCGCTGGGCTCCTGTACTCAGGCACATATACCCACATACAGACACATGCATACATATGATTAAAAACAAAAAGAAATCTTTAAAAAATAAAATTACATAAATTTTTTTTAAAGTTTTTTTTTTAAAGACTCAATGTATTCATGATGCTTTGAATCTTTAATCCCAGCACTCAGGAGGCAGAGGCAGGTAGATCTCTGAGTTCAAGCCAGCCTAGTCTACAGAGCAAGTTCCAGGACAGCCAAAACGCTGTCTCAAAAAGAAAAGAAAAGAAAAGCAAATAACATGCATGAACCTTAAAGTACATTATTCTGTGTGAAATAATCCAGACACCAAAAGTCAGAGATGGTCCAACCCACGTACACAACAATTTTAGAGGTGTCAAATTCCTGAAGACAGAATGAGGAGTAGCCGGGGCTGGTAGGGGGCCAGGGCGGGGGCGGGGGCGGGGGTTGGAGTGGGCGTGTCCTTGCGAGGTGAGAAACCCAGCTGTTGTGACCTGTGTCTCATTCAGATCTGAATCTAAGAAGGTACCGTTCACCACTCATTTTAAAGGCGGAAGTGGCCAGCAGCCTCTGCCTCGGGCTGTGCAGACCCAGGAAGTGTCTGTCAGCACGGGTGATGACAGGGTGGGGTCTGGGAAGGCCTGTCACTCACACTCCTGCAGATCCCGGGCTGGGATCACAAAGACAACTCCGGGTGGAAGGTCCATAGTTTACCTGCCAGGCAGGCAGGTGGCTGGGGAGGCTTTCCCAGCAGAGAGGGTCACAGGGGTGTGCCAGAAACTTCCAGGGTTCTGGGAAGGATGGGGCTCTCCTGTGCTCTTATTATTTCACAAGCAGGGCCCCCGGTGGGCTGGATGTTTGATTTGGTTTGAGTTTCTGCTGTGAGCCTTTGCCATGGAAGGGCCACCTGGGGCTGAGGCAGGCCTTCCTTGACTGGGGGGGATTCAGTTGAGGGGCAGCCTCCTCGGCTCACTGCTCAGCAGAGAGGTGGGGGTGGGGTGCAGTGAGTCTCCGGCTCAGGGACAGATGGAAGCGATTTTCAGTCACGTGGGTGAGGCCTGCGAGGCAGGGCCCTTGTCGCTCTCCAGGAAGCGGCCCCAAAGCCACGGGTTGAAGGGCCAGATGTTGTACTGTCTTTGTTTATTTAAAGATGCTAGGGACCCAGGAGAGTATTTCTGAGTGGGTAGTGAAACCCCTGAAGCCTTGTGGGGAGGACCATGCCCTGACCTGGGCTGGGGGTGCTCCTGAGGGGAGGCGCTGGCTCTGGGAACTGCCCATGTTCGGAGACAGGCACGTGTGGACCCAGGGCAGCGCCGGGTGAGTCTACCAGCATCCTCTGGTTTAGTTCCCCCAGTGCGGGAAGTAGAGGTGACTGCACCCTGTGGAGGCAGAGAAACAGGAAGTTACCGATCCTGTAAACCCAGTGCCTGTGGGGTGAACCCCACACCTCCTTCCTGAAGCTGCCTCTGGGAGCCACTTCTGTCCAGTGCCACTCAGGCCTCCTGGGGCGGGGGGTGGGGTGGGGTGGCGCAGAGGGCAAGTGCAGCGTCTGGCTTTGCTCCTGCTGGCCGTGCCAATAAAATGGAGGGGAAAGCCACAACGCCAGAGATAGCCAGGGCTGAGCTAGCCGAGGGTGTAGGGGACGGTCAGCTTGAGTTTAGGGTTTTCCCCGGAAGTGGAGGGGCAGTTTATCCTACAGTAAGGCTCATCCTCCTGCTGCCTCCTAGCCCTGTTCCCTTGGGAAGCCAGCCCTGCTGGGAGGTGGCCCAGGAGGGGGTGTGCCCCCTGAGCTCATGTTCTCAGCAAAGGCCTTTGGCTGGTCCCCCCTCCTCTCTGAGGGAGGAGAGGCACAGGTATACATTGAGTCTGCTCCTTTGAGGTCAGTGTGCACCAGGCAGAGCTGGGGAGCCCTTGGTGGAGGTGGAACAGGGAACAACACAGAGCGGGGTTGGTTTAAGGGAAGGGGACTTGGGAGCAGCGTTGGCCGTGGGCGAGGGGCTGGGCTGCGGGGTCATGAGTTGAGAGTGCTGGTGTTTTCTGGAGAGGTTGAAAGAGGCATCTTTAGCGGCCACACCTCAATGGCTGACAGCCCCCACCCCAGGTTTCGGAGGAGCATCTGATGTACTTTCTCAGCATAGCATAGTTAGGTATATTGTAAGCCTCTTGTTCAGCCAGATCAGGGAGGAGCCCGCCCTACATACTTACCTAGGGTCTCCAGTGAGCACTATCTGAATCACCCGCAGGCCTGGGCTCTGACTGTGCCTCTGGTCACCAGCAGGAGGAGGCTCTAACTCCGACCTACTGAAGGAAGCTGGGGTTGTTATTTCAAGTTTAACCCCTCCCCTATTCACAGACCCAAAAAAACGAAATCTGGTCTTTGCCTGAGGGTGGGGAGCACTTGGTGTCGGTGGCAGCTCTTTCTCCTGCTTGTCCTGCCTCAGGACTGTATGGGCCGGGTGCCTGGGAGTAGAGACACCCCCCGGGAGGGTGGGTCAGGCCTGGAAGAGGCAGATAGCCATCAAATCCCCCTTCCCCTGTGACCTGCTTATGGTCATCTGTTGGGCTGTGGAGGGCTCTGGTGTTTCAGCTCCTGCAGGCTCTCTGAGCAGAGGTAAAGGACATGCGCAGGCCGGCTCTCAGGGCTAGGGGATGATGGGATGATGTGCTCGCTGCCTGCCTGGAACCAGGAGGACCCCCCCTCCGGTAGGCAAAACTGGCACAGACATCCCCGAGGAGCAGGTGCTGAGGTTCTGTTGGATGGCACCATACAGGGGGCTTCAGTTCTAAGGCGTTCTGCAGCAGTCCCTTGGGCAAGTGGCCGACCTCTGTTTTCCCCATCCGAGAGCGCAAGTCCGGTTCTAACGCCCCGTGTTCTTCCTCCCCAGACTCGGAGGTGGCTCCCAGCTGTGTTGGCAACATGGCTGACAGCCCTAAAGACGCCATGCTCAAGCAAGCGCCCGTGTCACGGAATGAGAAGGCCCCCGTGGACTTTGGCTACGTGGGGATTGACTCCATCCTGGAGCAGATGCGCAGGAAGGCTATGAAACAGGGCTTCGAGTTCAACATCATGGTGGTTGGTGAGTGGCCCCCCCAGCCCCACCCGTCGGCCACATGCCGCGCCTGCCTCTCCGGGCCTGTGCAGTCTCAGCTAAAGGACAAATGGTGAGACGCGCCAGACATGTTGGGGGAGGGACTACCTCCACCAGCAACTCCTGAGGGGCTGCTGCCTGTGTCAGGAGAGCCACTGAGCTGGTACGATCCCTCTGTGACCACCACCGCTGAGTGTCGCTGCTCGCTGCCCTAAGCCCTAGCCTCCAGGCCTGAGTGGATTGAGCCCTCACACCCCAGGGCTGGCTGGAGGCTCCTTGCAGGAAGTGGGGTGTAGTAGCCACCCCCCACCCCCGGCCTTGGAGAGCTACAAGTCACCATGGTGGGTCCCTAATCAGCATGACCTGAACAGGCTGTGTGCAGCAGGCTCAGAGGCCTCTTGGGCCCCACAGGGTCCTCTCGGGGAACTTTGTGTGAAGGAGGCTCTGCTTGGCTGGGAGAAACAAGTCAGTTTTATTTATTTATTTAAAGGTAGGTTTCCACTGTGTGACTAGGCTGGGACTTGCTTTTGTAGAACAAGCTGGCCTTGAACTCACAGAGCTCTTGCCTGCCTTTCCTCCCACGTGCTGGCGTTAGAGGTGTGCACCACCACACCTGGCCGGTGAGTCAGCCTTTCACTGTCGGAACAGGACTCTGCTGGCCCTCCAGGGTGGCCTCCTGGCAAATGCCTCCCATGGGCTGATGTCCTAAATCAAGTGGAGTCTGATGCTTGCCCGCCTCACTGCAGGGCGTCTGTCTGGGGAGCTGTCTGTGTGTCTGTTCTGCCTACGCTGTAGACAGCCTACGCCTATCTTTAGGGTTGTGCTACCTCTGCAGCTAACTGGGTCCACTCCTCTGGAGTCTAGGTGTCCCTTGCTGCTTTGGGGGGCCTCCCTGGGGCCACGAAGGAGCTTTGGCTAAATTAAACAAGGCCCCAGAGACCTACATTGTGGGTTTAAACTCAGCCCTGGACTTCCACTGAGGAGGTGAAGCCCCAGGCGGGGCTGTCCAAGGATGTTGCCAGCCTAGAGGTCATAGTGTGATGTAGCCATGATCTGTGCTCCCGGAGAGCCTGCCAACCAACCTCCCCTTCTCTCCCCAGGGCAGAGTGGCCTCGGGAAGTCCACCTTAATCAACACCCTCTTCAAGTCCAAAATCAGCCGGAAGTCGGTGCAGCCCACCACGGAAGAACGCATCCCCAAGACGATTGAAATCAAGTCCATTACTCACGGTCGGCACCATGGCAGCGGCGGGGGCTGAGGCTGGGTGTGGGGGCGCCCCCTCTTCCCAGAGTGTAGGGTCAAGGGCATTCCACTAAAGAGGTCAGTGGCCTCCCTGAGTAAGAATGGTCTGAATCCCCGTAGGCCACACCAGACTTGTTTACTAGAGGTCACTTTCTCTCTGCAATCACTGGAGCCCATGCTGGGGCATCCCAGGCTGGCCAGGCAACCTGAGGGCTAGGTGACCCTTCTGACTTGGGGTGCGGTGGTTTGTGCAGATATCGAGGAGAAGGGGGTCCGGATGAAACTGACGGTGATCGATACTCCAGGCTTCGGGGACCACATCAACAATGAGAACTGGTGAGCCTCGGAATGGCCTCGGGGGAACCTTCCTTCAGGCGGGAAAGCCCCACCGGGCTTAGGGCTCCGTGATACCGCTTGCGGTCAGACCCCCAGATGGGATCACTCCAAACCATGAAGCCACACATTGGGGTCTAGCATTCTAGATCAAAATGGGGTCACCTGGGAATCGTACCTTCCCCCCAGGACATAGATCAGCATGGGGGGGGTGGGCAGAAAACCTTCAGATAAGGCTGGCTTATCTTTGCAACAGCCAACCCTTCCTGTGTAAAGTCAAAAAGCTGGGTTCGAGCAGTTTTGGGAATTAGCCTGCCATGGGGGTTTGGGAAGCTGGGCGTAGAGAGGACAGACCCCCAGCATGGGCAAGGGGGCTCCCGGGTACAGGTTAACCCAGATCTCCTCACAGCTGGCAGCCCATTATGAAGTTCATCAACGATCAGTATGAGAAGTACCTGCAGGAAGAGGTCAACATCAACCGGAAGAAGCGTATCCCCGACACGCGTGTCCACTGCTGCCTCTACTTCATCCCGGCCACCGGCCACTCGTATGTCCCATCAGGCCCTTTGTCTTGATGGTGGGAGTCCCCGGTTCCAGCACTGCTGGGGCTACGTGCAGGCTTCTGTCCGCCCAGCCACTGGGCACGGAGGGAGACTGAGTCAGGACTGTGTCAGCAGCTGTTATGTGGGTGTCTGTGCCCATAGAGGATCTCAGTGACCTCCGGCCTGTGTGGCTTCCTGCCCATTCTGCCTCCTCTCTCTGTCCACAGAGCTGAGGGTGGAGCAGGCCCTGGGATAGTCTAGGGTCTGGTAGGCATGCTCTGCAGACAGATCGAGAGTCTCAGGCCGTGTGTGTGCATGCACCCCCTAGCAGTCACATGACTTTCTCCATGCCTGGGGTCCTCTCCCCTCCTGGACTACTGGGAGTGTTGCTGGGTAAGGCACAGAGCAGCAAATGCCCTCTGTCTTCTATGTCTCAGCCACTTCCTGTCCTCACCAAAGATTCTCCTGGGGCCTGCGAGGCTTGGGAGCACCAGGTGCCTTCCAGAGTCTCCCTCCCCCAGGACAGGGGACTCTCTGGTCCCAGTGACCAGGGTCCTTGGCTCCCTGTGAATCTCCTCTGTCCCCAGTACATAGGTGTTGTTCTTCTCCCTGCTGGACACCCTTCGTAGGGCACAGGCGAGTCCTGGGCCTCTGTAAGCCCCAGGAGCTGGAGGCAGTTAAGAGTTGAGGACTCCCAAATTTGGTGGCTCCTGGCCATGGCTACGGGAGTCTGTGCACCAGACGCAGTTCCGGTCTTTGTCCTGGGTGTAAGAGCTGGGCTTTGAGGGGACTTTTCGTCTTGCACCCTGTCTAGAGGGCATAAAGCTCACTAGGGTCTGGTTAGAAAAATCCAGATATAGGTGTCTGAGCCTGCCAATGGTGACTGTCTCCTGTGGGACCAACAAGAGCCCATTCATGGCAGGGGCTCTCATAAGGCCTCACCTGGAGCTTGCTCATTTGTGGTTCTGCAGCTGCTCCAAGCACAGCCTGGGGCAAGGCCAAGACTGGCAGCAAGACAGGACCGCTGGCTTCCGCAGGGACAGCCAAGAGCGAAGACCCTCTGGGCTAGGGCCTAGCCGGGCACCCCGCCTTTCCTCCTCCAGGCACTCAGTCCCAGGGGACGGCAGTGGCTCCTGGCCATCTTAGCGCAGACTTCTGCCTGTGGCTTCTCGTCCCACAGGCTGCCTGGACCTGGCAATACCTCTATGGAGGAGACACGATTCCAGGGGGGAAACGACGCCATGCTCAGGGGTTCCACCAGCCCCTTCTCCTCCCTGTGTCAGATCCCGGCTCTCTGGAGCCAAGCTGACCTGGGGGTCAGCCAGCCTCTCGCAGGGCCCAGAGCTTCTGGACACCGTCTCCCCTGTCTCTCTCTCTCCCTGACATCGAAAACCCCAAAGCATGAAGGCGACGTGACCAAGTCGCTCTTTGGGTGGACAGTGTCCGGGGCCAGTTGGGCTCTGAAGATCTAGAGAGTGAGGGAGCTTAGAGCCAGCTCCGCCCCGGGGGGGGCGGTAGAAGTTCACCCCACACCTTTCCAACCTCGGCCCAGTGGGGGGTATTCACCCCGCACCTTTCCAAGCCCCAACCATGCCTTCCTACCAGCGTATCTTCCACTGTGAGACCTGAGACAGGGGACCCCTAAGCCGAGCCTCATTTGCGCTTTCTGTTTCAGGCTTAGGCCCCTGGACATTGAATTCATGAAGCGCCTAAGCAAGGTGGTCAACATCGTCCCGGTCATCGCCAAGGCTGACACACTGACCCTGGAGGAGAGGGTCTACTTCAAACAGCGGGTAGGGCTCCCAGCCTCTACCTAGCCCCCTGTTCCTCATGGATGTGTGTCAGGGGTTTTCCCAGCATGCATAGGGAAGGATAGTCAGGAGTGCATCTGCTGAAGAAGAGACCAGGAGGCTCCCCAGTGTGTGAGAGCCTGGGTATGCTCGGGCAGATGACACAGTTGTTCCCTGGGATGGCCTCTGTCAACCGTCGCCCACCGGGGCTGTTGTCAAGGTGGGGACAGTTTCAGCGGGTACACTCCGGGCTACAGAGGGAGCAGTGCTCGTCCGTAGAGGGTTTGAGGAAGGAGAACGCAGCGGCCTTGAGTCATCCCGGGAGTCATGATGAGCTGCATGGAAACATGGGGAGTGTCTCAGGACACTGACCATAGGGCCCTCAGCCCAGACAAGGCCCTTCTCGGTGCAGAGGCTTCAGAACCGGGGTTCTGCACGGTAGCTCAGCTGGTAGAGTGCTCGCCGAGCATACATACACCTAGCTCGCCCAGCTCGGGGTTTGGACCTCAGTGCCCGTAAACTGGGCGTGGTGGCCCTTACCTATAGTCCCAGCATTTGGGAGGTGGAGGCAGGAGGATCAGGAGTTCAAGGTCGTCCTTGGGTAACATAGTCAGATTGAGATCACGCTGAAGTAGAGATTTTGTCTCCAGAAAGTGTAGGAGAGAGGCTGGAGAGACGGCTGGGGGGGTTAAGAACATTTGCTGCTCTTGCAGAGGACCCGGGTTCCAGTCCCAGCACCCACATGGCAGCTCACAACCAGTTCCGGGGGACTCAGTAGGCCTTCTCTGGCCTCGATGGGCACTAGGCATGCATGTGGTACACATGCACACTTGCAGGCATGACGCCTGTACACAGAAAAATGAATCATAAAAAAAAATAGACATTCTTGGGATGGGGCCACTCAGAGCCTGCCCTCAAAGGGGTTTGTGGCTCAGGCACCTTACGGCTAATAGCCTATTCAGGGACCGAACCTCTGTGCCCCCCCCCCCAGATCACTGCAGACTTGCTGTCCAATGGCATCGACGTGTACCCCCAGAAGGAGTTTGACGAGGACTCAGAGGACCGGCTGGTGAACGAGAAGTTCCGGGTAAATGGGTCAACCGGGTGCTGGGAGGTTGGGGGCAGCGGTGGGCGGCTGTGAGCCTTGGGGGTGCATCTTCCAAGCTGGGAAAGGATAGGAGCCCATATGTCTACCCTGGGTCCTCTCAAGCCGCAGGCTGCAGTTTTCCAGATGCTTCAGGATGCTCCCGGGTGGGCCTGGTCTTGCCGGGTGCTGCCGGGCACTGCCGAGCGCTGCCGAGCACGTGACTAACTCTTCTGCCCCTTCTCCAGGAGATGATCCCGTTTGCTGTGGTGGGCAGTGACCACGAGTACCAAGTCAACGGCAAGAGGATCCTGGGAAGGAAGACCAAGTGGGGCACCATTGAAGGTACAGGCTGCTGTGCTGCCGCAGGGGTGTGGCCCGTAGTGGAACTCCGTAGTGGAACTCTATTGCTCTGTGGGCCCCTGTCTCTTCCTTTCTTGTAGGGTGCACCCCAGGTTCCCCCAGCTTCCTTGAACTTAATTACTTTGTCCAAGTACCAAGGGCTGGGCCTCTGGTCTCTCCTGAGTCAGCACCCAGGTGGGGTGATCGTAGGGTCTTTCTTTGCTTTTTTTTTTTTTTTTTTTGGTCTGCTCTGCCATCCTCTTCAGAAAGGAGGATGGGATAGGACAGAGCTGCCTGGAAGATAAACACCCATTTTGTTCCTCGTGATCAGTGTGTAGTCAAAAGGCCCCACGAAGGAGCAGAAAGTCGAGGTCTGAGTTGGGACAAATCACCTTTCATAAACGAGGCCTAGGGCCTAAGGTCCAGGCTGCGTGAGACTGTCGCAGATGGGTAGAGCTGTGTTTTAGGTTGGTTTTGGTGTTCTAAAACTAAACAAGTCTCACTTTGCATCCTGGATGACCTGTCACTCAAGTCGTGTGTTGTGTCCCCCTGTCTGTGTGTCCGTTCCCTCCCCTCCCCCGTCTTGGCCTCGAGTGCTGGGATTATAGGCACCCACCACCATCCCAGACCTCCTGGAGCAGAATCTGGCCACGGTGGTGCTTCCTGGGCCCTGAGCGTGTTGGCATCCAGTTGGTCCTCTCGGCTCTCCCAGGGCCCTGTACTGTCCCCAGGAGAGGAGTTAAGGGGCAGGCTCCGTTGGTTGCGTATCTGCCTAGCATTAACTGAGTCCCATACTCTGCCCCACATAAACCAGGTTTGCTGGCCCCAATCCGTGACCTTAGCATTTGAGAGGCAGAAGCAGGAGGATCAGGGATTCAATATCGTCCGTCCTACAGTGAGTTCAAGGCCAGCCTGGACTCCTCGAGACTCTCTAAGAAGAGCAGGGATGGAAAGTGGGGTACAGATCAGAATGAGTGAACAGCCAGGGCTCCAGATTGTGAGGTGATTTGGGGCTCCACAGGCAGCCTTGCCCTGGACCCCTGGAGTTAGGAATTGTCACCTGTTACCCTACTGTTACCTTCAGGTGGGGCGTCATGGGGATATTTTCTGAATAACCCCTGCATGTTTTCAGCACCCGTGGCTTTTCTGTAGCATCTCCTTCCCCGCAGATGTTGATCCCAGAGGTGACCCTAGGGACCACTCTGAAGCTATTCTCTCAAAAGCTTGTCCTCAGCACCCCACCCCCCACCCCTGTCCCTCCTTCCTGCCTTTGCTCATCCTCTCTGCATCCCTCCCCAAATATGCAAGGCATGGTTTGGAGGCCAGCAAATTTTGGGATAAGAGCCCTGGGGATCTGGGAGTGGCATTGGCTATTGGTGTGTCTCTTCTGACCCCTGGTGGCCGACCTAGGCACTGCACGCACTCAAAGAGAAATAGACATTAACCAGGTAGATGGATGGCTGTTTACAGCTGAGGGTCCAAGAAGGAGCCCCTGGGAACCTGTAAAGGTGCTCCTGGGTGGTGGTTCCCACATCCAGCAGCCTTCTTGGGAGGACCATGGGGACTTATCAGAACGTGGTGGGAGTTGCTATCAGAGACCCCCATGAACTCATAACTGACCAAGTCCCATCCAGCCGTCCCCACCCCTCACCTCCTTCCTGGTCCACGAAGTGTCTGTCCGGTCCTTGGAAGCTGGCTAGAGCGCTGCCCGGAGGGTAGAAATCTACTTCAATCCCTGAGCATAATGTAGTCGAAAGCCTAAATTATACCATTGGCTCATTGGTTCCTTTTGTGCCCCCCGGGCATGAGCCCTGCCATTGGCTTGTTTAAATTTCATTTTACATTCATTCATTAACTTATTTGTTCTTACTGGGGGAAGAACACACATGTGGTAGTCCATTGACAACTTGCAAGAGTCCGTGCTCTCTTGCCATGTGGTTCTGGGAATCAAACTCAGGTCCTTCTGCCTGGCAGAAAACGCCCTTATATGCTCTAAGCCAGTAGCCAATTTTATTGGGAAACTGGGTCAGAGAAGCCAACAGGATTCACCCAAGCCCGGTCCATAAGGAATGGGGTGTTATTTTGGCTCCCGGTTCCAGGGTGTAATCCATCATGGTAGGGAGTCACGGCGGCGGGACAAGAAGCGCCTGGTCAGACCGCACCCGCAGTCAGGAGGCAGAGGTTAATGAATGCTGGAACTCAGCTCATTCTCCTTTTATTCAGTCAGAAACCCCAGCCCATGGGGTGATGTGCTCTCATTCGGGGTGGGTCTGCCCTCAGCAGGGGTCTCTGGACACACCCTCATCCAGAGCTGTGACTCCAAAACCAGCAGAGTCACGGTCAATCACGTCCCTTTCTCTCCCCCGCCCACTTGTGGGTGGGGCTTTCTAGGGGAGGAGAGGAGGGGCTTCCTTCCCTCCAGACACTGAGCCCCTTCTCTTCCCCTTAGTTGAGAACACCACTCACTGTGAATTTGCCTACCTGCGGGATCTCCTCATCAGGTGAGTCAGCCCTCAGCTCTGGAGGCCCCTTGGGAGGACCAGACCCGGGGTTTGGTGGTGGTAGATGGGTGGGCAGAGGCCCCTGCCCACTGGCAGCTGGCTGTGGTCAGCCCTGTCCTGAAGCCTGTTGACTGAAGCTGAAATCAAAACAAAACTGTCTTGGGAATGATTGAAGAAACGGCAATTCTTTCTAACCTTAAGAGGTCACCAGGAGGAGAGAGGCGGAACCCCGGTCCTCTGTGGTCTAGGCCTGCTGGACTCAGCCGTGGCTGCTCAGGGCACGGCATAGGTCATGATGAAATCTATTAATATATATTAATAGAAACAAAAGATTCAGGGCAAGGCTTCTGAGGGACCTGGGGCGAGGCTTCCAAGAACAAACCGCGGGGGCTCCAACTTTCTAAAGAGTAGAGTCTGCGGTGTGGACCAGTGGTAGAGCTGGCCTGTTTAAAAAGTCCTGGCTCCACCTGCAAAAAGAAACTAGAGGAAAATTTTTTTTAAAAAAAAAAGCCAACTCAGGGATGGCCGGGTGGACAGCTCTGAGGTCTGTGGTTACCTGCTGCCTCCTGCTGGGCACGGGCTGGACATCCAGCTTGGAGCAAGGATACCCCAGCCCTGCCCATTGGTGGGGGCCTCGGGCCCTTCCTCAAGGTCGTGTTTTTAGTGCCCAGCCCCCCCGTCCCTGTGCAGGCCCCTGACTAGCCACAGAGTGTGCAGAGAGAAGGCGGTATGGGTTAGGGCTAGGGTTAGGGTTAGGGTTAGGGTTAGGGTTTTTAGAACGTGCAGCCTGTGGGCGGGGCCTAAGGGCCAGGAGGGTCACGTGGCTGTCGTCCCCGGAGGCTAAGCAGTCACCCCGTGCCCGGCCATGTCCCCCGCAGGACACACATGCAGAACATCAAGGACATCACCAGCAGCATCCACTTTGAAGCCTACCGTGTGAAGCGCCTCAATGAGGGCAACAGCGGCATAGCCAACGGGGTCGAGGAGAAGGAGCCAGAAGCCCAGGAGATGTAGACGCCATCCCGCCCCTGGACCCCGCCCCCCAATCTTTCATCCTCCCTGGCCCACCCACCTACCCTGTCTTATTTTATATAATGGTCTCCGTTTGTCACCCGCCTCCATCTCTTTCCACACTCTGCCAGGTAACAAGAGAGGGCTGACCTCCCATGTGTGCTCTTATTGGCTGCAGCAGCAGGGTGGGCGGGACTATGGCCTGGGTGTGCCTCTGCGTCCTACCCCCTCCCCAGGCTGGTAAGGGGCTGGTAAGGCCCAGCCCCTGAGGGGTTAAAAGAGCAGTGTGTCTGTACCCACTCTGAGTTCTGAGCTGGACCTGTGAGGACGGGGCCCCAGCAAACGCAGAGGAGCCCATTAAACCCTAAGTCCCAGAGGCCACAGCCTCAAGCAGGTTAGGGGAGGCTGGAGCTGGCCAGGTCGTCCTGGAGCCCCCACAAGGCAGGAATCATTGCTCACAGCACCCTCAGCTGCCCGCTTCCCAAGGAAACTAGACTTCCACCACCAAAGTCGCCAACCACTTAGACATAGCGACAGCCGTGCCCCTCCCCCCCTCGAGCTTATCCCAGAGCAGAAAGTGCCTTGATCCACAGGAGCCAGTCACCCCTTCCCAGGTGTCCCTTTGGACAAAATGCAGGGACATGCTGGAGGGAGGGAGGTGTCTTTTCTCCCTCACCCCTGTGCTGTAGACCCCACTCCTACACTGGGCTTTAATTTTAAAAAAGGAAGCATGGAAGATGCACCCCGCCCCGACTCCCGATCTTAGAAAGGTCAAAGCCAGAGGACATGGTGGAGCTGAGGGAGGAAGCCGTGGAAGGAAGGTGGAAAGGTGCACGGTTGCTGCCCTGGCCAGGTGTGGGGGAAGGCGTATCTGTCTGGTCCTCAGTTTGGCTCAAGATTCCCTGGTTACATTGGCACCCAGCTGCTCCTCCCCGCCCCCGACACACACACTGTCCAGGCTCAAACCTTGATGATTCAGTGGCCGCACTGGGTGGGGCCAGGCGAACATGACCATTCTGTTGTTTGCATATGCCTAAGACCCCTGTGTCCCAGAACCCATCATGAATGTCCCCAAGGCAGGGAATACCAGGGGTCAGAGGTGAATACCCAGACTCCAGGGCAAGGTTCCGTAGCGGAGCCTGGCTCCCGTATCTTCTCTCAGAGGGAACCATTAGGGACCATCCATGGATGGCTAACCAAAGCCGGTCCTTTCTGCCCGTCTGCCATTCTTGTCCTGCCCCTGGGGGTAGGGAGGAGTTTGGTGAGGTTAGACAGGTGAGGCCCGCTTGGAGAAGGCGTGACCCCAGGCTAGCTTGGGAGGGGTGGGGTGCAGACAGATGAGGGGTGTCTACTCCCCAACCCAAACGTGGAGAGCCCCTCAGTGAGCCTGAAGAGTTTGCTTGCCAGCTTGCCAAGTTCTTTTGCCAAAATCAGGACCTTGAAGGAAATCTCCAGCACGCTGGACCCTTGGAAGGGCACCTCGGCCATCCCCAGCTGCAGTGTCCACGGGGACTTAGCAACAGCCCGCGTCATCAGGATGACTTCGTGCCTCTGTAACCAGATACTGAAAACTGTTCGTCTCACCAGGCTGTTCCACTTGGCCTTTTGCTGGGGGCTTCCTGGGGGTGGGGTGTCTCTTTTTTGTATAAATAACAAAGTGTTGAAATGTATTTCCTGAAATAAATGTTTCAAATACAAACTGGCTCACTCTGGAGGGGCAGTGGGTTGTCTGTCCTCAGGGCCTGTCTGGTCTGTTAACAGGTGGACGGAGGCTTCTGCTGAAGGCATGGGCCTTGTGGAATCAGTGGCTCACTTACTGCTCTTCAGTAGACTCGAGTTAGGTTAACAGCACCCACATCAGGAGGCTCACAACTGCCTGTAATCCAGCTCTTGGGGGAGAATCTGGCGCCCTCTATCGGCCCCTGATGGTACCTTCACACACGTAGCATACACCCAGACATGCGTGCACACATAAATACAAATCTAAATTTTATTATGACAGGCCTTATGAACTGGCCATTTACAATGTTATTCCAAAAGAACTAAACCGGATGGTTGGTCCCAGAGGCCTGGCTGAGCCAGCCGTATTTGTGCACCAGGATGGGAAGAGGGGAGGAGTTCTGGCCCTGGCCACTTCGTGTGTGTGTGTGTGTGTGTGTGTGTGTGTGTGTGTGTGTGTGTACGCGCACGCACGCACGCACATGCGTGTGCACATGTGCACGTGCTCTGATATCCTGCAGCTCTCGTGACAAATGTCTGCAAACCAGAAACCATCATACAACAGAAGTCTCCGTTCCCATATGGGTGTATGGGTGCACGTGTGTGTGTGTGTGTGGGTACACATGTGTGTGTGGTGTATGTGTGTGTGGGTGCACATGTATGTGTGTCTTGGACTGTGTCTTGGCATGACCCTGCTCCATTCCCTGCCTCCTCCGGCTCCTGGGACTGTTGTCACTTCTGGCTTGCCTGTCTTCCCACAGCCTTTCCTGTATCTCTTGAGAGATGCTCTCAGACATGCCACTTTAGCCCAGGATAATCTCATCCTGATCCTTTTATTTTTGTTGTTTAACATGCCAGCAGAGGGCATCTGCTCCCATTACAGATGGCTGTGAGCCCCCATGTGGTTGCTGGGATTGAACTTGGGACCTTTGGAGGAGCAGCCAGTGCTCTTAGCCACTGAGCCATCTCTCCAGCCCTCATGTTGATCTTTGATTGCATCTGTAAAGATCCTATTTCCAGATAAGGCTTTATTCTAAGGTTCTGCGTGGTGTGACTCTGGGGCGATGCTCTCTTCTTGCCACACCCCCTTCTTGCATCTTAGGGTTTCCAGAGCTACAGAGAACCCGGGGCTCACTTGCAGCACCAAACCAAGTACTGTCAGGAGTGACTCCACCCCTCCGGCCTCCCCACAGTCTTCTGATGACAAATGGGTTGATGGTCAGCAGCCACATGGGATCTCTAAGTCAAGGATCCTGAGTTGTGGATTCGACTGCTGATGTCTGATGTGGGCACGGACAGGACGGATCCCAAGTTGTGGATTCGACTGCTGATGTCTGACGTGGGCACGGACAGGACGGATCCCAAGTTGTGGATTCGACTGCTAATGTCTGATGTGGGCACGGGACAGGACGGATCCCAAGTTGTGGATTCGACTGCTGATGTCTGACGTGGGCATGGGCAGGATGGGAGGGTCAGGTCCATGGGGCCAGGTTGCTTGAGTCCCCCAGTTCCAAGTCCCTTGGCAGGTACTCCCCCTTGCATTTCTCCTCCCCCAAGGCTGAGCTATTGCTGTGTTCATCCCTAATACCTATCCTGTAGCCACAGACAGACTTAGGCAGTTGTCAACCATTAACCTGACTGCCAGCCCAGCCCACCTGCTCCTCCCAGCCAGTGATGGCAGAACTCCCACCTCCAACTCAAACACAGACAGTCTGTAGGACCAGAGTGGCCAGCCATTCCCATCTGTGTGGGAACATGCTCTTTCTTGTGCCTCCTAGCTAGTAATGGGGTCCCTCACCTCCCACCAGCAAAGCGAAGAGCCAGCAGGCTTCGGCGACCTCGGCTCCGTTCTTCACAGTTTTGGGGTCCCAGGCGTGCCTGTGGTGCTGGGGTGCAGGCTCAGGTCCTCAGCTGCATGCAGCACGTGCTCTCATCCTCTGAGCCAGCTCTCCAGGCCTGCGTGTGGGCTTTCCATGGAACAATTGGTGCTGGAACTTGGGGCGTGGGGGCGCTGGACAGAAGAACAAGGTGGTTTCATGGTGTGGGACCCTTACACCGCTGACCTTTCTCCTGCCCGTCCAGTCCCAGCCTCACATGGAGCCGGCATGGTGGCTTCTGAAGCAGTGGCACGGTCTGAGATGGACCGTCACCAAGGCGGGACTCAGAAGCAGCAAGGCCCTGCAGCAGGCCCCGCTCATGCTGGCTTAGGCTTCTATGGGAACTGGGTGTCCCACAGGGTCCTCAACCTCCCCCCACTCCAGGCTTCAGGGTTTGAAGGCAGGGAGACTAATGAGAAACCCTGAGGAGCCGCCTGATCCAGGCGGGGAGAGTCTGAAGAGGCCCTCGGAGACGGCCTTGTGCTAAGTCTCTTTTGGATTTCTGTTTAAGGGTATCCTATCCATTCGTGTGTGTGTGTGTGTGTGTGTGTGTGTGTGTGTGTGTGTGTGTGTGTGTGTGTGTGTGTGTTGGGTGCACATGTGTGGTGTGTATGGTGTGTGTGTGTGGGTGCACATGTGTGTGTGTGGGTGGTGTGTGTATGGGTGCACATGTGTGTGTGTGGGTGGTGTGTGTATGGATGCACGTGTGTGTGTGTGTGGTTGGGTGCACGTGTGGGTATGGGGTGTGGGTGCACATGTGTGGTGTATGTGGGTGCACGTGTGTGTGTGGGTGCATGTGTGTATGTATGGGTGCACATGTGTGGTGTGTGTGTATGGGTGCACATGTATGTGTGTGGTGTGTGTGTGGGTGCACATGTGTGTGTGGGTGGTGTGTGTATGGATGCACATGTGTGTGTGTGGTTGGGTGCACATGTGTGGGTGTGGGGTGTGGGTGCACATGTATAGTGTATGTGTTTGGGTGCACGTGTGTGTGGGGGGTTGTGTGCATGTGGAGGTCAGAGGACAACCTTAGTTGTTTTCTTTCTTTGTTTTGTTTTGTTTGATCTAGGGCTCTCATTGGCTTGGAGCTTCCAAACAAACAGGCCCGGCTGACTGGCCCGGGAGCCCCACGGATCTGCCGGATTTTGCCTCCTCAGTGCCGAGGTTAAGGGCCTGCTTCCATGCTGGGCTTTCCCTGGTTCTGAGGATCCAGACCCAGGTTCCTCATGCTTACACAACCTTACCAACAGAGCCAGCCTCTCCACTGATTGTTTAAGAATATTTATTTATTTTATGTGTATAGGTGTTTTGCCTGCACGTACGTCTGTGCACCGGTGTGTGTTGGTGCCTGGGGAGGCCTTGAGAGGGCGTAGGATCCCCTGGAGTTACAGACTGCCATGCAGACACTAAGAATGGAACTCAGAGAGTCCTCTGGAAGAGCAGCAGGGCCATGAGCCGCTGAGCCTTCTCCACCGGCCTTCTTCTCACTTTCAAACTTTACTTCCTGGCTACAAGAATATCCTGTTTAATACTGAAAATGCCAGGGGGTAAAAATTACACGACAGAGAAAACACCCCCATGTACACCCGAAGACGCTGCCTAGCGCTGATGTTGGGCATGGCCTTGGGCTCCGGAAAGGGTGGCGGTGGCATGCTGGGGTGGGGGTGGAATGAAGCAAGGCAGAGTGTGGGGAGGGGTCCCAGGGTGTAGTTAAGGTGCTGGGTCCCCCAGCACTTGAAAGCCCGAGGCAAGAGTACCAGGAGTTTGAGGCATTCGTGGGGTCACAGCGAGAATCTGCACCACAGGCCACACCCCCACCCAAACCCCAGTGTATCCTGCCCAGAAGGGTCCCTCAGCCAGTGGAGCACCCCTCTATGCTTCCCCTCTCCTGTTGCCTCTCGGAAGGAAGAGGGGCAGATCTTGTCCCTGTGCTCACCCCAGCCCCCAGCCCCACCCCACCCCCTCACTGTCCCGTGCAGCGCACCGGGGACCAGTGAGGGACTGAGGTGCATTTCCCGTGTTGGACTGGAAATACTTTCCAGATGCTCTGCTGCCCAGAACCCAGACTGGAGGGACCTGTGTGAACGATGCTGGCTGGCACCATGCCAACACAAGGTGGCAGCCACTCAGCATTGATTATCAGAAGCCTTTGGAGAGTCGGAGGCGGGGGGGGGGGGGTGGTGGCGGTCTGCCTTGATGACCAGTGGGACAAGCAGGGCTGTAGGACCTCCAGGCTTCCTGCTGCTGAGGGCCACAGCCTGCAGTAAAACGTAAGACTGGAAGTGGCAACATAGACCTATGGTCCTGGCACCATGGAGGCTGGAGCGACCAGAGACCAGCCTGGCTACATTTGCATATAGTGAGACCCTGTCACAAAAGAATAAAGTAGGAAGTAAAGTCCCCTTGTGTCTCTGGTGATTTAAGCAACCCCTGCATGCTATAAAAGCTTTGAATGGTAGGCACGGAAACAGCAGTGACTGCCAGTCAACCTGTTCGTGAGTAGGAGTTAAAAATAAATATAATGTAGCCAGGTGGTGGTGGCGCACGCCTTTAATCCCAGCACCTGGGAGGCAGAAGCAAGTGGATCTCTGTGAGTTCGAGCCCAGCCTGATCAACAGAATGAGTTTCAGGGCAACTCCCTCCAAAAAAAAATATATGCATATGTGCATGCATACCTGCATACAGGTGTGTGTGTGTGTTACGTGCATACATGTGAGTACATGCACTCAGGGGCACACATTGAGAGTAGCAAAGGCAGGACTTTGAACCTTATTGCCTTTGACAAGGTCTCCCACTGAGCCAGAAGCTTACCATTTGATTAGGCTGTCTGGTCAGCAAACTGTCAGGATCCTCTTGTCTCTGCACCCAGAAATCCAAACAGGGAGTCCTTCTAGAGCGAGAGGTAGGGGAGGCTCCCATGCAGGTCCCCTCGTTCCTCTCTCTGTTAGGGTTTGAATGTGTAATGTCCTTCACAGGCTCATGTGTCTGAACGCTTGTTCTCCAGCAGATGGCGCTGTCCTGGGAGGTTATGGAGCCTTTTGAGAGAGGGTGAGGTTTGACGGTTATTGGCTGGCTCTTCTTCCTGCCTGAGCTTCGGGATTCCTGATCTATAGAGACGTGAGGACGCTTTACCATGAGTCCCACCCAGCTGCCATGCCTTCCTGCTATTCATGGACTGTATCACCGTCAACTATGAGCCATTAAAAAAAAATCCTTTCTGAGATTGCTCCTATCAGATATTTGGAGACAAGATTAAAAGTAACTAATACACTGTCCTCCCTCTGCTCCCATCCAGTCTCCCCTTCCTGGCTTAGGGAGAGCCAGAGCCTCCTTCTGAGTGAGCGCCTGCAGGCTGACTATGAATTTTAGCTCAGAGATGGAGTGGTTAGTCCTCACTGTCAGCTGGGTTTGGAATGGCCTAAGATTCACAGCTCTGGCAGTGTGTATAAGCACATTTCTGGAATGTGGGCAGCACCACCCCATGGACTGGGGTCCTTGAGCGAAGAAGAAGAAAATAAAAGGAAAATGGTAGCCTTCTGAAGACCAGAATTCATCTCTCTACCTCCGACTGCGAACACCATGTGACTGGACACCTCAGGTTCCTTCCACCATGACGGACTGTAACCCTCAAAACGGAGCTAAAAAAAAGTCCTCCTTGAGTTTCTTGCATCAGGTATTTTATCACAGCAATGAGAGAAGCAGGGCTGAGGCACAAAATCTCTTTCCTGCATAGATTCAACTCTGTAGCCTCGAACTTGGGCCCGCATAGAGATCCCGGGAGTGCCCTTCCTAGATCACATGTGGAAGAATTCCTGGAGGATGGACTTGGGGCTGGGCTAGGGGACAGAGGGCCTGAGGGTCCCTTCTACATCAGTGTGACTAGGAGTGGAGAGGCCCTGGGTGCAGAGGGACCAGGATCCGTGTCTCTCTCTGCTGTGTGGCCTGGGGCAAGCTCTGCCCCACCAGCAGGGACAATGATACGTAGACATTGTTTGAAGATGGGAAAAGGGGCAGGAAGGAACCCTGTGTTTCATTACAGGGATAAAATGCCCAAGAAAAACAGCCTCAAGGAGGAAAGATGTATCTTGGCTCACAGTTTAAAGGTGCCAATCCACAGTTCACTGGCTGCTTTGCTTTTCAGCCCAGTGGCAAGACAGAAACCTCATGGCTGCAGGGCATGGCAGAGAAAGGTGCTCACCTTACAGTAGCCAGGAAGAAGAGAGAGGGAGAGAGGGAGGGAAGAGGGAGACAGACAGACAGACAGGCAAGGTCTATACTTCAAAGGCACAATCCCAGCGATCTACTTCCTCCAATCAGGTTCCATCTCCTGGTTACTGCCTTCTGGTAATACCGCCAAACTACGAACCCAGTGATGGGTTGGTTAGGCCAGGGCGCCTGTGAACCAATCATGTCCCCCGGAGGTTTGGAGTCCCACACTGGGAAGCAAGCCTTCCACCATGTGAGTTTGGGTGAGATGTCCCCCATAGGCATTCGAATACTTGGTCCTCAGTTGGGGGCACCGTTTGGGGAGGCTTAGGAGGCAAGGCCTTGCTGGAGGAAGTGTATTACACGCCATTCCCAGCCCAGCAGAGTTCTCTGCTTCCTGCTTGTGAGGTAAGATGAGAGCCCTCAGCTTCCGCTCCAGCCCTTGTGTCTACTGCTCGCTTCCCTGGCATGATGCAACCGTAAGGCTAAATGAACGTGTCTGTAAGTTGCCTTGGCCATGATGTTTGTTTGTTTTGTTTTCAAGACAGGGTTTCTCTGTTGTAACTCTAGCTGTCCTGGAACTCACTCTGTAGACCAGGCTGGCCTCGAACTCACAGAGATCCACCTGCCTCTGCCTCCCGAGTGCTGGGATTAAAAGCATGTGGGCCGCCACCGCCCCAGCTTGGCCGTGGTGTTTTATCACCAGTAGAAAGCGTCTAAGACAATTTCATGCCCGTGCCTCCACAAGCGGCAGGATGGATTCTGCATGCAGCCAACTCACAGCAGGCTCTGGTCTCTCTCCATCACAGTGTCCCTCCTTCCTGCAGCCCGGGGAAGGTGGGCCCTCTTCATCCCTGGAGCCTGGGTATGTGTGTTCCAATCGAGGACCACACTCCAGAGCCACGGCAGCACTGCCCGCCCTGCAGGGTCGGATGGACCCAGGACATAGCTGAAGTGCAGTCTTCTGGGACACAGGGACTCTACCAGTGTTGGGGTTCAGGTCCCACTGTGCCCATTGCAGCTCCTGAACACCTGGGGCGCTGCTGAGCCTCGGTTGTGGCTGAATGAGCATCGAGCCGTGGGAAAATCACCTTCCTTTCCTTTCATAGAAGCTGCTTATAAATAATCAGATGAAAATGGGCCATGAATAATTAAGGCTACCCAGAGTTAAGTGGTTCTTGATCTGTCTGCTTGAATTAAAAAAACCATCACTTGGAGAGGCCTGGCTGCCAGGGAGCTTCTGCAAGATATCATTACCCACAATGCCACTGCCTGCTCCTCCCCCTCTCCTCTCCCTCCCTTCCCCCTCCTTCCTTCCACTCTTGGGTGCCAGGGGCACCCAGCATTGGGCTCTTCAGCCAGCCCTGCCACCCAGAACACCGCCGTGGCCTCTTCTCTCTCCCTCGTTAATACCTCCACCCAAGTCCCATCCCAGGAAAAAAACCTGAGTCCCTAAAGAAAAAATGGCTTTGCGGAGGGTCCCTCCCTGGGAGACGGAGTCCAAGACTGGGACACTCAGGGGTCCCATGGCTTCTGCCTCTGCCTCTCTTCACAGAGCCGTGGTGCCCTGTGTCTGTGTCTGTGTGACCTCTTGCCCTTAGGATGTCCTTGCTTGAGATGGCAGTGGCCAGGGCTGCTGGGGATGGGGGCTTAGGGTCTGTCTGTCTGTCTGTCTGTCTGCTTTGCAATGCTGAGATGGCACTTGGGGCCTTTACATTATGTGGTAGGCGAGTGCTCTCCCGGAGCCACACACCAGCCACTCCGTGTGGCTATTTTTATCTCTGTCGACATTCCCATCTGTTCACGTGAAGCATCCCCCCCATCTTCCCCACCCCCCACGGCTCCCCGCCATGGGGCTCGTCACATTTTTATTTACTTCAGCGAATTAAGACCTTGTCTGTCGTGGTTTGAATGCGCATGGCCCACGGGATCATGAGTTTGAACACTTGGTCCCCACCTGGGCACCATTCTGAAGGCTGCGGAACTCTTCCGAGGCAGGGCCTGGCTGGAGGGAAGGGGCCGCACCTCTCTCCGGTCTGAGCCTTCTCTCTGCTTTCTGGTCAACGCCACACACCAGCTGCCCCTCACTCTGGCCACCAGGGAGCCATGTACCGCCATGCCTTTCCCGCCAGGATGGACTTCATTTATCTATCTATCTATCTATCTATCTATCTATCTATCTATCTATCTATCTATCATCTATTTTGAGACCAGGATTCTCTGTGTATCCCTGGCTGTCCTGGAACTCATTCTGTAGACCAGACTCAAAGATCCACCTGCCTCTGCCTCCGAAGTGCTGGGATTAAAAGTGTGCGGCCCCGTGGCCGGCGATGGACTTCTTAAGCTGAGTCCAAAGAAACGTCTCCTTCTTTGGGAAATTAGCATTGCCTAATACTTCCAACATCTCCATCTTTTCCCTATGATTGCATTTTCTTGCTTTTCATGTGTCCTATAATTTATTGCCTCCCCAAACCATGCATTAGAAAAAAAAATGGAAAATAAACCTCAGATTTGCTTCGTTGTTGGTAATGTTGGACCCCAGGGGCCCAAACCGGAACGCCGCACCCCCACAGAGACCCACAGTCGGAAAATTGATGCAATTAGCAAGAGGATTTTATTCCAGTATACTGGGGCCGTTCTAACACGCAGGATAGAAGCGACCCCCAGGAGCAAATGGTGAAGCTTTTTATACGGTTGAAACGGTTGCTAGGCACAAACCGAGTTGGGACAAGTTGATTGGTCCCCAAATTGTTTTCCCATTTTGATAGGTAGGGGCCAGTTAACCTTTAAACTGATTGGTGCTGGCATATAGCAAGGTTGCGGGCTCCTAGAAAATGTAAACTTTAGGGTCTTAGTCAATGTGGGTGTGGGGAAGACCCTTAGACAGGCCATGGGCTGTCTACGTGGGGAAACTCTTTTAGCCCAAGGCCGTCTTGTTTGTCTTAGAAAGTGTTTTTCTTTAACTCTGGGAACTGTTTTGGGTCACGGTGCTCCTGGCTTGGGCCTACACAATTTTGGTGCTCTTAGAAGCCTGACTAAAGTTGGCTGCTTTGGTCTTTTTCTATACTAGGGACCTGAATCTTAAGGTGGGACCTCCACAGTAACAAAGTGATTAGAAGGCAGGATCCAATTTCTCCTGAAGTCAGTGCGTGGGAGGGAGGTGAACGGTGCCAGGAACTCCCGTGGAGGTGGAATTTACCCCCATGCAGGGGAGCGTCAGAAGTTTGGGGGTGTAGTGGCTTGGACAAGAAGGGACTCCACAGGCTAGTGTATTTGAACGCTCGGGCCACAGCTGGGGAGCTGTTTGGGAAGGATTAGGGGGTGTGGCCTTGTTGGAGGAGGTGTGTCACTGGGGGTTGGGCTTTGAGGTTTGAAAAGCTCATGCCATTCCCAGTTAAGGTCACTCTCTCTCTCTTTCTTCTTTTCCCTTTCCCTCTCTTTCTCTTCCTCTTCCTCCTCTTCCTCTTCCTCCTTCTCCTTCTTCCTCTCTGTCTCTCTCTCTCTCTCTCTCTCTCTCCTCTTGCTCTCTCTCTGCCTCCTGCTGCTTGTGGATCAGATATAACTTCTCAGCTACTGCTCCAGCCCCTTGCCTGTCTGCCTGCTCTACTGGATTCCCCCTTTGAAACTGTAAGCAAGCTCCCAACTAAAGGCTTTATGGTGTAAGTTACCTTGGTCACAGTGTGTCTTCACTGTGAAGTGCAGAGAGATGTGACCATGATCCTTGGAAGTGGTATAACATGCAGGTGCCATCGCTGTGCGGGGACGGGTGGTGGCTTCGTGGCGTCTTAGACGTTACACATGTGAAAGCCACACTCGGTATCATCCTGCTCATGGTTATTGTCTGCCAGAATGACCTGAAAATGGACTTGAAAATTCTCTCGACACCCCCCCCCCCCAATTCCATTGGCTGCAGGCAGCAGCTACTCTAATGGATTCAAAAATTCAAAACACATGAAAAGCCCCAGCCAGCCGGCTTCCACCCTAGCGGCTCAGGCTGCGAGGCTCCCTGGGATTCACCATCAGAGACTTGGCCCTGATCGCTGTGTCTTGGCCTCCGTTGTAAAGGGAGCCCTCCGCTGACTCCTTGCCCAGATTCCTCCAGAACGTTCTGGCTTTTGTCAGTTCGAGGCAGGCCCTGGCAACCGTGGAAGCAGGGGGGGGAGTGTGTCGAATAAAGTCAGAGCTCTGCAATTTAGCAATTACTGAAACCCACACTTGTAATTTAGGGGTTTCTTGTAATTCTTTGTACTCTTTATCTCTCTTTGAACAAATGTGCAGTTTAATCGTTTCCTCCTTCCTGCTCTGAGCGCTGGTGTTCCCACCCCTCCCCCACTCAGCTCCAGTTCATGGAAGCGTCGGCCCCTTCCCAGGGCTCCAAAAGGTTCATTTAACGACCAGCAGCTCCCAGCACAGTCCTGGCGCTGGCTCCAGGCAATCACGTGCGCGTCCAGGACTCTGAGTTCAGCTGGTGGCCGGGTGTGATCTGCCCCGCGCTGGGTCCGCGGGTGGGCCAGGCCCACGGCCGCACCTGGGACTCCTGACCTTGTGCTCAGGCAGTTGCTAAATGATCTGGTTTTGAGACTCCGTCCGGCGTCTGAGCCTTCAGGGATGGGTTTGTCCTCTAGAGGCGTGCGGTCTAGGGGGAAAAAGGATGGTTGTCTCTCTGGGGATCACAGGTCCCACAGAGTTGGCACCTAGGGCTATGGTGGCCCAGGGGACCATCTCTGTCGGAATGAGCTGGAGAGGGGAAGAGGGGAACGCTTCTAGAAACTGTAGGTTGGGTTGAAGAGGTGGCCCAGTTGGTAGAGTCCATGCACAAGGTTCTGGGTTCAATCCCCAGTGTTCCGTGAGTGTGGAGGCGCATGTCTGGAATCCTAGCCCCTGAAAGTTGGAAACAAGGCCTTTCCTTCCATTATGGACTCTAGCCCTCTGGGCGCATAAGCCAAAATAAATTGTTCCTTAAGTTGTTTTTGGCATGGTATTTTATCAGAGCAATAAGCTAGTAACTAATACTATTAGACTGGTTTACAGGCGCATGTACCTATGAATGACCACAGATGTGCACGCACATATGCTTACTTTTTTTTGATTGCTTTTGTTTTAGTTTGCTTGAGACAGGGTTTCTCTGTGCAGCCCTGGCTGTCCTGGAACTCACTCCATAGGCCAGGCTGGCCTTGAACTCACGGAGATCCGCCTGCCTCCGCCTCCCGAGCGCTGGGACTAAAGGCGTGCGCCGCCACCGCCTGGTTATACATACTATTTTTAAAAATAATGTAAGTTTTTTGGAAATTATATACCTATACTCTTTACACACAGACACAAGTGTTGTGAAACTGGCTCACACTGAGAAGGCCCGAGACTGGAAATCGTTCGCCTGGAGACCTGAGAGCCAACAGCTAACATTTTAATCTCAAAGCCAGCAGTCATGGGACACAGGGGTCAAGTCAACCCAAGGACAGGAAAAGTTTGCAGCAGGGGGAGTTTGCCCTTTCTCTAAAGATTTGTTCACTTTATTTCGTGTTTATGAGGGTTTTGCCTGTGTGTGTATGTGCACCGTGTGTGCACCTAGTGCCCACAGAGGCCGGGGAGGGTGTTGGAGCTCCTGAAACCAGAGTTACAGATGGTTCCGAGCTCCGTGCGAGTTCTGGAAACTGAATCCTGGTCCTCGGCAGGAGCGAGAAGCGCTCTTGGCCTCTGAGACACCATGCTAGTCCAGTAGTTCTTAATCTGTGGGTCGTGACTCATTTGTGGGTCAGAGGACCCTTTACAGGGGTCGCTTAAACCACCTGCATAGCAGATCTTTACATTAGGATTCAAAATTACAGTTATGAAGTAGCAAAGAAAATAATTTTATGGTTGGGGGTCTCCACAACATGAGGAACCATATTAAAGGGTCGCAGCCCCAGGAAGGCTGAGAACCACTGCATCCTCCCCCACCCCACCCCCACACACTGTTTAAAAGATAGGGTTTTACTCCCCTGCCCTGGGTGGCCCAGAACTCCGGAACTCACAGGGATCCCCCTGCCTCTGCTTCCCAAATGCTGGGATTTAAGGTGTGCACCACCATGCCTGGCTTGAGAAATTTGTTCTTGACTGGGAGAGGGTCTTCTTTGGTTCCAGGCAGCCTTCATCTGGAAGGACAAAGCCTGGCCGCTAGGGAGAGAAGCCTGTCGGATCCATCCCAGAAAAGCCTCACAGAAAGCAGACTCAGCCCCGCTGGCTGTCTGGGAATCCTGCGGCCCAGCCGCTCCAACACGTGAAACAAACCGTCGCCACTCAGGAAGTCTCTGGCACTTTTAGATTTGGGCAGAAGAACCCTAAGAAGCGAACACAGACCTTGGAGCTGAGCCTGACCTAACTCCAGAACTCCAGCTCATACTCCGATCAAGGAGAGCAAAGGAAGTTTGGATGGTGGTGCCTGTGATCCCAGGGGATGTTGAAGCAGGAGGTTCACGAGTTTGAGGTCAGCCTGGGATAATGTGGTAATAACTTCTCATGAAAATACCTCTCACAGTCAGAAAGTGAACTTCTGCCGGACCCTACTGCCAAGCCAATAATATCTCTTGGGATCGTTTAAGACCACGTGCGTAACCTGTTGTCCTACTATGTGCTCTTATTGTTTTAAATTTAACCCGCCTTTAGAAGAGCAGTGCAACCAATCTCACTGTGCCCTGGATTTCCCATGCAACCAGCTTTTGTAACCAAAATTAAATGCATGCCTTTAATCTTAAATTATGTATCCTTCCAGGCCCCTGACCAGAACAGTGTGTACGTGTGTGTATGTGTGCGTGCATATGTGTGTATGTGTGTGTGTGTATGTGTGTGTGTGTCTGTGTGTGTGTGTGTGTGTGTGTGTCTGTGTGTGTGTATGTGTGTGTGTCTATGTGTGTATGTGTATGTGTGTATGTGAGTGTGTGTGTGTATGTGTGTGTGTGTATGTGTGTGTGTATGTGTGTGTGTCTATGTGTGTATGTGTGTATGTGAGTGTGTATGTGTGTATGTGTATGTGTGTGTGTATATGTGCATATGTGTATGTGTGTGTATGTGTGTGTGTCTATGTGTGTATGTGTGTATGTGAGTGTGTATGTGTGTATGTGTATGTGTGTGTGTATATGTGCATATGTGTATGTGTGTGTATGTGTGTGTGTCTATGTGTGTATGTGTATGTGTGTGTGTGTATGTGTATGTGTGTGTATGTGTGTGTGTCTGTGTGTGTATGTGTGTGTGTATGTGTATGTGTGTGTCTGTGTGTGTGTGTATGTGTATGGGTATGTGTGTATGTGTATGGGTGTGTGTATATGTGTGTGTGTGTGTCTGTGTGTGTCTGTATGTGTGTGTGTATGTGTGTATGTGAGTGTGTATGTGTGTGTGTCTGTGTGTGTGTATGTGTGTAAGTGTGTGTGTGTATGTGTGTGTGTATGTGTGTAAGTGTGTGTGTATGTGTGTGTATGTGTGTAAGTGTGTGTGTGTGTATGTGTGTAAGTGTGTGTGTGTGTATGTGTGTGTGTGTGTATTGATGGCAATTATGTATTGAAAGCAGCCAGAAGGTAGAAAGTGACCTCAAACTGGTGTGTGACGTCACACCTGGTCGGTGAAGGTTCCTGACAGCACCCAAGGGCCACTTAGAGAACAGGCATGAAGTTTCCTCCTCTGTTTTCAGGTTCATTCTCCCATCCTCTAAAATCTCCATTTTTGTTCTGCGGGCTCCATTGGCAGCGTCTCCTCCTCCCTCAGGGCCTTGGAGCAGAAGACGAGGGTTTCAAGTGGTTTTGCAAAATATCCTGGAGGAGAACAACCTGCCATTGGCAGAGAATTGTCCTCGCCAGGCCAGGTGGAAGCTCAGGGCTGTGGACAGGAGGCAGAGGTGCTTGAGTCCAAGGGCCCTTGGCTCTTGGTCCTTTCTGCTCTTAATTGAAGGCAATAAACTCAGTGGAAAGACAGCCTGCAGGGGCTGAACTGCAGAGGGTGACTCCCCAGCAGCAGCTCTGTGCAGGGGGTGGGGGTATGGGTGGGGGAGTGAGGGTATGGGGGTGGGGGTGGGGGTGCGGGGACCCATCTCTGTGCCGGGACATTGGCACTGGTCCTGGCTTTGCTCTGACCTGCATGTTGCACGCTGGCTATCTGGGCCTCTCGGGGATGGGAAAGACAAGGGTCAGTAAAGGGTTTTGGTTAACCAAACCTATTCCTTGATGGTCTCTATGAAGAGATCGGGTGTGCTCCTGGGCCCTTCACTTGCTTCAGAACCAAAGCTAGAGAGAAGACCACCCAGAGCAGCTCTGTCAGCAGTCCTGTGTCACCCAGGAGGCAAGCGGAGATGACAGAAAGAGAGTTAGAGAGAGAAAGAGAGAGAGAGAGAGAGAGGAAGGACCAGTGGGGAAGGGTCTCCAGGGTTCCTGACTTCACTGGCATCTCTGCAACCTAATATGGCCAGAGAGGCAGCACCCCCTCCCCTTCTGCCCTCTTCCAGCTTTTGAAATTCTTCCTATTTGCAGGGCTTTGGGGCAGTGGGAGAGCAGGGAGGCCACCACTCTGCATCTCTTTCCAGGTGACCTGGGTGGGGATCTGGAAACACCCTTCACCAGGCACAGCTCCCTGCTTTTCTGCACACAGCCTCAGGGAGGCCAGGAGCCACACGCCGGCCTCATGGAGGCCAGGAGCCATGCACCAGGGCAGCTGCCCCCCCCCTTCTGCCAAGTGCGTGGCCTAAGATGTCGTAAGGGCGTGAGGAGGAAGAGAGAGAAGGGCAGATCAATGTCGGGCACAGCTGCCAGGAGCAGGCTGGGCAGGCCCACCTGGAGCTGCTTCCGGCCTCTGAGGAGGCACAGGGATGTGGGAGGGAGGCCAAATGTGAGACCAGCAGGAATAATCGTGAGAAGATTCCCAGAGAGGACACAGGGACTCCCAGGGGACTGCGATCCATGTGTGCCCGCATCTTTGCAGCAGAGACTGGGATGACCAGGGGTGGCCCTGGCACCAGGCTGGGCAGAACCCAGGAAGCGGGTGGAGACCATTGCAGGTAGCTCGTGGTGTGCAGGAGGGAGAGGCAGCACCTTGGGAAACAGAGCACACATGCCCCCCCCCTCTCTCACCGCCCACCCTCATCTCAAACTTGTAATGTAGCTGAGGCTGGCCTTAAACTCTCAATCCTCCTGCCTCTACCTCCCCAGAACTGAAACTGTTGTCTTGGATCACCACGGTCGGTCCTCTGCTGCTGGTCAGAATTTGCCGGCTGGCTAGGAATGCCAGCCCCTAGCGGCCACCTGGATACAAGGACTTTCTAGAGGGTCTCTGAGGGTTGATGGTGTGAGGAGCCTCGTTGGGCACTGCCTGGCGTCGTTACAGGGCTGTCTGTCTCTCCCTACACCGGCACGGCAGGCTGGAGGCCAGGGAGACAGGTGAGGAAGATGTTTCCAGAAGAGCTGGTGATTCAGCTTGGCAGGTGTCAGGTGGGCCTGGCCTTCTGTGGTGTCTCCCCAGGGAAGACTCACTGTGGCTCCCAAGCTGGTGTCAACCAGTCCCTCCACGTCAAGGTCCCCTGCTAATGAGCTCACTGGGAGCAGGGGGGTGGGCAGGAGCAGTGGGGGCTCATGGTCTGCCTGAGAGGTCCATGAGGGGCCGCCCCTCACCCACAAACCTGTCCACCAGTTTGTCTGCAGCATTAGCCCTGAATCACTGTCCTGCCTTTCTTCCCAGGACTGTGTTCACACAGTAGGTCAACATTTAAATATGCCTTTGGAAGGAGGTTATGGGGGAAAGACGTGCATGGAGGAGCCTTATAGAAACTTACTACCAGATGGCAAGATGGCTCAGCATTTGTCACCTTTCTGCTTTCTGGTGCATACTCTCTGTCTCCGAGGTGTTTATTTTATTTACTTTTATTTTGAATTACCCTCTAGTATTCCTCCTTGGATAAGGCTAGTGGCTGCTGCTATCCTCTGCCTGGTACATGTCTCAACCCCAACCCTCCCCACACACACACACACCCCGCCCCCTGCCAACCCTTCCCCGAGCAGCAGTGCCCTTTGGTTTTGCTGAAGGCAAAGCACAAACTTGGCTTTGTGCCACCCTCCAGTTCATGTCTGAAATCCCCGACCCTGGACTCCAGGAGAGACAGGGTCAGGAGACTGACATTACTGAAGTAACTGTGGTGAGCTGGGGCTCGAGTGCTAGCAGGCCTGGTGTCCTCACAAGAGATTGTGGCGAACACCCAGCGGCATGGCCACATGGAGACCCAAGAAACGGGAAGGAGACAGAGAGCTTACAGGGCTAGGGAAGTCAACCCTGGGACTCTGCGACCCTGGGAAAGTAAATGTCTGTTGCACCACAAGGGTAACGACAGCAAGGCGTCCTCAGGCTGTCCTGGTATGCAAACGTGGAAGCTGCTGGAAAGAGGAACCAGAGCTCGTCCTTAGACTCCTCCTGCGTTCCTGACGACATCCGCTCCGGTAAGAGGGGGTCGTGGCGCTGATGCTCCAGCTGAAGCCTGTCCGGTGTTTGCACTGAGTTTCCCCTGTTCTAGTCCCTTCAAAACATCCTTCAATAGCATTTTCTTAAAGAGCTCTTAAAAAGTGTCCACACAGTAGGTCAACATTTAAATATGCCTTTGGAAGGGAATTATGGGAGGAAAGACGTGCATGAAGGAGCCTTATAGAAACTTACTACAAGATGGCTCAGCATTTGTCACCAAGCCTGTCTGCCTGAGTCTGGGCTCTGAGACCTATGATAGGAGAGCGCTGACTCCTGCAAGCTGACCTCTGACCTCCATGCGCGCACCGTGGTGTATGTGTACGCACACCACCTCCCCACACACTAAATAAACAAATGTTTAAAAACATTTGAAAACACCTGGTCATCATGGGACACACCCATAACCCAGCACTCAGGAGTCAGAGGTAGGTAGCTCTCTGTGTGCTCAAGGCCAACCTGTTTTACATAGTGAATTCCAGGCCAGCCAGAACTACCCAGTAAAACCTTGCTTTAAAAAAATTGAAAACATACCCACTACCATATAAGTTAACTAAGAATATAATAATGATGATGATGATGATGATGATGATGATTATTATTATAATTATTATAATAAAGAGCTTGTAGTGTGTAGCAAATGCTTTGCCTGGCGGCTTTTTGTACTGTGAAGCCTTTCTTAACATGCTATAGGACTTCTGGGAGCAGCTTGGAAGGAGGTATATAAGAGAGAGAGTGACTGTTGGGAAGTTGGGGTAGAGACAGGGGAAAAGTGAGCATCAGAGTTGGTTGGGTAGTGTCAGGAAAAAGTGAGTCCAGAACTGATGATAGGAAAGCTACCATTAGTTCCTCAGATGAGGTGGAACTAACTGGGGTCTTAAAAAGGTTACATTTTATATCTTTCTCAGAAACTGTCTGGAGATCAGAGAGAAAAAGAGAGGCTGGGACTGGTGTGTCTTTTGAAACTACAAAGCTCACTCCCGATGACTCACCTCCAACAAAGCCATATGTAATCCCACAAGGCCATGCCTCCTAATTCTTCCCAAGTAGTTCCATTAACCAGAGACCAAGCATTCAGATATATGAGACTGTGGGGGCCATTCTTATTCAAACCATGTCAGTGCCCGTGGGTGTAATAGCGGCAGGACCGTTACAGGAACAACCAGCTGTTTCCTAATTGAATTTGAGACCTGCTCCACAAGAGGGAATTTATGCTTGGTACTGTAAGCCAAACCCAAACCCTGTGATTTGTGAAGTCATAGAACCTAGTTGGAGACCTACTATCATTGTTTTGCTAAATAGGCATGTTCCCAAACCGCCTTCAAAATGTTTATGTCCATAGACGAGTGCTGCTTTCAACCCTGGGCAGGGACGGTCCTTTCTGCCGTGGGCAAACGTTAATGCAGAGACTTCTATCTTCTGGTCATACTAGGTGCGCCTGTAATCCCAGCACTTGGGAGGCAGAAGCAGGTGGATCCCTGTGAGGTCAAGTACAGTCTGGTGTACACAGTGAGCTGCAGGACAGCAAGGGGGGCCTAGAGAGATTTTGTCTCAAGAAAAGAGAAAGAAAACCTCCACATAGACACTTGAGAGGAGAGCTGGTTCTGGCCACGACCATCCCGCTCACGGGTGACAGCGGGATATGTAGCGTTGGTCAGTACTGATGACCGTGTGATCCCTCGGCATCACAAGATGTACCCATGTCTTTCATGGACAGGTGGCAGTCACCGTGCCCTCCTTGGCTCACATAGACTCTGGTGATGGTGTCTACAGCTGCTGGCACTTTCCTGTTTCAGACTTCAAAGCCTTCAGGATGGTCTCTACCACCCGCCATAGAGTGCTACCCAGCTCCTAGGTTCAAGAATCCCTGGAGGTACTGTGTTTCTTATGGCTTAAGTCTGAAGCGTCCTCAGAGACATGTTTGAAATGCTTGTCCCCCCCAGCAGGTGGTGCTATTTTTTTTGGGGGGGGACACCATAGAATCTTTAGAACATGAGGTCTAGCTGGGGGAAGTGGGTCATTAAGGGAGGGGTTTTGATGGCTACAGCAGAGCCTCTTGCTCTGGTGATTTCTCTGTTGTCTGATCCACCGTGATATGGAGACTCTTCGCCACATACTCCTGTGACCATGAACTCACTGTGATGGACTGGACCCTCAGAAACCAGGGAATAAAATTAGCCTCTCTCTCTTTAAGCCACAGAGAATTGGCCACAGAGACACAAATGTAATAGCGACAGTGTCTGCCAGGTCCTTAGCCCAGCCACCCTGAACCAGTGCTCAGGGCAAAGCTGGGGGGAGCCAAGTGAACGAGTTTTGTTCCACAGCCACCGGGCTTAGTGAGTTGTGTGGTCTGCATCTTCCCAACTGCCTAGTGCCCTTTAGAACAAACAAAGCAAAACCCCTGGGCTGGAGAGATAGCTCAGCGGTTAAGAACCCTGGCTGCTCTTCCAGAGGACCCAGGTTCAATTCCCAGCAGCCACCATGGCAGCTCACAGCTGTCTGTAACTGTAGTTCCAGGGGAGCTGATGCCCTCACACAGACATGCATGCAGGCGAAACACCAATGCACACAGAGTAAAGATAAATAAGTTATTGGAGGAAAAAACCCAAACCTCTACATTGAGCATTTCAGGGCATGAAGCCATCTACCTACAGGGTCGTGCATCAGAAAAAGACACTATGGCTGTAAAATGACTAAAAAGTTTGCCTCAGGATGACAAATCTACTCACCGAGTAAGTCCAAAATGCGGAACAAGAGACAACTCTCCCGCCTGGGCATCATGCCATCATACAGATTTCCCAGCATGCTGTGCTGCTGAGCACCTGCAGCTCTGCAGGAACAGGGCCCTTCGACTGTAGAAGTAGGGAATTCCCTGCCACTCACCTCTGCGGTCCCAGGTGACCCTCCACAGGTCACTTGGGAGAGGGAACAGATCGCTACATCTGAGCCTAGTTTGAGAGCATTTCTCAGCAGGCGCTCAGGCCACGGCTTCCTCCACCTGCTCAACAGGCCCGGGGCCCAAGGGGATGGAAGTCACTTCTCAAGGCTCTTCCAGAGACCCAGGCATCGCTTGGCCCAGAACCAATGGCAGAGTCAGAGTGTAAAGAGCACTGACACCAAGCTTGGCCAGGGACCTGCCAAGCAACGCCTTCCTGGCTTGACTGACGGGAAGGGACAGGTAGAAGATCTGCCTGAGACCTCGGGGTCTCCACAGTCCTCTCACTGGATAAAGACAGAGGGTCTGGTCAGCAGAGTGTGAGCTGGAATCTGCACATCACCCCCGGCTGGAGTGCAGGGTTGGCGCAGTAGCGAGTGCTCAGAGCCACGGATTCCACACCTGTGCTGGTCTTGGCTGAACCTCTTCCGTGGCTGGGTCAGTCAGGAAAATCCCCTGGGAGGGCTGAACCTCAAGGTACTCTTGCTTGCATTGGTAGAAAACAATGAAGTCCTTACCTGGGGATGTGGTTTACATGTCTGTTGCAGTGGGAACGGATGAGATTGAGGGAAAGGTACATGCTATTCAGGGACCCTGCGTATGGTGTGGGAGGCAGTTTTCATTGGTTCAAGCAGAGCCCGAAGGAGGTGAGGTTGTATATTTGTGTACAATACACAACTGCTGTATATTTTTTAAAATACACACACACACACACACACACACACACACACACACACACACACACGTTCCCTTTATTTTTAGTGTTGGTGTTTTGTCTGATGCACATCTGTGAATCATACGGGTTCAGTGCCCATAGAAGGCAGAGAGTTAAAGAGAGTGTTAGACCTTTTGGGACTGGAGTTATAGACGACTGTGAGCCACCATGTAGGTGCTGGGAACTGAGCTAGGGTCTCTGCAAGAGCAGCCAGTGCTCTTAACCACTCTGGAGCCATCTCTCCAGCCTCTGTATATGTGTCTTTACAGCAACACGAAAAGATTATTCAAACTGTAATAAATCTACATTACAGGGAAGGCCAACAGCTCCAGTGGCGATAAAAATTAATTCTTTACCCTAAATGTTATTAGACAGCTTTTAAAATGAATTGACTGGCGGTTGGGTTCCCCGGTTTGGGCCATTATTAGTAATTAGTGTAATCAAACAGCATCATCCATAATATTGTGTCTCCTGGCTCCAGACCCAGCCTGCGAGCGATGTGTCGGGAACTGGATCTATGAAGTGCCCAGGAATGTGGGCTTGCTATGTAGTCCAGGCTGGTCTTGAACTCAAGGTCCTCCTGCCTCAGACTTCTAAGTGCTGGAAGTGTAAGCACACATTATCAGATCCATCTTTGAAAGACAGCAATACATAGATAGATAGATAGATAGATAGATAGATAGATAGCTGTATATTCATACATATGCATATGTGTGTGTATATATATGTATATATGTGTGTATATATACATATACATATCTACATATATACATACATATATACATGTATATATACACTTTCCAAGCACCAGGATAACCGTCACACCCAGTTAATGCAGCGCTGGTGTTCAAACCCAGGGAACTTTATTCACCCAGGTGAGCTCTGTGCTCCCTGGCCTCCTTCCCCACCCAGGGACTGTATTCTTGAAAACACCGTGATAGTTCGTCTCTCAAAGGGATCCAATGAGTGGATAAGAGTTCTGCCGTTTGTTTGGGGGAAGGACCCTAAGGTAGGCTCCAAGGTGGGCTTCCCAGGGACCAGGACACCCAAGGTTGTCTGGGAGATGTGAGCAGAAGCAGCGATGGACAGCCCATTCGTTCAGGGGAGGGAACCCCGTGACAGGGGCCAGTGTGATCCGGAGAGCCGCGTGGACTCCGCCCACTGAATCCGGGTCCTCTGGAAGAGCAGCCAGTGCTCTAACCACTCAGACATCTCTTCAGCACCCCTTTTAAATATATTTTTATTTATTTATATTTATATTATTTTTTACATATTTATATTTATAAATATATATTTATACTATTAATTATAAAGAGCAGACCTCTTAATGCTGAACCATCAGTCCAGTCCCGTGACTTATTTTTATTTATTTATTTGAGACAGGGTCTCACTATTCTGGAACTCACTACATAGACCAGGCTGACCTCAAACTCACAGAGATCCACCTGCCTCTGCCTTCCAAGCACTGGGATTAAAGGTGTGTGTGCGCCATCATAACTGGCTCTATTTCTTTTTTTTTTAATTTTACATTGATTGGTGGAGTGTGTGTGAGTGTGTACGTGTGTATGATGTGTATGTATGTGTATGTATGTGTACCTGTGTGTGGTATGTGTGTGTGGTGTGTGTATGTGTATGTGTGTGTGTGTGGTGTGTGTATGTGTGTGTGTGATGTGTGTGTGTGTGTGTGTATGTGTGTGTGTGTGTGTGTGTGTGTGTATGTGTATGTGTGTGTGTGTGTGTGTGTGTGTGTGTGTGTGTGTGTGTGTGTGTGTGTGTATGTGTATGTGTGTGTGTGTGTGTGTGTGTGTGATGTGTATGTGTGGTGTGTGTGTGTGTGTGTGTGTGTGTGTGTGTGTGTGTGTGCACGTACCGCTGAGCACGTGTGGAAGTCAGAAGGCAGCTTTGGGGGAGTCACTTCTTCCTTGCCCCATGTGGGTCACAGGATTGAACTCATGGCTCTGATGATTTACCCACTGCCCCACCTCACTAGACTGTAGACGTTTTCTTTTATGCACCTGAGAACCTGAGAACCTTGTGGAATTTAACCCCAGAGGCTTTGACAGGCTCCAAGGGGCCGGTGCAGAGACAGTATTAGGCGGTGTCCGTGTTCTTAGAGCAAGCATGCGGCCGGAGCTCGGCAGGCATGCGGGTCTGTCTGGACGCCTGCTTGTGTGCACCCTCATTTCAGGACGGGAGCAGCAGCTCACACAGAGTTAGGAATGACTGGGTAGTGGGGAGCATAGCCTTGGGTGAAGAACCTCAGACACACCCACTCGATGCTGCTGCCAGCCCATCAGGCTAGGTCCTGGAGTGATCCCTACTCCACAGGTGGGGAAACTGAGGCTTATATTAAGAACGCACCCTGAATTCTGTCAATGTGGCATCAGGCCCTAGGTAAAGTGCTGGTCCATCTTCCTAAGAGCCAGGTGCCCTGGGTCATGGGAGTTTAAGCTCTGACTTAGATTCTGCTGCAGAGCGCGTAGGGAAGTCTTCTGGTTCTGGGCTCTGAGAGCCTTCATCTCACCTCTAGCTAGTGGCCAGTGATGACGACTTTTTGCTGTACGGTAAAGCTGTGTGGGTCTGAGCCAGGCGACATGTTGCTTCGGGGGCAGTGGGGCTCTGTTCTTTGTGGGGAGGGGGTGTAGGTGGTCACCAAGGCACCGAATGACTCCCTCTGAGGCCACTGTCTCTTCACTCACAGCCTGGGTCCCTGGGCTTCGAGCGTGTCATTTGAAGGAGCACGAGGTTGGGCCTTGCTGTTTATCCAGGCTGCTGCTGCTGTTTGAGTGCCTGACTTAAGTGTCCAGCAAAATTGGATTTAGAATTGTTACGGCTCGTTTCTCTTTTTGTCTTTCAGCTTTTTGCTCTTTCCTTTCTCTTTCCCTGATTTTAAAATATTTTATTTCTTTGTATCTTCCGTGTATGTGCATCTTGCTTGCGTCTCTGTATGTACACCACGTGTGTGCAGTGCCCGTGGGGTCCAGGACAAGGCATCAGATCCCCTGGGAAATGGGATTACGGATTGCGTGAGGCTCCATGTGGTGCTGGCAACGGAACCCGGGTCCTCGGCAGGAGCAGGAAGTACTCCTCACCACTTAAGCAGCCTCTCCAGCCCCCTTCCCTTTATTTCTTTAAGATTCATCACAGCAGGGCGGTGGTGGCGCACACCTTTAATCCCAGCACTCGGGAGGCAGAGGTAGGTAGATCTCTGTGAGTTCGAGGCCAGCCTGGTCTATAGTTGCAGCCTGCTCCAGAGTCGCAACAGAGAAACCATGTCTCAAAAAAACAAAAACAAAAAGAAAAAAAAAAAAGATTCATCATCGAATTTTGGCGTCTCATCTAATTCCTCTTCTGGAGGTTTTGTGTGCCCATTTCTTTCGTGCGTGTGCTTGGAGGACTGAGGCCCGCATGAGAAGTCTTCCTCAGTCACTCTACACACACACGTGCGTGCGTGCCTTCATGTGGAAGCCAGATGCTGACATTCAATGGCTCCCTCATTTGATCTCCAGCTTAGTTTTTGAGACCGGGTCTCCTGCTGAATGTGTAGCTTCTGACTCGGCTGAACTGGCTGGCCTGCAAGTCCTAGGAATCCTCCTGTCTCCACCTTTCCAGGGCTGGGGTGACAGGCATGCACCCATTTTTTTGTTTGTTTGCTTGCTTTTTGTTTTTATCGAGACAGGGTTTCCCTGTTGTAACCCTGGCTGTCCTGGAACTCACACTGTGGACCAGGCTGGCCTCAAACTCACAGAGAACCGCCTGCCTCTGCCTCCCGAGTTCTGGGATTAAAGGCGTGCGCCACCACCGCCTGGCCTGCACCCTGTTTTTAACATGGGTGCTGTGGCCTTGAACTCAGGTCCTTGTGCTTGCTTGCACAGTAAATACTTCACCAACGGAGACATCTCTAATACCCCTAAAAATTTCTTGACTTCAAGAGGCTTCAGGGAGAACAGCCTTCCTCCAAGCCCATCCTCATCTGGGGGAGTCGGTCAGTATTTGCCGACACCTTTATCAATATTTCATGAGCACCTAGTTTGCCCCTCATCCTTTGAGGGGCTCTCCAGCGCCCCCAGCAGACAGTCTGATGCCTTGATGGGGTTTATCAGGCCCTGCCTGGGTTGTGTCTCCTCTCTGACCAGTCCTGCCGTGAGTCTGCGCTGTAGCTTCCCAAAGCGTCAGGCTGGCTCCACTCTGCGCTGGACCTCACTCACAAGTGTTTCTCTCCTTGGTTCCCCTCTGGCTGGCGTCCCTTCTTCATACCCTAAATGCACCTGTGGCCATCGGTGTGCCTCCTGTTCCTCCAGGCGAGATGGTCGGGCATAGCCAGAGCCTGCCTGTGGCAGCCTGGGATACGTCCCGGGAAGGCCTGTGTGAAGATCTTGCCATCCTCATATGTGGTGGAATGTTTGAACTTATTCTCAAATATTGTAAAGCTCCACGGACCTCTGTGAAGTCATCTGAATTTTAAACAGGTGCTGCATGTGCCGGCGGGAGCCGCTGTC
This sequence comes from Cricetomys ansorgei, assembly GCA_026225945.1. Classification (NCBI taxonomy): domain Eukaryota; kingdom Metazoa; phylum Chordata; class Mammalia; order Rodentia; family Nesomyidae; genus Cricetomys; species Cricetomys ansorgei. Next base: position 4,488,702 of record JAMJFZ010001895.1, on the reverse strand, counting down.
ACCCGCTGTCACCGTCCTCAGCTGTTAGAACCGCCTTTCTGGGTGTGGGTGGGCTGCAGCTTTCTTGATGCAGAGAGGATGCCGTCTGGAGAACCAGTAATTGTCTACTCGATTCCTTCGGATGGAGCGACTGAAGTTCGGATTTAACTTGCCCGCTGAGATCTTGATGTGGAAAGCACCCGAATGTGTTCATGTTCATGGCGGAGCTTTTTATGGTCTTTTTATGTCAGGCTAAGCACCAGACAAAGAATACCTTCCTTGCCTGGGGTCTTGACTTCACCAGTAAAACGGAGTTGAGTCAGCCAGCTAGAGGTTGGGGTTGTTGTACCACGGAAGTTCTGTTCGTTAACCGGTTAAGACCTTTGTATCGATGGGCGGTGCCTTTCCTCAATAAATCACCTGGAGACCACGTGCTCGGGGTCCGTCCACAAGGGAGGCTTGACCCTCTGCCAGGTGGTTCAGGCTCTGCACCTCAGTGATTGCCTTCCGTTCCTTATTGACCCTGTTGGAGAAATACTGCTCACATCACTCCTAGCTCTGGCGGACCACGCAATGACGGACAGAATGAACACCCTATCAGGAGGATGACTGTCTGTTGGAGGGAGATAAAAGCCAGGCCCGTGCTGCAGGGCCCTGGAGCTCCTGTGTCCCGCCATCCCTGGTGTCCGGCTGCCCATCTCAGGCACGTGGCTCTTTCTCCTCTGCCTCCTCCTGCTCCCTCAGTCATTCCCCGCCAAGCCTTGGGACTTCCGGCTTTGTCACTGGATGTGGAGTTAAACTAGAAATCTCCAGACCTGAGGCAAGGAGGTCTGACAGTCAAGTGGCCTCAGAGACCCTGATGGAGATGTTCCAGTGAAGGCTGACCCTGCCGTGGGCACCTGCTGGGACCAATTAGACGCTCTCTGTCGGGCCAGTGCTCATTTGCATAAACTCTCATCTCTAAGAGGCTTCCTGCTCTGCACTAATTAAAGAAGATTCTCAGTCTTCCTTTGCCCATCAGGGCTCAGCCCCACCCCCACCCCCCCTGCCCCATCTCCAGCAGGTGCCCCATGTGGCCACTACCCTCTCCTCCACAGCTCCAGCTGGTTTGGAATTGTTTGAGGTGTGTGTGTGTCTGTCTGTCTGTCTAAGACTCCTGCCACACCTGAAGGACAGACCTGTATTGGGGTTGCCATTTTTTTTTTTGTCATTATGACTCCCCACACCTAGCCCATATAGGTCTTTCTGTTCAGTGAAAGACTTTCTGGGTCTGAAGAGGTAATCAATGAACCGGTTTGGGCCTGGGTTCAGACTCCCCCACACATACCCCACAATCCCCCTCACCCTCGGTGGAAGCCAGGCAGAGTGGCAGGGAGAAGCCAGGCATGGTGGTACATGTCTGTAGTCCCAGTGCCGGGGTGGGGGTGGGGGGGGCGGAGACAGGAGGAGTCCTGCAGTTCATGAACCAGAGGGCATTCCAGGTTCAATGGCAGACCGTATTTCAAAAAATAAGGCGGAGAGGGAGCTGGGGAGACGGCCCAGTGGTTAAGAGCACTGGCTGCTCTTACAGAGGACCTGCCTTTGTTTCCCAGCACCCCACGGTGACCCACAGCCGGCTGTAACTCCAGTTTCAGGGAACCTGACGGCCTCTTCTGGCTTCTGTGGGCACCAGGGACGTATGCGGTGCATATACACACAAACAGGGAAAACAGTGATTCGTATAAAATTTATTAATAAAAAAAGTAAGGTGGAGAAAGGCTGAGGAAGACAATCGATGTCAAGCCGCCGCCTCCAATCCCATGGTTCCCCATGTGCACGCATGCGTACACACACACACACAGGGATTTCCTTCTGGGACCTTCCCTTCTTTCAACCTGACTTGATTAACAATCTGTCCAGCGCTGACTCTCACTAGGAAGCCTCTTGGCTTGTTTTTCAGCCCCTCCCTAAAAGAGCTACAGCTGAGCTGCGGCAGTAAGACAGAAGTTCAAGAGTTCAAGGAGAGGTTATTTCTGTTTTTGATAAGTTGAACATTGGAAGGCAGCCTGCAGAGAAGCTCTGGGGTTGGGCTGTAGGTGGTAGATTATGCCTATCTAGTTTGGGCTTTCCCTTTGTGCTTAGACGGAGGTTCGGCTCGGAACAGAAGAGTTCCAACTCCTCAGGCCAACTGTCAGGCGATGTCTAGGAGGGAAGGAGCCAGGGTCCCTTCGAGGCAATCCTGAGAATTGATTCTGGGGGCTTGGGAGGTGACTGTGAGTGGGCTGATGTCTGGGTCTGACAATCTGCAATTCTCGAGGCCCTGTCTTGGTCCCAGGGACTTGGCAGAAGGTGCTAACCACATCTTTGTAAAGCAGAGGCTCCGCAGGAGGAGGCAGCGTTTCGACGCTGTGAACAAACTTGGCTCACCCACGTTAGGAGTCGCCGACACTCTGCTGGTTTGGGGATGGATTCCAGGAATCCCAGCCCACGGGGCTGGGCAATTCACGGAGTGGCCACGGGGTGGCAGTATGGACTCAGAAGCCCTGCTGGCATTGGCGGATCCTTCCGAGCTCCCTGGAAGCTGAGCCCGCAGCCCCGTGCCCGCTCCGCCAGAGCGCTCCCTTAATTTAATCGCCTGCCCACCGAGCTGGGAACAAACCCATACCATCGTTTCAGCCTGGGCAGTTCCCACTGTTCTGAAGCTGTCAGGTTGTTTAGTAGCTGGGCTGGGAACACGCTGATAAAACAGTTAATTTCTATTTGCTGTTGCAGTGTAATTGGATGAACATGAAAGCAATTAAATATTAAAACATACAAACAAATAACCAAGTCACCGTAATTAGCCAAAGTTTGATCACTGTCATATTTATTTAGGGAGAGGTGATATGTCTCAGCAGGTGACATTTTAAATACCCCGGGCCACTCTGGGGTTGTCTTTGGAGAATGTTGAATTATGTGGGGAGAATTTAATTAAACCCTGTTGTAAATCAGCTGTGGTGACTGGAATGACAGCCACATGTTGAAAAGAGAATTAGTCCGCAGCGAGGGATATTAATTAACTCTTTTTCTGAAGGCCTCTGGCACAGAGTGGGGGATAAAAAAAAGCCAGCCCTTCAACACAGGAAGGGGACTGTGCCTGCTATTTTTACAACCATCATCATTTATGGATTGAGTTTCTTCAATAGCCGGTGTGGCTAATAGACGCACGCCTACACCGGGATCAAACAGTTCTCCCCCAGGAGCCCAGGATGCAGCAGAGGGAGCAGGAACCAAAGCCCCACTTGAAGGCTTAGGCTAGGAGGATCTGAGGATCTGCAACAGGACAGGAAGGAAGCGCCGCTTTAAGTCTTAAGGGAGAGCCAGAAACTGACCCACACCTGTGAGGGCAGGAAAGGGGCTCGGGAGATGCATTCGCCTGTATTCACCGGGCTCCCGAGGGACCGTCCCTGTGCACTGTGACCTGACTCCCGCAGTGGGGTCAAGGGTCATCCCTGAGTTTTGAAATGCAGGAGGCTCAGGGTACGATGACCGATGACCGGGCAACGGTAAGATCTGTCCTGAAATCCTAAGGTGCAGAGCTGCCTTTGTTCCTGGGTGACAGGACTGAGCAGACACTGCCACGCAGGGTAAAGGCAAGGCGAGTTCTCCACGGATCGCTGACATTGGCGTAGGTAGGAGGCTGCTCTGGGAGTCAGCAGCCATTTTTCCCAATCCCTTGGCTGCCAGCTGTAATCTCAGCTACTTGTGGGGCTGAGGCAGGGGAATCAGAGGTCAGGGCCATCTTGGGCAACTTAGAGACAAACAAGTTCAAGGTAGAGCTCAGGAGTAGAGCCCAGCACGCAGGGGTTGGGTGTGATCTCCAAACAACTCGTGGCTGGGGGCTGGGACCAGTGTGAGCACCATCGTAAGTCATGGCCTGGCTACTGCAGGGGACTCAAGTCCCCTGCACCCTTGCATAGCAGCTGACAGCCAGCCAGGCCATGCACTCCCTCCCACCCCACCCCTACACACACTGAGTGTGTCTCCCGGTATGTAGACATTGTCTACACACGGGAGTGCAGAGCACCTGTTCCACCAGTCAAAAGGCCAAAGCAGCCGCTCAGGGCCACAGCCCTATTGGCTGCCTAGGCTCATGATGGACAACTGTACCAGCCAATAGAAAGCCCAAGAGGGCAGGTTGTCAGATGTAGCACAGAGAGTCTCAGTGGGTTCTGGTAACAAATGTAGGTGGACTTAGGTCTTCTGGAACATTCTCAAGCATCTCCCCTAATGCGGAACAGATAAGAGAGTCAGGGCTGGAGTCAGCTGGTTCAGCACAAAGCTTGATGCTTCCGAGAGGCACTGGCCCGGCCTTGGTGTCTCCAGAGTGTGTCTGAGTGTTTCTAAATCCAGGCCCACCAGTGGAGGAGAGGTGGCTGGAAACTGACGGGCAGGCAGCTGGGCTTTCCTGGAGGGGTCTGCAGTACGTTTGTGTCAAGGGAACTAATGTCCTGTTGCTTGGATCCAGGGGATAGGCAGGTTGGGAGCTAGTAGCAGTTTGAGTGAGTTCTCCCTCATACATCTCACACATTTGAACACTTAGTTCCCAGGTGGCTGAGGAGGCCTTGCTAGAGGAGGTGCGTCGCTGAGGGTCGGCTTTGAGGTCTCAAAAAGCTCGCGCCGTTCCTAGGGTGTTCTCCGAGCTTCTTGTTTGTGGTTGGCGGTGCGGGCCTCCGCATCTGCCCCTGTGCTGTCATGATACACGTGTGAGGTTACAGGTTGGTGTCCTCCATCAGCGGGAGCGTGGCCCCTCTGTCCAGCCCCCACGTGTACCCTTTCTGCACCCTCTCACCCCAGCCCCAGTCATGCCCCAGTCCCTTCAGTCTCCGAAGCCGTGCAGGAATTCACAGTGACAGATGGGCTGCCCGTTGCAGGGCTCTGTGGACCCAGCCTAAGAGCCTTGCAGCCCCTGACACTCGGAGAGCAAGGAGCCTTTCTAGGTGGAGACTTGATCACAGACTACACAGCTGGGGGACAGACATGGGTAGCAGTCAGCTACTGTGTAGGTCCGCAAAGAAGACAAGGAGACATTCTCATAGACGCAAACCCTGCCAGACCTCGGCAGAGGGAACCACCTGTCACGGCAAGCGCCATCCTGGACAGTGGAGCCCTGGTCGTCTGATCTCGGGAGTTTTTATTGATACAGAGTTTCCTCAGGTGTTCTACTGATACAAAACTCTGCCCCCTCATCCAGAGGCCTAATGAAGGAAACCTGTAGCCTAGGTCATCACACATCATGGGGAGCTCAGGCCCGAGAGGATGGATCCCACGACTCTTTAATGATGAGCTATGTCACTTTTACAGTAGGGGAACTCGGGACCTAAGGGAAGTGTTCTCTCTTTGTTGCCAGAGACTGCCAGAGGGACAAGAATTCCTCCACAGCAACTCTGCTCTTCCACAATGGCTCTGCCACAGAGCAGTGAGCAGGTGCTGGGGGGTAGGGGGTGGGACACTGGGAGGCTGGGGACCTGGGGGGTGGGAGGGTGGGGGCTAAGGTATGGGGGATGGAGGGATGGGAACTGGGGGCAAGGGTGATGGGGGTGGGAAGCTGGGGCATGGGAGGTGGGGGACTGGATGGAGTGGGAGGGCAGGGGTGGGAGGTGGAGGGCTGGAGGTTGGGGGGCAGGGGTAGGAAGAGGAGAACTGGGGGCTGGGGGGACTGGGAGGGATAGGGGCTGGAGGGGGACTGGAGAGTGGGGGGACTAGGAGGTGGGTACTCATCCTCCCGGGCAGCAGGGCTTCTGTCCATCCCTGTGTTGGAAGGACAGGCAGAACAGTGGTGAGAAGGTGGCAGCCCCAAGCCAGATGGGAGCAGCCCAGGCGTCTCCCAGGCCGGTGCTCAGGCAGCCACCAGCCAGCTACCAGGAGAGCCTTCACTCTGACTGGAGTGGAGATATGCGCTTCTGGGCTTCCAGACAGTTTCTTAAGCAAACAGGAGAGTTTATTTGTGTTGGGTCAAGCTGCTCAGAGGTCAGAGGGCTGGTGACCGATTTTAGTTTTCAGTGAATGGATCAGGAGGTCATGTTTTCAGGAGCTTAGAGGGTCCCTGGTGGGCAGGGGAGGGGCTGGCTCATGGCAGCCATATATCAGCCTTCCGGTGCTCTAGGCAGCACCTGGCACGGCACGGGCGCCTCTGCCCCTTTCCCTCCCCGGCTGGGTCTGTTTCCCCCTCCACTTTTCTCAGCTGAGCTACCACCAATCACGTGTCCCCTTAAGGAGTCTTTCTCACCCCTGAGGGATGACCCAAAGAGACTCTGGCGTGTGCAGAAGCCTTCTTGAAACTACCTTCTCGGGATGTCCCAGACAGGGCAGGGCCTGCAGGAAGCAGGGATGTGTGGGATTGGGGCAATGACGCCCTCCTGCCTTTAAAATTGTTTTGACATTGGGCAGAAGGCAGAAAGGTTGTATAGAAACTTCAAATGTTAAAACTGAGATAAGTCGTTGGAAAAAACCGACTTGAGTCGGCCCGTGGGAGGCTGAGGCGTGAACATGGCGAGTTCGAGGCCAGCCTGGGCTACACAGACTCTGTCTAGCCTGACTCGGTTTACCACCCTGATCTTATTCATGTGTCCTATTTGTGGATTGTAAGACATAAGATCCGCTCTGATGGTTTGTTTTCGTAGTGTGTTGTTCAGGGCTCCCTAGAGCAGCAGAACTCAGTAGATGAAACCTTCTACATACATCAAGGGTCCGACCGCGGCCGACTGTGAACGGAAAGTCCAAGAATCCAGCAGTTGCTCAGTCCACAAGGCTGGACGTCCCAGCTGGTTTCCGGTACATGCTGGAGTCCCGAAGACGTAGGCTCCGATGCCAGCGAAGGAACAGACGAGAGCAAGCAGGCAAAGAGCAGAGCGTCCTCTTTTATGTCCTCACCTAGGTTTCCCGCCGAAGGTGTGGCCCAGACTGAAGGCGCGTCTTCCTGCCTCAAAGGTCCGGACTAGAAGTGGATTCCCCCACTTCAAACCAGGCAAAAAGTCTCTCACAGCTGTGCCCTCCACTGCTGGGTTGTTGTTCCGGGTGTAACCGAGAACAGCCATCACACATAATAAGAAGGACCTTGAGTCACGCGGAATAGCACGGATGAAGAGGAAGCGTTGGACCCCTGTTAGCCTCTGCTGGTCTAGCTACCCTCTGACCCCACCTAGAAGTTTAGATTAAAAAATTACTGACACTAAGCCTGCCTAGCAACCTCCAGACACAACGAGGTCTTGTGCCGATGAACGTGCGACTCCATGAACAGTGTTTGTTGAGAAACGGGTTGGCTGTAAGCAGAAGGAAAGGGAAGCCCCAGACAATGGATAGATTGTAGTTTCCTTTCAGCTGAAGCAGATGCTCAGCTAAGAAAGAGCACAGGCTGCTCTTGCAGGAGACCCAGGTTCAATTCCCAGCAATCACGTGGGGGCTCACAACCATTTATAACCGCAGTTCCAAAGGACCCGGCGCCCTCTTCTGGTCTCTGTGGGCACTGCACGCGTGTGGTGCACAACATGATGTCTCATACACATAAAATAACTGTGAACGCTTGCTTTTCTAGGTGTTCTAGCGGGTTTGTTGTGATCTCATCGTGAGTTTTCCCACCTCCTGTTGTAGCTATTTTGAGACGGGGTCTCGCTCTGTGGCCGAGGCTAGCCTACCCAGGTCAGGCTGGCCCCAACTGAGAGCAATCCTTCCTGCTGCAGCCCGAGTGTTGGCTCTGCGGGGCTGAGCCCGCACCCCGTTTCTCACGGTGGCTGTCAGGTAGATTTCCCTGTCACCCGATGACAGCAGGCAGAATTTCACTTTCACCGTGTTTCTGTTTAAATGACATATGCCTTTTCAAACTTGTGCCAACTTTAAATCTGAATCGTTATTGATATTATTTTAGAAATGGAACCTAGACTCTGGAACCGAGGCTCGCCTAGAAATCATTATGTGGCCCAAATTGGCCTCTTGGCTGACCTCCTGCCTCAGCCTCAGCCTGCCAAGTGCTGGGGTTGCAGGTGTGAGCCGTTACGCCCGGCTCCTCATCTTGCTACATTGTGAGGATTCTTCCCGTGTCCTGGACCACGTTTCAGCAGGTAGGCATTTTAAAGTATTTGCCCACAGCCTGGAGCTTGTTTATAACCACTCTTGGTTTGTTTGTTTGTTTGTTTGTTTTTCGAGACAGGGTTTCTCTGTTGGAACTCTGGCTGTCCTGGAACTCACTCTGTAGACCAGGCTGGCCTCGAACTCCCAGAGATCCGCCTGCCTCTGCCTCCGGAGTGCGAGATCAAAGGCGTGCGCCACCACCGCCCTGCTGTTTATAATCTTTAAGTCTCCAAAAAGAGAGGAGACTTCTAATCCGAAGACCAGTTCATGGCTTGGAAACCTTCCCTAGTGCACAAAGTCTTTGTGTTTTCTGTTGAAGGCTTTAGAGTTTAGAGCTGCACATGAAGGTCTGCGCCTCAGCGGGCTTGTGTTCACACCTGGGATCGGGAACGGGCTGAGATGTGCCTGTTATTAAAACAAAACAAAACAAAGCAGGTGGGTACCCTACCATCCGGCTGCTGTTTTGTGAAAACACTGTTCTCTCCCTGGCGAACTGTCTTTATTCCTTTGTGGAGAATTGTGCCCCTGCTGCAGCAGCTTTGAAGTCTGGCTTCCTAGCTAGTAATTGACAGATCTGCTCGGAACACATTACAACTCTCTTGTGGTCCACATTTGTGTTTTCATGGCCCCTGGGCCCA